>JABSTQ010010167.1:637500-1153890 GCA_013358835.2 Ixodes persulcatus | reverse complement strand
GAACCACTCTTGAATAAATTATTCGTGTTTAGCCTGTATAGCTAGCTCGCACCCTCGTTTTCGTTTATTAATAAATGACCGATGAAAAAAAAACTGCGCCGACTTTACTTAACAAAATGAACAATTTAATCAAACGTTTCGTCTCCCATGCGGGGGACATCATCAGTGAAACCTTCAAGCAGGAATGAGCGAAAAAACTTCAACAGTCCTATTTAAGCAAGTCCGCGTACACATCGGGGAGGGCGCCCCGGTTGGAGTTGCAAGCCGATGAGTCACTTCGGATGAACCATGATTCCACGAAACTGCGTGGGCCCCACCTTTGTTCACGCGCCAGAGTGGGCGCATTATCAAAGTCGAAACTGTGACCCGTACTCCAACAATGGTCTACGAGTTCTGTCTTCGCTCTTGTCGCATGCGCAGCCTTCGCCACGTCCCTTTTGTGTTCGTTTAGGCGAGTGCAGCGCCTCCGGCCTGTCTCCCCAATGTAGGATGCGTCACAGTCTAGACAGTTCACTTTATACACAACACTGCACTGGGACTCTGGGGGGGTTGAGGTTGAGAATTGAGGTCACGTAGTTTACGATGGGGTTTGAAAGCTGTGCGGATATTCAAAGGGGCGAGGGCCCTGCGAATAGACTCAGAAACACCTTTCAAATAGGGTATTGTTACTTGTCCTGTCCTAAGTGTTCCATTGTCCCCACTTCTTCTTTGCCCCATCTGTTTGCGCGTGTTATCAATAAAACGTTTAGGATAATTCCGCTTCATCAACAGGTCAACAATAACAGCATCCTCAGAAGCGCGCAACTGAGGATTAGACGAAATGCTTTCGGACCGATGTAGTAGGGTTTTTACGATTGCCCTTTTATGTTCCACAGAGTGATGTGAGTTAAAGCTTAAGAGGTTGCCTGTGTCGCAAGCTTTGCGGTACACTGTTGTATCTAAGCGACCGGTACTATTTCGGAACACATTAACATCCAGAAAAGGCAGCGCGCAGTTCTGTTTTACTTCATGTGTGAATTGGAGTGATGATTCAACACTGTTTAAAGCTAAATGAAAGTCAGCAACATGGTCCTTGTTTAAAATTACAAAGGTGTCGTCCACATAACGTTTGTAAAACCCTATCGGGTGCGTATTCTGTTCAAGGACAGTTTCCTCCACATACTCCATAACAAGATTTGCCATTGTAACAGATATTGGGCTACCCATTGGACATCCTTCAATTTGGTTATAAATTTGTCCGCGAAACGTAAAATGCGACTGTTTAAAACAAAACCGCAGCAAAATTACAATATCATCCACCGTTAACGATGTGCATGAGGGAAGGCTGTCATCCCTACGTAAGCGTGTTTCGGCTATCTTAACAGCCCGAGAGGTGGGGACATTCGTAAACAAGGACACAACATGAAATGAAACCATTATGTCGTCTTCATCTAGGACGTGATCCCGAACCAGGCCCACGAGTTCTTGGGAATTCCGTACTGTTAAACCATTTTTTCCTGTGACCGGAGTGATGAGCTCGACCAGATATTTTTACAGATTGTACGTCGGAGACCCAATAAATGAAACAATAGGACGCAACGGGCACTCGGGTTTGTGAATTTTGGGGAGACCATACATTTTAGGTGTAGATCCGTCAGAAGAAAAAATACGACGGTACGTGGCATCGTCTAGGTGTTTCTTCTTTTTTAGATCACGGAGGTGATCAACAAGGGATCTCTCAGATTTAGGAGTGGGGTCCCGTGGTAACGTCACAAAATGCGCTGTGTCGTCAAGAATTCGCACACATGCGGACTTGCTTCAGCCAGAATTACCTGCATTTTTCATAGTAAATTTATTTATCGAGTATTACAGTGCCTTTCCCCTTATCAGCTGTAAGAATAATAACTGATTAATCCGATTTAAGATCCCGTAGTGTTGACTGCTCCACCTTGCTCAGATTCGATGGCGTTACTTTAGCATTGTTAAGCATAGTCGATATGCGGCCGCGGGCCAGATTAATCCCGGTCGTATCCTGTAGGTGACGAAGTGCCTCCTCAATTTCGACTATAAAGTCTCTTTAGGGAACAACACGTGGGGCTAGAGCGAAATCAAGACCTTTCGAAAGAAGACTTACATGTCCGGTGGAGAGCTGCTTCGATGACAAGTTGTAGACCGCTGATGCCGGTGGTGTGGGGACCTTTGGAATTAGTTGGGACAGTTTCTTTTCATGGGTGTCCGTGCACTTGACCTTCTCCATTTCTTCTGCTTGCTCCGGTGCACCGAACACGTGGTGAATGTCGTCAGGTTGGAGAGTCCATCGTAGGAACTTCTCAGCTGTAGGACTCACTGTAGGATTCAACTGTAAGCACAGTGTCAATGCATACAAATAAATAGCAGCATACTTGTGTTGACTAGTGCTGATGATTGGACCAGTTGGTAGCCAATAATTAAAAAGAAATCATGAATAATATGGGAACAGAGAATACGAACGCAACACAGTGCTGTGTTGATCTCCCCCTTGTCCGTGCGATTCACACTCCGTGATTTTAATAATATATTCTTTATATTTACTGCTTGGTATAATCAGTATAGGGGTTCAATGGAACGACCCATCTGCCATTGCATTCACTTTAGGGCAGCTCCCCCTTCCTCATGGTGCCATCGTTGAGGAAGTGCTGGGCGGGCGTCGCTCTCACTCTTGTGGTGCAGTTCCCCAGGCTCCCATAGGTTGCACGCTGCCAGTCAAACTGAGTCAGGCCTGCCAGCCCTGCAGGAAATGTCAATTCCACTCTTTTAGACGTAGACACTCACATTTTGCGTGTACCTGAAAGAAGCTCTAACAGAGAGGAAACAATATGATTGGCCCTTTTTGAATGCATTCTTTTCTTTCGCTGAGAACATACATACAAGTCACACGCTATTGTACATTCAGTGATGCGGCTTAATTAATGAAGAACACTTTTTTATATAACTTTGAGCTCTTTGAGAAAAGATTCAGTATAATGGGTCGGACATAAATAGCTGCTATGAACTGTCCTGTACATTTACGTATTACCCGTTATCATAAAAACAGTAGAGCAGGGTATGGCTGTACTGCATCAATTACGAATTTGTAACCAATTAATAGTTGGCATTTATTTATTTATTACTATTGGATATTAGTCTTTTGACAGAAAAAATAACCGGGCGAGTCGGTATGGTTGTAGTCTTTCAACTCCTTCGAATATTCAGGTTTGACATTAGCGTTTCAGTTAATTTTCCCCCTTTTTTCATGTTTTTGCTTTTTCTAGCTGCTCGGCGTTTTGTAAGGGCTTTCGCCACCACTAAAAAACGTGACATCCAAACTTTTTTTTTAAATAACACAATTGTAAACTTGCAAAGTGTGCCGGTTCGGCAAACGCTAAGATACCGCGCGTCTCTACGGCACAAGCATTAGCTTAGGCAAACAAATCAAGCTGCTCGCTCTTGTAACGTTTGTCTCGCTCCTGCCTTATGAAACAAATCGGGGGCGAGCGGCTGTTGGTACAAGACGTCAGAACTAACATGACCTGTGATTAACACTTTGGAACGGTGACTGAATGCTTGAACGTCCGTCAGACGGCACTTGAACGCTCCGCTGAAGCGTCGTTGGACGGCGCCCAGGAAATGCCCACGGTGCCGCCGCACGGGAATCCTTCTCACACCGCGGAGCGAGCCACAGGTTCTGAAGAAGACACGCTCCTTTCAAATAACAAAATAACACAGGACAGAAGCATAGTTAAAATGAAGCATAGCTTTGCAAGCACACGGTACACGACAGTTTGAAACAGCAGCCCACTTCGCAGAAACAAAAGAAAGTTGCTTACCGCCGTTTGCACGAGCCGTCCATGCTGTCCTGAACTCACGGCGTTGGCCAAGACGCAGCGTCTCCCAGCTCTCAGTCATTGCTTTCTAGTCTTGAACACGGTATTCATAAGGAAGATGTCTAAAATATCCGCTAAAAGGTCTATAACGTAAAAAGAAAGGAGATTTCCGAAGCCGCTGGAACTCCAACGGCCACCCAGACGCAGCCCAACGGAAGCTGATTGCAATAGCGATGGTCTTGCGCAGACTTGTACGTAATCCGTTACAAGTAACGAAATTACTTGTAATCCCTTACATTTATCAGTAATTTAGTAACGGATTAATTACATATTTTCTAGAGTAATTTTAAAGTAATTCCCTCACATTTTTTACGTGACGGATTCCTTGTAATTCGTTAAATTTTTTTTCCAGGGCCAACCCCCCCCCCCCCCCCCCCGCCTCCCTTCCTAAAGAAAGTTTTTTCGTTTTTTTTTTTTTCCGGAAAAGGGGGGGGGGGGGGGGGTAATGTCGAGCGCAGTGACACTGTCACGCGAATTGACCAGCGCAAAGCGAGGCTTGTCACTCCTCAGTTCCGCAAAGCCTTGTTTTTTTTTTTTGTTTTTTTTTGCAACATTAAGAACCTGAACCTATTTTTTTAGAACCTAACAACAATGTCAAAAAATCAAAATAAACATTTCTACAAAAAAAGAAAGGGAGGGGGGTCAAGTTCTATCCGCTTTTTTTAGTCCCCTAGTTTTTTTTCTTTACGATCGAAGGCGGGGAGAGGACACCAAGTGATTGTATGCCTCCTCGAGAAGCTCGAGGCGGTAAGTGCACAGACAAGAATTAACAATGTCCTTCTCGGTTATAGTGACTACGACCATTTTCATAACGTCGCAACACGAGACAACGCTGTCTACCCTAAAATTCACTAAAAGAGATGTGATAATATGTGAAGGTGTTATTGCCACAATCATGCATGCTCGTTCGTTGCTGCACACTTATCGTCTTCTCTTGGAAAACAGGATGTATTTTTTCTGTTTCTTTCACCTCATTTGACCCTGTTTTAAAAGCTACTTATTTGTTTTGTAGTCCAACTTCTAGGGTTGGCCCACTTTATTTGTGAATTCCAGCCAGGTTATCTGCTTCTCGGTCACCCTTTTTGTGAGTCAGCTTCTTGCGAGCACTTCGAAAATGGTAATACTCTTCCTTTCTTCTTCTTCCTGTACTGACCCCAACAGGACGCATCTTATCTCAAGCAGATATATTTACAAATAAAACATAATGGTGGCTGACGTAGACTTGATATTCTGGCTTGATGAGAGAGTGAAACTCGTGAGTGGGGCCATAGCGCGGCTTACTTAGTACTCTGACCTTCGCTGCCCGTGGCATCAGCGGACGTCTATCTAAAGAACACCGGAGTAAACTGCAGTCGGTTCGTGCTCCGTGCGTTTTTGAACAGCACCAAGAAAAGTACACACGGCAAACGTGAGTTTACATTTCCTTGTTTTAACCGCCGTCCTAATTAATTGTTGTTATCAGTGTCCTTTTTTTATTACTTATATTTATTTACTGAAAACTCTTTTTTATTCACCAACGTCTCAACCGAGGCTCGACCTTTTCAGAACCAAAGGAAGAAGAATATTTAGCCAAACCTATTCATTATTGAATTATCAGCTTACTGTTACAACTATGTTTTGCTATTGTCTGGCAATATATGCCGGTATAGTAAGATGGACATAATTCTTATTTTTGTTTTGGCTAGATTTATGACGACTTCTACAGCTTTGCGATTTAAACAATGGAGAATTTTAGTAGATCGTCCCGATGAGCCCGATAACGATACCCGATACTCCGCCGTCGCCTTTGCGCACTCATCATATCGTTATCGGGGGTATCGGAGGTATCGGAACGATCTACTAAAACTCTCGAATATCAGGCAACGGCTGCAACTAGGAAGCTTCGCTCTATTTTCGAGGTAAATAGTACTTCGATTGGTTCGCTGAAAAATCTCAATGCAGAGCATAAAGCATTCGTGAGGCACAATATGGCACTCCGATGCAGTGCTTCAGTTCAAAGGGTGCTCAGCGTATCAGTCGACATATTGAGTAAGAAATAACGCAAAATGTCAGACGAGACTTTCGAGAGTCAGCTGTTGCTCAAAATACTCAAGGTCATTAAATGGAACAGGTTGCAACAATAAGAACTTGAATAACCCTCTTCCCTTTGTTTCTTACTTGAGGGCAATAATGTTGAAGGTAACGCCACGAAAGTAACGGATTACTTTTTGGGGTAACGGTCACTTACTTTTATTGGAGGGTAATTGTAATTGTAATAAATTACAATTTAGCCTAGAGTAATTGTAAATGTAATTCCTTACTATTTTTCAGTAACGTGTACAAGTCTGGTCTTGCGCACTCTTCAAGAGTCTCTTTTTCTTGTTATTATTTTTATTTTTTTAGAATGATACTAAGCAAATCATTATTATATTAGTGACAATAAGAATGTGACTACAATAATAATGTAAGAAAATTACAAAAAGTTAGTAAATCTTAGGTTTTATTTAAACATTTATTGTGTTATCGTCCCCCAAATGCAAGTGCCACTTTTGTCCCAAAGATTCATGATGCGATCAGTGCAGTCATAGCTCGTTTTCCAAATGCACCCTTGATACTGTTTGGTGATTTTAACTATCCTTCCATAGATTGGTCAGATGTGCGTACTTCCGTTAATCACTTTTCCTCAGAGTGCAATGAGTTTGTAAACATGTGTCTAGATTTTAATTTTTCACAGATTGTTGCGCAACCTACACGTGTTACAGCAACAACCACATCTTTGTTAGACCTCTTTTTAACAACATCACCCGATCTTATCTCCTCACTAAGTCATAAGCCCCGTCTTAGCGACCATTCTTTATTGCATTTTATGTTAGATATCCCTAAATGTTACAAACCAAAGCAAATTAAGAAAATATATAATTATGTGAGGGCGGATTTTGAATCTGTAAATAACGAATTATGCCTCTTTCTAGATAAATATACACATGGCTTTGAGGAGCGCTCTGTTGAAAATAACTGGAATCTATTCAAAAGAAAGGTTGCGTCACTTATGAGTGCTCATGTGCCCCTTCGAAGCATATCTCTATCACCCCAGTCACCAGGGTATAGTACGACTTTAAAGAGGTTGTCAAATAAAAAGAAAAGGCTATTTCGTTCTGCTAAAATGTCGAACGATGATCAACGCTGGGCAGTATATCATCTTGCTGCCGCGGAGTACAAAAAAGCAGTGGAGGAGGCGAAAGCCACTTTTGTCAACAGTACACTACCATTCATGCTAATTAATAATCCCAGGCAATTTTGGAAAGTTATTAGCCCCAGTCACAGTCAGGACATAACGCTCAGGGATAATGACGGAGTTGAAGTTCAAGGTGATTTGTGCCCTTTTGTATTGAATGATGAGTTTGCTAAATCCTTTTCACTACCTATTACCTCTGACCATCCGGTTCTCCCAGTTTGTGAGCATCTACAAATGAATCCAGTCATTGTTGATTGCGAGGGTATTGCGAATATTATTGAAACCCTAAAAATATCAACTTCAGCAGGCATCGATAATATTAATACAAAGTTTTTGAAAAATACTAAAATGTATTCAAGCATCATCTTATCAAAACTGTTTACCCAATCACTTGAACAACAGATACTACCTAGAGACTGGAAAGTGGGGAGGGTGATTCCTCTCCACAAAGGCGGTGATAAACATAATCCTTTGAATTTCCGTCCTATATCCTTAACAAGCATCCCATGCAAAATACTTGAGCACGTAATATATTCCAATCTTATTAACTTTCTGGACTCGAACTCTTTTTTTCACCCAGCACAGCATGGTTTTCGAAAATTCTATTCATGTGAAACACAACTCCTAACTTTTACCCATGACCTTCACGTCGTTCTTGACCGGGGTTCCAGGACAGATTGCATATTCCTTGACTTCTCCAAAGCCTTCGATAAAGTACCCCATGTACTCCTTCTACATAAACTTTGTAACTTAAACATAGATAACAACATACTCAATTGGATAGAATCGTTTTTAACAAACCGTTTTCAATTTGTTTGCGCCAACGGAACTAACTCATCATTATCAAGTGTTAACTCTGGTGTTCCTCAAGGTTCTGTGCTCGGTCCATTACTATTTCTTATTTATATTAACGATCTTCCTATGCATGTTTTCTCTTCCATCAGCTTGTACGCTGACGACTGTGTCATTTATAAAGAAATTATTAACGATTCTGACATTTCTGTTCTTCAAACTGATATAAACAACGTCACACAATGGTGCTCAGAATGGCATATGGAACTCAACACATCTAAATGTAGATCTATGAGAGTGTCCTGGCATAATAACACTTGTCCATCCTACAACATCATTAACTCCCCCCTACTTTCAGTTACTTCCTATAAACATCTTGGTGTGCATCTAACCAATGACCTTTCCTGGAATTTACATGTCGAATATGTCACTAATAGCGCTAATGGCTTACTAGGTTACCTCAAAAGAAACCTTTCGCTTACTCCTGTTTCATTAAAGCTTCTAATCTATAAGACTTTAGTCCGTACTAAACTGGAATATGCAGCCTCTATCTGGGACCCCGGTATCACCCTTTCATCCGCTGTTGAGTCCATACAAAATCGTTCTGCTCGTTTCATCCTCTCGAACTATCATCGCACATCCAGCGTCACATCTATGAAAGCATCCCTTTCCTTGGTAACCTCTCTCTTCGCAGGAAAATATCCCGGCTTTGTCTTTTTCAGAAGATTTTTCACTCTAATCCAACACTTCGTCAAACATTATTCTTAGAACCATCTTACATTTCGCTACGAACTAATCACCATCTATAAGTGGGCGTCCCCCAGTGTAACACCTCATCTTTCAATGCCTCCTTTCTCCCTCAGACCTCAATAGATTGGAATCGCCTTCCTGCACCCATAGTCTCGATAACTGATGCTACTGATTTTAAAATTGCCATTACTAAGTTTTTTGATGTTCAATAACTTTTGTTTTATGTCTTGCCTTATGTATCGTTATACTCACATGTTTCCGTTTAGAAAAACCTCACTCCTCTCTGTAATGCCTTCGGGCCCTGAGAGAACAATAAATGAAATGAAATGAAATGAAATGAAATGAAATGAAATTTGGTTGTTTCTTTTGTTGTGTAAACCGAAACCAAAACTAACTCAAGCAACGTTTCCTTCGTCATATTTGTTTGCGTGTGTGTGTGAGCGTGCATACGTGTGCGTGTGTGTGTGCGCGCGAGTGTGGATGCGTCCGCGTGTGTGCGTCTGTGCTTGTGTGTGCGTCTGCGCGCGGGCGTGCGTTTGCGCGTGTGCATGCGTGTGTACGTGCGTGCGCGCGAGTAAGTGTGTCTGTCTGCGCGCGCGCAAGGGTCTGCTTGTGGGTTCTATTGAACTGCGCCAGCAAGAAGACCAATTGGATGTTCCTGGACACTGTTAAAAACACTAAATTATTATTATTATTATTATTATTGTTGTTGTTGTTGCTATTAAAACATAGCCATAGAATTTTCTATAGGTGGGTAAAGAAAATGTATTGGTCCGTAGTCTTTAGACTCGGGATCATAGAATTTGCTATAGGCGGGAAAAGAAAACTGATTGGTTCGCTGTCTTTAGACGCAGGGCCCTAAACTTTTTTATAGCTGGCTGTAACTGTTTTTATGAATTTCTAAGGCCGATCATACAGGGCTACAGGGGGTGATAGCCTGCCATTGAATTTTCCATAGACGACCATAGACCATTTTTGTAAGGGATGTCTCGGAGTGGTTTATTATGGGTTCTGCGCGCCTGTTTATGTGTGTGAGTTATTGTGCATGTCCTCATATTCTCAAATGAATATTTTACCCAGGTTGACATGGTCATGTGACAGGTTCTAGCAGCATGTCATGAATACTATAAACGCCTTAATTTTCGCGGGCTCAAATTTTCTCGAATCGGGCCAAAGCTGAAAATTTGAAATTATTCGCGGGTTCTAATTTTCGTGAACCGAGTGTAGCTTCCGTAGCGTTCACATATTGCCCGAATTGTTCGCGGGACGTATTTTTCGCGAAATGTAGGCGATTCGCGAAGTTGGCGAAAATTAGGTAATCGCGAAAATTTAGTCGTTTACAGTATTTGTCGAACATTTTTACTATATTTTGATTTCATGTTGTGTTGTCAGATATAAACTCGAAACTAACTGATTTTCTTACAGTACACTTCCATCAATAAATATTTGTAAAAAATGCTAGTATTGAGCATTTCTCCCTGGTTTCCAATTTCTGAGCATGGAGTGATTTTTAAGAAAATGAAATATGAGCTCGTGTATCAAAATTTTGTTTGCAAACAAAAACATTGTATGCAAAAGAGGCACTTTATTATCAGCTATTTGCATGAATTACAACTGACATTACAAAAATCTAGACTGCTTACAACCGTTGCTTTTCAAGCAGAAATCTAACCTGTACATTATGGAGAGAGCCATATATAAGCTTTCCAAAACCATTTCATATTATTTATTTAGCGCCCTCTTCTACACCCTTCACTAAATGGAGGGTGTAACACGAAACAGCACCCCTTTCGGTAAAATCATGATGGTGTATTACTAGGTTTTAGGGTGTTAAAGGGTGTAGCCGAGGGTGTAAGTTTCTAAAACACCTCTTTTACACTCTTAAAGGTGTAAAAACATTTACTGTGTAACTGTTAGAGGAATGGCAACAATGATCATCAGCCGTACTGCCGCGACGTGACGTCACAAGGGTGATGCGCCAGTGTTCCTCAACTAAAAGCTAATCCACTTGACGCCCGGTAAAGAGCAGCGGGTCGAATCTTTAAAATCAGTTTTAGTGGAATACGCAGCTTCACTTTGGTTTAATATTTCGGCTGTGATCATATTTCGTGCCACTGAACTGATATCAGTCATTTATTTTGGTTTCATTTTCGAACGTAGATCCCGTTTAAGGAAACTTTCGCTTTTCGAGTACATCTGAAATGAAAATATTTGCAGGCGGAAAAATTGGTTCAAGATGCTCTTATACTGGATTTTAACAAAGGAGCGGCGCGGTTAGGAACAGTGGGGGTTTATTAAGGCAGCTGGTGTGAACGCTTGAAATACAAAATGAGAGTCACATATCATGCCATGCCTTTTTGAAAAGAGGCATTCAATCCATATTATTCCGAAAATTCGCCCCCAGCAGTGCTCCAGGAAACGTCTTTATCAGCTTATTTATCATGTTCAAAGCTCGACAACTGTGCACAAAATCAGGTAGGGTGAATCATTAAAAAAATGATCAAACTATAAATGCATTATACTTTAAAAAATGCTTCGAAATGCAAAATCACTATTGAGAAAAGTATTTAAATATAAGCAATTCATAAAACGGGGGTATTTTGTCACCTAAGAATTACTTCTCTAAGCCCATACGCTTAACCAAGTTTGCTATATTTGACTTTCATTTAACCCTGTGTAAGGAAAGCTTATGCCCAAATTAAAAGTGCATTATATACATATGTAAGAACTAAGGGCTTCAGAGAAAATACAAGAAATAAAAATGAAAGTTTGTTGCTTAAGATAGGCAGGTACACTAAACAATATTGTATTTCATAAACGCATAAATCTGTACAAGTGCAATGGTAACTTATATTTAAATGCCCAAAGTTTAATATGCTATTTAAATGGTACGATATGCTGTCCATGTATTTCCTATCATTTTCGTGTTTCTCAATATATCTTGCTTTCATAGTGATAAAACCTTGATTCATGATCTTTAGACACGACTCACTATGTGGGAGTGCCAAAACATATTTGATCGCAGTTGTATTTGAAGTAACGCATTTTTTGTATCTATGTACAATATATGTAATTACTTACTAAATGCCCTATTGAAAAAAAATCGGTGAGGCCCTCTAGGATTTCCTGTGAGGGCCTGAGAGGCCTTTTTGGATATCCTGAAATGTCTGATGGGCCCACCAGGCTCCTCTAGTAGGTCTATGGGGCCCATGAAGATATCTTTCTAAGAGGTGTGCGTTCCTTCAGGGTCGTTCTAAAAGGTCTGTGTGGCCTTTCAGGGCCGTTCTAAGGGGTCTGTGAAACCCACTCAGACATTATCGGGAGGACCTCGCAGAATTCATTCGAAGACGGTGGTGCATAAACGTGCTGTATTCATCGGCAGCCCGCTTCGGGGACGGGAGTGCGTAAACCTGTTGTGACGCTCTTTATATTGGTTTATTGTGTAGACTCAGTTGCAAGCAAATATTGCTTTGATCGAGACTCATTGAGGGCAAACGATGCCCACATATTGCCACCAATTGAGAACAAATAGAAATCTATCGAGCTAGCTTTGTCGAACGATCTCGCCCCAAGAATTCGGCGGTGCGATCGAGTTGGCCACCCAGCGACCCAGTCACCCACCCAACAACTATGTAAGATAGGCCGGTCCGAAATGTGTGACAAATGCGACGGACAGCATACGGACTTATACGTATTCCTTATTTTTACTTACATTTCCTAGCACCATCTGCGTGTATACAGCGTTTAATATTTACCAATTCAAGGCCCACCAGCGCGTGATCATTGCTCCAGAAACGGAGCGTTGAAAATGCCATTTATTGAGAAGTTGCCGGCATAAGATCGCGGCTTCCCACCGTGTCTTCGGGCTGCCGAAGCGAATCCCGGCCACACCCCCGCACTATGAAGAACTCTCCTTATCTTTGGGAGAGGGGGTTTCTGACCAGCAAACCACAGCATCCGGAATGTGGAGTGCCCCAAAAGCAAAGTAGTCTGGTTTTACCAGCGCGACTGGGAGGGGGCGCCTAGAAATTCGAGTCTCCCTGACATCCCCGCGTCCGGATTGGTCAATTTGCCTGCCAGTGGCAACGGTCGTAGGTCGGCCGGTTGTCGGGAAAGTCTTTGTACCTGTTGGCTGTTGACGCTCGGTGAGCTCGTGTGCAGGCGCTGTTTGTGCGAATGAAGACTGTGCATTCCTGCGGAGACTTACCTCGGCATGTTCTTCGGGAGTCTGGGCGGCATGGGGCTGTTTTCGATATCTTGGTGGTGCACACGGATGGCCCTATTCACTAGGAGCTGTGCGTCCGAGAACGAAGCCACGCTGGAGGTAGGACAAGCGTCGTCGCCCTGGGCCGAAGCCGCCAAGCAATCCGCCTCCTCATACACTCGAATGCCGCAGTCGGCCGGCAGGACATTGGAAGGCATTTCTCTATTCTTGGCGCTGGCAGCATGATCGCCGCGTTCGCCGACCCTCCTGTGAGCGGTGGTGCATGCTTCAGGTTGGCGAGCTCGGGTCAGTGCCGCCTTCGAGTCACTCAGGATTACCAGGCGGTCGGGCTTACTCTCTCTTCAGCCAAGGACAGTGCCCGGCGAAACGCTGCCAGCTCGGCTATCGCCGAGCGTGCAAAGGAAAGGCGCTCAGCTGCTCGTGCTCCGAGGTCTCAACACCGTGCTGTGGCTGTTAATGTGCGTGCGTCGTGGTCGACGGCTTAGTCCGTGTAGCATCGCGCCCATCCCTTGAAGCGATCTTTGGGTTTCGGGACCTCGAGGTCGGCATTGAGTTCCACTCCGAGAAGTGCATCTGTTCGGTTTTATTAGCTGAACTACCTTACGTCTCAGGAATTTACCCAGTGGCATTGTGAGTACCTCGAAATATATTCTTTTGCGACAAACAACTCGGTTGTCCCTATCTGGTCTGATCACTTGTCTGCAGCTGCTTGCGCGCGAGTTTGAGTAAACGCTTTACATACATTTTGATTTGTCGCGGCTTTCCGGAAAGCTGCATTTTTAAGGTGCGTTGGCTAAATGGTAAGGCCGAAGGGCTAAAATCTGAGGTCTTGAAGTCTGAAGTCATGAAGTCTTGAAGTCTGAAGGGCTAAAGTTTGAAGTCTTTAAGGTCTAGTAGGGTCCCATAACACACCAGGGCTGAAAGGTCTTTTTTTAATAGGGTGCAACATATTCTATTTTTTTAATTGGTATTGTTAATACTTGTATTTCGACATTCATGGTTCCCCCCTTTTGGTGGAAACCATGAATAATTAGCATTATTCAGATTAAAATTAAATTTTAGTATTTATATATAAAGAATAGTTCTGTTTGAACATATAAATGTAAAGAAAATACAACATGATCCATTTATTTAAATTCGTATATCGAAATACTGACCCTCTCTGGTGGCAACCGTAAATGAACTGGCATTATAAAATTATCAATAAAAGTATTTTATTTATCATTTTAACAAAAACGGGGGAGATCGAGGAAAAAGGCTCATCAGACGACTTGACGTGCCCCCCCCCCCCCCCCCCCCCTTTCCGGCCAACCACAAGTCAGTGGTAGCGGAAAAGAAAAAGACAAGATATTGTGAGTTCATGTGCAATAAAATATACTTTATACTAAGTATGCCACGAATTAAAAAACATCAAAAGCATAGCAAACTCACCTATAATCAAATAATTGATTCTGAATTTGACAATGTCTATAAATTGAGCGAATTGAGCGAAATATTTACACTAAAATTGCATAAGGCAAAGAAACATATCTGGCTTGTCATAAAAAAGCGCATTTTAATTGTTATAAAATAATGCATATAAACTACAAAAAGTAATATGCAAAATAATTTTATATTGTAATAGTGTAGATTAACAACACATAAACAAAACAGCAAGAGCTTGTTTAAAGCAATACTATTAAAACAAAACCGGTTAAAATGATATGACTAGGCGAACGCACAGTAAGAGTACACGACAATATGAAGTGAATAATTTTATTCAATGTCAAACACAAATAAACAACAGCAACGCGCCATACCTCAGACAAAATTTTATTTTTATGTCAAAGTGTATTTTTTCATTTCTTTCATTGTTGAAGAGAAGGGCTGTGTATAGCTTGGTTGTTACAAAGTCGTTTAACAACTTCTGTAAGGTGCGCATTAGCATTTCATCTCTATATGAATTTGATAGCAAGTCATATGTCAGATGGTATCTTTGTATTTAGTATCCTGGATTATGCTTTGCCAATCATCTTCCGTTATACTTATCCATAGTGCTAGTTTTGACACCACAGCGCTTCACATTTTATAGAAAAATTAAACATGATGCTCGTCTTTCAGTCATACGTAAAACAGCACAGCAGAAAAACAACAATTTAGTGATGCGGAATGAATGTTGTTGAAGCTCGCTGTCAGTAGGTGAAAAACTACAGTGCACACAGCGACGGCGGCTGTTAATGCACTCTCAGCGCCGAGAAACTGAGGGAAAGGAAGAGACGAGGGAGCACGGGGGCGTCGGAACGCCGAGCTCTGGTTGGAGGGATTAGTGGGGAGACCTAACGGTATAGCTGCCTCTATCTTTACTGCACTCGTCGAATGCGTTAGAACGCGGAAGGCCGGCGTCTAGCATTTGGCTCTCGCATTCGATCGCGTTCGACGATTTCAGTGGAGACAAAGGCAGGTGGCTCTATAGGTATGGCTGTATGGCGACTGAACAAACGCAATTTACATATCTCACTCTAATACTGCAAAAAGCAATATAGAGCAACTGATACTCGCATAGAAACTACTTAAACCTAGGGTAATGAAAAGCGAGCGAGACGATTTTATTTGAAGTAACAATTGTATAACATTTTGATAGAGGGGTTTATTTACATTATAATAATGCCAGAAAATAAAGTTATACATTTGAACATAAAAAAACAGTTACATTTTTGGAAGTTTAGAACGTGACAAACTTTAAACACAACATACATGAGCGAAAGCTGAAAGTCCATTTTGTAACAGGGGTGCTTGTGTCATATGTATTCTCTCGTTGAAAGCATCCCAGGTTTCAAAGTGTTTAACGGAGTTTGATTTATATTTGTGTGACCGCAAACCACTGAACGACGCGGTTGAGTTCCAAAGGGCATATCATGATTACAGTACTTTATAAAATTACGTCAATATTAAACTTCGTAATCTCAAAATACTTCAAATATTTCATTGGCTTGTTCATTGTCTTCGAATAACATAAATAAGTAAAATAATGGTGATAACTCAATCTATGGTATCTAAGACTCCTCAAAAATACCAAACGTTATATTCATGCGTGACCGATTTCTCTGTTACAATCTTATCAAAGATCGATCACATCGGGAATATCGCTTACACCACATGGCGCCCTCGGACGAAAAGATGGAGAGGAGAAGTCATTCTCGCCATGTGATCGCTCATCTCGTGTTAGCCATAGTTCCAAGGTAATAGATATTTGATCCCAATTTTAATTGATAAATGGGACACGCATTAATGTAATGCTAGTTTTAGAATTCTTAAAGCCCATACATTGAGTGTGACCCTAAATAGACTTGCAGAAAGCGGTTTAGTGCTCTTTTATTATATTCAATCAATCAATCAATCGAGATTATTGTCATGAATTGCATCATACAAATTATTGAGAACCATTTGGGCCCATAGCCTTTTGGCTTGTTTGAGCCCATGTTAGTAATAACATACATGTATAAGGAAGGCAGCACTTTTATGAATATTAGAGGAAGTACGATAAAAGAAAAAGACAGCATATGCGAGTGAGTTTCAGGATGGTGGAAGACCTGTTCTATTAAGAAAAATATGGTGTTTTAAAGCGCTGTTAAGGTTGCATGAAGGGGTGACTGAAGATGGTGATGTGTTCCCGATTTTAGTTCCACGCGATTGCATCAGTCGCTGGCCGTCTACGTAACGAAAGCGTGGTATGTTAAAGTTACCAGATATGTTCGCCCTTGTTAATCAGTAGTAGAATAAGTGTACGAACTCACACAGAATGTCAAAAAACGCCCAAGGGGGCGGGGCCAAACCCGATCCGACCAATCACAGCGCAGGAGGGCGGGGCCAAACCCAATCCAACCAATCACAGCGCAGTAGGGCGGGGCCCTTTCCCTCTCTCACATCCCAGTGACCAATGACAGGCAGTGGGCATCGATGGCCCCGCCCACAGGGCATTAGCCAGCGAACAATCGGAGCTCAGCGAGGTCCCGTCACGTGTGAAGTCACGTGCGCGTCGCGTGTCAGGCGCGTGCCAGAAGCGTGTCATTTACCATGACCGCAGACCGCAAACCACAAACCTCAGACCGCAAACCACAAACCGCAGACCGCAAACCACAAACCACAAACCTCAGACCGCAAACCACAGACCTCAAACCACAAGTGTGGTTGACCAGGTGTTGACAGCTGCGGTCATCATCTGATAACAACCACGTCCGAGCTTCCTTCGACAGAGGGCGCTATAGGACTTGAATTGCGGCGCTCAGGGCGTCTCACGTGTGATGTCACACAGGGTTCGAGCTGCGTGCGACAGAGGGCGCTCACGTGATGTCGCACAGGGTTCGTGCTGCATCCGAAGGAGGGCGCTGCGCTCCGGTCACCTGGATTGCGGGTTGCGGGTGAGCGACGTGTTTCCTGGCTCTCCTCGAGCATCCGAAGCTAAGTGCCAGTTTTTCTTCTTTTCTCTCTCTTTTTGAGAGTTGATAGGAAGTGACTATGCGGTAGCAGTGTTAGGTTTGAACAGCAGCAGTTGGGATTAGTAGAGGCTACTACGAAGTTAGTTTCGTAGGCTGTTTGAATTTTTGGCGGGAAGTGACGGTTTGTTCCCGGTCTAGATATGGGTCTAGATTTGGGTCGGCAGGACAAGGGTGGGGACGAGTTGGTGCAGTGTGAGGGGTGTGGGCGGTGGTGTTACCTAGAGGAGACCGGTTTCGGGAGTCTGGAGGAGGCGAAGGGGATGAGTTTCGAGTGTCGGCTTTGTGTGAAGCTTCAGCAGGTAACTGGGGAATGGGAGGGTAGAGTTCGGGAGATTGAGGCCGAGCTTAAGGCAGAAGGAGAGAAGCGGGTGGGTCTCGAGGCCCAGGTTGAGGAGCTGACTAGGCAGCTTAATCATAAGAGGAAGCAGCGGGTTGGTCTCGAGAAGCAGGTGGAAGAGCTGGGGGAAGTATGGAAGGCGGGTTTAGAGGAGTGTAAGAGGGAGTGTGACAGTAGGGTAGAGCACCTGGAAGGGGTAATTCGAGCGAGTGAGAGTAGCGAGGGAAGAAAGGAGGAAGTGTCAGTTCTAGCGGGACGAACCGCCGGTCCGCAGGCTGGGGTCGCTGGTGGTCAGGAGTCCAGTCTGTTGACCAGCGGGCTCGACGAAATTTCGGGAACGGGTACATGTGGAAGATAGGAGAACCGAAGGCAGTATCAGTCCAGCTTTTGACATCGCGGATTTTGGACAAAGAGAATGGGAAAAGGTGGAACGAAGAGTCCCTAGTGGCACGTCGACAGGCACAGATGGTGTCCCAATCAAGCTGGTGAAGAATTTGGGTCCTAAATCTAAGGCAAAACTAAGGGATGTAGTGAGCACTATGGTAACAAAAGGAAATATTCCAGATGAATGGAGGCTTAGTAGGATGAGTATGATATATAAGGGAAAGGGAGATAAGTCTGACATTAGGAATTATCATCCCATAACCGTGACACCAGTTATTTACCGGTTGGTAATGCAGATTATAAAGAACAGACTGGAGGAATGGGTAGATTGCGAGGGCATACTGGGCGAGTTGCAGAACGGGTTTCGGAAACAAAGAAGGCTGGAAGACAATATATTTTCTTTAACACAGTGTATAGAAATAGCGCAAAAAGAAAACAGACAGCTCTGGCTGGCATTTCTGGATATCAAGGGTGCCTATGACAATGTGAACCGAAAAACTCTGTGGGACATAGTGGAGAGCTTAAACCTAGATGAAGGACTAACAGCAATATTAAGGAACATTTACAAAGATAATAAGGTGATTATCACATGGGACGGAAAGGCAGCGGAGAAAATAGAGATAGGACGAGGCCTTAGGCAGGGGTGCCCGTTATCGCCTTTGCTGTTTATGTTGTATCTGAGAGGATTGGAGGATAGACTAGAGAAGAGTGGGCTTGGATTTGACCTTTCGTACAGTAAGCTAGGCCAAACAATTCAGCAATCCTTAGCGGGACTGATATATGCGGATGATATCGTACTAATGGCTAACAACAGGATAGATTTGCAGGAATTAATGAGCATCTGTGGTAGGGAAGGAGGGGAATTAGGTTTAGAATTCAGTAGTGAAAAATCAGCAGTCATGATTTTTAACAACGATGATGTTGAGAGATTGAAGATACAGAATATTACAGTTGACAGAGCTAGTAAATACAAGTATCTAGGAGTATGGATATGTGGTGGTGCAGAATATCTCAGTGAGCATGAAAAGTATATAATAGGTAAGGGCAACAGAAATGCGGCTGTAATGAAAAATAGAGCACTTTGGAATTACAACAGGCATGAGGTGGTGAGAGATATTTGGAAGGGGGTCATGGTGCCTGGCTTGACTTTTGGAAACGCAGTGCTATGCATGAAATCCGAAGTGCAAGCAAGACTAGAAATAAAACAGCGTGGAGTAGGTAGGCTGGCTTTGGGGGCACATTGCAAAACACCAAACCAGGGAGTACAAGGAGACATGGGATGGGCGTCATTTGAGGGCAGGGAAGCTGTGAGCAAGATAGAATTTGAGGATCGGTTGAGGCAAATGGGTGGGGAGCAATGGGCACGAAAGGTTTTCAGCTTTTTATACATGAGGAGTATAGACACAAAATGAAGACAGCGCACTAGGAAATTAAGAGGAAAGTTGTTAGGCTATAGTGGGGTTACGGAAGAGCAGGTCTCAGTTAAGAAGAAAGTTAAGGCCACAGAAAGAGATCGGTGACTAGAGGGAATGCAGACAAAGAAGGCTTTGGAAGGCTATAGATTAAACAAAAGAGTTATTGCCAAAGAAAGCATTTATGACAATTCTAGGGGAAGCTCATTGTTGTTTGAGGCAAGGGCAGGTGTTTTGCGAACCAGAACATACAGAGCGAAGTACCAGGAAATGGACACAGTGTGCGCTGCTTGTGGAGAGGAGGACGAGACGGCTGAGCACATGATACTCTACTGTAAAGGGCTTCACCCTATGCATACCGAAGACAGCATAGATTTAATAAGGTCATTGGGTTTTAGAGACAGCGAAGGAAAAGTGGATTTGAAGACAGTAGAGATTACCAAGCAAAGATTAAGTGAACGGTGGCAGAAAGCGAGAGAAAACTAGGCATTTTCTTATTAACTGATGGCAACGGGGATGTATAGCCTCACTTTATTTTCAGTACGGAGTGAATATAGTTTTCACATTTAAATATTCTAAGCTTAAATGGTAAGACAAAATGGCTAGGTGGCGTAAGCTACCGCCCGATCCAAAGGGCCCAGCCGTATTCATCCATCCTCACTTAGACAACAAGCGCTCAATAAAAAACACACGGGACGAGGAGAGGACGGGACAAGCGCTAACTTTCAACCAAAAAGTTTATTGCCGAACCAGCACTTATATAAGACTGGGCGCATGAAAAGAGTGGAAAAGGAAAGATAAACATCAAAAGAGTGCCAAAGAAGAACAGTGACGTGCCGCCTACGATAAGAATTCTAATTCAATTTTTGATAAAGCTACAGACGGCCTGCTGACGCATTGATCCCCCGACCTTGCAATCTCGGCCGCTTCCACTATCTCCCTTGTGAGGCCCGAGCGATGAAAATACAAGATGGTCGTTTGTTTGTACAGGGGGTGACACTGGTTTCCCGAGACACATCTTTTACAGTGGGCAGCCAGCTGGCCGTCGGTTGCAACGCTCCCGACCTTGTTCTTGTGTTCTAGTAGGCGAACGTTCAAACATCGGCCGGTTTGGCCAATATAGTGTTTGCCACACGACAGAGGAATTTTGTACACAACGCTACGTCGGCATTTCACAAACGCATCTCTGTGCTTGATAGCGCAGATCGGTTTCCGCGCCCGCGTGGGACAACTCAACCTACACAAAGCCAAAAGCTTGTTAGGCGCCGTGAACAAGACCTTGACCCCCAAGCGTTGCCCAACTTTCTTGAGATTATGCGAGATTTTATGTACGTAAGGAATGACAGCTATCTTTTTTTTAGCTCTTCTTTCTTTGTCCTTTCCTTGGTTTTCTGCCTTCTGCTCATCGCTCAAACTAGACTCAATTTTTCTTTTTCGATGCAACCCTTCTGCTACGGAAACAATAACCTGCCTGGGATAACCCGCGGCTTCCAAACGGCCGACCTGCTTGCCAAGGCTTTCATCCAGCGCGTGCCGGCATGACTTCCTGAGAGCGTTAGACAAAAAAGACAGCACAATATTCCTCTTGACCAGCTTCGAGTGTGCCGAGCTGTACGGCAAGGGAGGCTTGTTGGCTCTAGGCTCGTACACCCAACACACGTGATCGTCTACAAAACGAAGCCGCAAATCTAAAAACCTGATGCTATCATGCTCGGGCAATTCAAACGTAAAATTGAGCGGCGCAAAACAGGCATTAAAAGCGGTCAAGATACGCGACACAACAGGGTGAGACAACGATAACGATAAAGCGGCATTAATGCTATTCATGGATGAAGGGTCAATAAAACAAGAAGTGTCTAAAACAATTAAAAAGTCATCGACGTATCTGAAACTTTTCAACACTTTAAGCTCACCTAGCCGCTGAAAGAGGGCATTGTCACAACGGGCTAAAAACAAATCACTTAAAACTGGTGCAATGCACGATCCAATACAGACACCCTGTTTTTGCAGGTAAATGTTACTGTCAAATGAAACATAGGTTGAAGTCAGATAAAAAGATAAAAGTTCCAAGAATCCACTCGTGCTCACACCACACGCGTTCTGAAAACCAACCGCCCCGAAGTCATCAATGGCTGCCTCGACACTGGACAGCAAACCTTCATGAGGCAAGGAATAAAACAAATCTTTTATGTCGACAGAAAAGGCAGTTAAACTTGCATGGTCATTTGTCTTGAAAAAATCAATTACGGCGGCGGAATCTTTTGTAAGAAATGGGTCGGCAACGTCCAGCAAATTCAGCTTGTCCTGCAAGAAGTCAGCGACACACCTTTGCCACGTCCCTGCCTCAGAAACAATCACGCGAAACGGGCATCCCATCTTATGAGTCTTTGCGGAAAAAAACATTTCGAGAGAGACATTGTCACTGCTCTCTATTTGCTTAACAGTTTTCATAAGGTTGAGCTGCTCGCACAACTGCTTAGCGCGACACTTGACCTTTTTCAATGACACCTTTCGGTCGGACTTGAAGACTGCTAGCACAGCTTCATTGGCCTTAGCGCGGAACGATTCATGCCTGAGAACGGCAAACCCGCCCTCCTTATCTGCTGGCAGGACACAGAGGCCAAGGTCCTTGAGAGAAGTAGCCACACGTTGCAGCCGTACGTCAGAGCGCTGCCGGCCGCATTTTGCGACCACGTTGACACCATGGGCTACACAGGAAACGCTGTCGTCCTCCGGCACCCGTTTGGCCACTTCACGAACACAGGTAAGGAGCTCTGCAGCGTCCCTCTTCGGCTGCACTGCGAACTTAGGACCAAGTTTCAGCGTATTCGAGACGTCTTCCGGTAGGTCGATGTCACCGTCACAGTGAATCCTGTAGCTGTTCCCTGCATCCTTCTTGCGAGGTACCAGGCGACGGAGACCGCCCAACACATTGGTCCAGCAGGCCTCAGCAGATTGGTCAAGTAACCGGGAAAACTCACGCCATCTCTGCCGGGCTCGTCCCAAGTTGTCGTCACTGAAGATACTTGAGTGCAAACAGTCCCTGTAGAACCGAGCCTGTCTCCTCCACTCGCTGCGCAGAATCTTGCACAGCCTTGTTCCATGGTTGTGTGAGGGAGGGAAGCCACCAAACAGGGCACGAATAACTGGAGGCAGGATGTTGGAGCGGATGCAGAAGGATAAGACACGAGCTTGAACATCGGCGTGAGCGGCGAGCGACACGAAGGAGCAAAGATCCAAAGCGGGAGAAGAAAGGCCCAAGGTACTAGAAATACACTTCAGAAGGGAAAAGGTTTGGGCGTGTTGGTTCATCTTCACTTAGACAACAAGCGCTCAATAAAAAACACACGGGACGAGGAGAGGACGGGACAAGCGCTAACTTTCAACCAAAAAGTTTATTGCCGAACCAGCACTTATATAAGACTGGGCGCATGAAAAGAGTGGAAAAGGAAAGATAAACATCAAAAGAGTGCCAAAGAAGAACAGTGACGTGCCGCCTACGATAAGAATTCTAATTCAATTTTTGATAAAGCTACAGACGGCCTGCTGACGCATTGATCCCCCGACCTTGCAATCTCGGCCGCTTCCACTATCTCCCTTGTGAGGCCCGAGCGATGAAAATACAAGATGGTCGTTTGTTTGTACAGGGGGTGACACTGGTTTCCCGAGACACATCTTTTACAGTGGGCAGCCAGCTGGCCGTCGGTTGCAACGCTCCCGACCTTGTTCTTGTGTTCTAGTAGGCGAACGTTCAAACATCGGCCGGTTTGGCCAATATAGTGTTTGCCACACGACAGAGGAATTTTGTACACAACGCTACGTCGGCATTTCACAAACGCATCTCTGTGCTTGATAGCGCAGATCGGTTTCCGCGCCCGCGTGGGACAACTCAACCTACACAAAGCCAAAAGCTTGTTAGGCGCCGTGAACAAGACCTTGACCCCTGAGCGTTGCCCAACTTTCTTGAGATTATGCGAGATTTTATGTACGTAAGGAATGACAGCTATCTTTTCTTTAGCTCTTCTTTCTTTGTCCTTTCCTTGGTTTTCTGCCTTCTGCTCATCGCTCAAACTAGACTCAATTTTTCTTTTTCGATGCAACCCTTCTGCTACGGAAACAATAACCTGCCTGGGATAACCCGCGGCTTCCAAACGGCCGACCTGCTTGCCAAGGCTTTCATCCAGCGCGTGCCGGCATGACTTCCTGAGAGCGTTAGACAAGAAAGACAGCACAATATTCCTCTTGACCAGCTTCGAGTGTGCCGAGCTGTACGGCAAGGGAGGCTTGTTGGCTCTAGGCTCGTACACCCAACACACGTGATCGTCTACAAAACGAAGCCGCAAATCTAAAAACCTGATGCTATCATGCTCGGGCAATTCAAACGTAAAATTGAGCGGCGCAAAACAGGCATTAAAAGCGGTCAAGATACGCGACACAACAGGGTGAGACAACGATAACGATAAAGCGGCATTAATGCTATTCATGGATGAAGGGTCAATAAAACAAGAAGTGTCTAAAACAATTAAAAAGTCATCGACGTATCTGAAAATTTTCAACACTTTAAGCTCACCTAGCCGCTGAAAGAGGGCATTGTCACAACGGGCTAAAAACAAATCACTTAAAACTGGTGCAATGCACGATCCAATACAGACACCCTGTTTTTGCAGGTAAATGTTACTGTCAAATGAAACATAGGTTGAAGTCAGATAAAAAGATAAAAGTTCCAAGAATCCACTCGTGCTCACACCACACGCGTTCTGAAAACCGACCGCCCCGAAGTCATCAATGGCTGCCTCGACACTGGACAGCAAACCTTCATGAGGCAAGGAATAAAACAAATCTTTTATGTCGACAGAAAAGGCAGTTAAACTTGCATGGTCATTTGTCTTGAAAAAATCAATTACGGCGGCGGAATCTTTTGTAAGAAATGGGTCGGCAACGTCCAGCAAATTCAGCTTGTCCTGCAAGAAGTCAGCGACACACCTTTGCCACGTCCCTGCCTCAGAAACAATCACGCGAAACGGGCATCCCATCTTATGAGTCTTTGCGGAAAAAAACATTTCGAGAGAGACATTGTCGCTGCTCTCTATTTGCTTAACAGTTTTCATAAGGTTGAGCTGCTCGCACAACTGCTTAGCGCGACACTTGACCTTTTTCAATGACACCTTTCGGTCGGACTTGAAGACTGCTAGCACAGCTTCATTGGCCTTAGCGCGGAACGATTCATGCCTGAGAACGGCAAACCCGCCCTCCTTATCTGCTGGCAGGACACAGAGGCCAAGGTCCTTGAGAGAAGTAGCCACACGTTGCAGCCGTACGTCAGAGCGCTGCCGGCCGCATTTTGCGACCACGTTGACACCATGGGCTACACAGGAAACGCTGTCGTCCTCCGGCACCCGTTTGGCCACTTCACGAACACAGGTAAGGAGCTCTGCAGCGTCCCTCTTCGGCTGCACTGCGAACTTAGGACCAAGTTTCAGCGTATTCGAGACGTCTTCCGGTAGGTCGATGTCACCGTCACAGTGAATCCTGTAGCTGTTCCCTGCATCCTTCTTGCGAGGTACCAGGCGACGGAGACCGCCCAACACATTGGTCCAGCAGGCCTCAGCAGATTGGTCAAGTAACCGGGAAAACTCACGCCATCTCTGCCGGGCTCGTCCCAAGTTGTCGTCACTGAAGATACTTGAGTGCAAACAGTCCCTGTAGAACCGAGCCTGTCTCCTCCACTCGCTGCGCAGAATCTTGCACAGCCTTGTTCCATGGTTGTGTGAGGGAGGGAAGCCACCAAACAGGGCACGAATAACTGGAGGCAGGATGTTGGAGCGGATGCAGAAGGATAAGACACGAGCTTGAACATCGGCGTGAGCGGCGAGCGACACGAAGGAGCAAAGATCCAAAGCGGGAGAAGAAAGGCCCAAGGTACTAGAAATACACTTCAGAAGGGAAAAGGTTTGGGCGTGTTGGTTCATCTTCACTTAGACAACAAGCGCTCAATAAAAAACACACGGGACGAGGAGAGGACGGGACAAGCGCTAACTTTCAACCAAAAAGTTTATTGCCGAACCAGCACTTATATAAGACTGGGCGCATGAAAAGAGTGGAAAAGGAAAGATAAACATCAAAAGAGTGCCAAAGAAGAACAGTGACGTGCCGCCTACGATAAGAATTCTAATTCAATTTTTGATAAAGCTACAGACGGCCTGCTGACGCATTGATCCCCCGACCTTGCAATCTCGGCCGCTTCCACTATCTCCCTTGTGAGGCCCGAGCGATGAAAATACAAGATGGTCGTTTGTTTGTACAGGGGGTGACACTGGTTTCCCGAGACACATCTTTTACAGTGGGCAGCCAGCTGGCCGTCGGTTGCAACGCTCCCGACCTTGTTCTTGTGTTCTAGTAGGCGAACGTTCAAACATCGGCCGGTTTGGCCAATATAGTGTTTGCCACACGACAGAGGAATTTTGTACACAACGCTACGTCGGCATTTCACAAACGCATCTCTGTGCTTGATAGCGCAGATCGGTTTCCGCGCCCGCGTGGGACAACTCAACCTACACAAAGCCAAAAGCTTGTTAGGCGCCGTGAACAAGACCTTGACCCCTGAGCGTTGCCCAACTTTCTTGAGATTATGCGAGATTTTATGTACGTAAGGAATGACAGCTATCTTTTCTTTAGCTCTTCTTTCTTTGTCCTTTCCTTGGTTTTCTGCCTTCTGCTCATCGCTCAAACTAGACTCAATTTTTCTTTTTCGATGCAACCCTTCTGCTACGGAAACAATAACCTGCCTGGGATAACCCGCGGCTTCCAAACGGCCGACCTGCTTGCCAAGGCTTTCATCCAGCGCGTGCCGGCATGACTTCCAGAGAGCGTTAGACAAAAAAGACAGCACAATATTCCTCTTGACCAGCTTCGAGTGTGCCGAGCTGTACGGCAAGGGAGGCTTGTTGGCTCTAGGCTCGTACACCCAACACACATGATCGTCTACAAAACGAAGCCGCAAATCTAAAAACCTGATGCTATCATGCTCGGGCAATTCAACGTAAAATTGAGCGGCGCAAAACAGGCATTAAAAGCGGTCAAGATACGCGACACAACAGGGTGAGACAACGATAACGATAAAGCGGCATTAATGCTATTCATGAATGAAGGGTCAATAAAACAAGAAGTGTCTAAAACAATTAAAAAGTCATCGACGTATCTGAACATTTTCAACACTTTAAGCTCACCTAGCCGCTGAAAGAGGGCATTGTCACAACGGGCTAAAAACAAATCACTTAAAACTGGTGCAATGCACGATCCAATACAGACACCCTGTTTTTGCAGGTAAATGTTACTGTCAAATGAAACATAGGTTGAAGTCAGATAAAAAGATAAAAGTTCCAAGAATCCACTCGTGCTCACACCACACGCGTTCTGAAAACCGACCGCCCCGAAGTCATCAATGGCTGCCTCGACACTGGACAGCAAACCTTCATGAGGCAAGGAATAAAACAAATCTTTTATGTCGACAGAAAAGGCAGTTAAACTTGCATGGTCATTTGTCTTGAAAAAATCAATTACGGCGGCGGAATCTTTTGTAAGAAATGGGTCGGCAACGTCCAGCAAATTCAGCTTGTCCTGCAAGAAGTCAGCGACACACCTTTGCCACGTCCCTGCCTCAGAAACAATCACGCGAAACGGGCATCCCATCTTATGAGTCTTTGCGGAAAAAAACATTTCGAGAGAGACATTGTCGCTGCTCTCTATTTGCTTAACAGTTTTCATAAGGTTGAGCTGCTCGCACAACTGCTTAGCGCGACACTTGACCTTTTTCAATGACACCTTTCGGTCGGACTTGAAGACTGCTAGCACAGCTTCATTGGCCTTAGCGCGGAACGATTCATGCCTGAGAACGGCAAACCCGCCCTCCTTATCTGCTGGCAGGACACAGAGGCCAAGGTCCTTGAGAGAAGTAGCCACACGTTGCAGCCGTACGTCAGAGCGCTGCCGGCCGCATTTTGCGACCACGTTGACACCATGGGCTACACAGGAAACGCTGTCGTCCTCTGGCACCCGTTTGGCCTCTTCACGAACACAGGTAAGGAGCTCTGCAGCGCCACCTGATGGTAAAAGCGTCGACCCGATATAAACTTTGGACGTCATGTGACGGTCCAATTGGCAACAGTAGCGGTCCCGCTAATTTGGGGGTGAGGTGACGGTGAAACTTTGAAGCTGGCGGACCGTGTTAAATCTTGGTCCAGCGTAAAGCTATGAAGTGGACCTGCTAAACGTTGGGGCAAAGTCTTAAAACTCACAGACCGTGCTGGACCCAGTGATTTGTTTTCGAATAAACACCATCTCTCATTAGAACTTTGAAGTGCTCATCGCCAAAAATTGCTGACATCTGGTGGTGAAAGCTTCGACCCGCTAAATTTGGGGCGTCATCTGAAGATTCTCTTAGCACCAGCTGGATACCGCTAAAGTTTTTCTTTTTGCTGGAGCGACGGTAAAACTGAAGTTCGCAGTCCGTGCTACATCTTGGCCCAGCGTAAAGCATTGAAGTTGCCCTCCCGCGCGCTTAGCACACATGGTCAGCTGTATCCACTTAATTTTGAGGGGTGACGGTAAAAATTCGAAGCTCACGAACCGTGCCAAGTTGAGACCAAAGCGTAAAGTTTTGACGTGGCATTGCCATATTTTGGGAGCTGACCCCAGCGCGTAAAACTCTGAAGTGGCCCTAATAAAAATTCGAGCCGAGCGCGTAACATTTTGCACAGTCCCAGCCAAATGTGGTATATCCGACACCTAGCGTAAAAACTTTGAACTGGTCGAAGATTATTTTAAACTTCAATGAGATGAAGTTAGCGTTTCCTCTTCTCGATTTCGCGCGCCCACAGTTTAAATTCGGGATTTAGGCGTATGAGTTGTCACCTCCGTTCCCAGATGGTGCGCGTTTTTGTTGCTAAGCGTCTTTGTTGTTAGGGCATCAGTGATATCTGGCGGCGCTGGTGTGACCTTGCGACATCTGTTGCTGAAAAGTTAAATTGATCGTATTCCGAAGGCGTGCTCATTCGTATTTTTGTGCGCGAGCAAGTCCGGGCTTTGTGCGTATAAGATGCCGATTCCGTTTGTAGATGGCGCGCACCTGAATCTCTTTCAGCTGACGTGAACTTTTACCATTATCACGCGAAATCTCTCGCTAATTTTAGCGCCAGATTGGTAGATGGCGTAAACTCTATCGCGCGCGCGCGACATTTCTCGCTAATTTAGCGTCATCTGCAGCTGCTGAACGGAGCAGTGTGGGAAATGGACCGGAGCCTGGTCGCATCCATACGCGCTAAAGACGAGACAGATATGGTGTTTCATATTTTTATTCTCGTACGCTCTCAAAACACCACACCCCAAGTGCAGATCCGGTGTTCATTTTTTTTTTCTTTTCACTCTACGCAACAAAGAATCCATTGGGAACGCTTTATACAAAAGATGTCACACAAGCTGTTTCAAGATATAACCGAGGCAAAGAAGTTGTGAAATGACATCTCAGGAGCAACGCGCGATAGGATCCTCGCATCTCAGATAACTCCTTGACGCTGTCGCTCACCTCCAGAATGTATCCCGTAGGAGCGCCATCTGGAACGTCATCAATGTTCAGGCAGGCAATCTCGTCTTTCGTCATCCACTCAAAGTCCGACACGGGCAGGGCTTCTCTCATTTGCGCCGCATACAGACCGTTTACGTCCAAGTCCAAAATCTGAGACGGTTCGTGCTGCGGGTTAAACGTATCCGTTCCCGGAATATTTGCGACAGCATGGCGGGTTGTGCATTGGGTAATCCCTCCGCGAATGCCCTGTTCTATCATGATATAGGTGTCAGGATCGTCAATTAGCTGCAGTCTTACTTTCGACTGTTTCAGCGCACACGACAAGGTTAGGGACGGTAACGATACGAAATGTAAAGCCTCAATTTCGTACGTCTCCAGCGTCCAGCGTCTAAAGTTTTGGAAAACATCGGCCAGTAGGAGGCAGTCCGTCTTTAGGTAAAGGTCGCTGTATTCTCCAAGGTTCTTCAAACCAAAGGAATCGAAAACGATCTG
The DNA here is from genome assembly GCA_013358835.2 of Ixodes persulcatus. Taxonomy (NCBI): domain Eukaryota; kingdom Metazoa; phylum Arthropoda; class Arachnida; order Ixodida; family Ixodidae; genus Ixodes; species Ixodes persulcatus. Next base: position 1,124,348 of record JABSTQ010010167.1, on the reverse strand, counting down.
TGCATGTTGGTAGTCCTCTTCACTCACACCCCGTTCCCAGTCAACTTGTTAAAAAAAAGGCCTCTCGTGGCGGGAGGCTTTGACCCTCGTAACTCTCAAAGCTTGAAACGAAATTATAACAAAACACTCATTTGCGGGCAAGGAGGTCGACGTGTTCGGGAAAGGACTGCCGAAGGCAACAAAAATGCTCTGTGCCCTTAGAGTGGAGATTTTGCACGAGTGTCTCCAGGCTTGCATTAAGAAATGCGCGGCTGTCAATAAAGCGAAGGTTGCCTATCTCTAACAATTTAAAATTCTGGCACGAGCTTCCGAGTACTCGAACAAATTAAGCTTGCCTAGAAAGAAACTGAGGTCGTAGGAATGGTTATGCGCTATGAGTGGAACGGTATGTTTGTTGATTCGATGGTTTAGGTTACACTGGGAGCAAAGCGCCCGCCTAGACTCTCCCGTCATGTGGTCGTGGTCGCGAGTTTTCATTTTCTTGCTAAAGCTTTCGCTGCAAATGACACAGCGGGAAGAGTCCGCGTGGGACGCCTCGTTTTCTTGAGTCATTTCAAGAGGCACTTCACTCGACCTGATCAATCGAGGTATTTCCTTCGCTAGAAAGTTGAGAATGAAAATTAATCTTTCTACGCAGTCGGGTCCGCGATAGAGGTATTCCTCAACAATGGACGAATCTTTTGAGCGGATGACGAGAAGACGGAAAGAGCTGGGGACGTGATTCTCGTAAACATTGCCCGTCGACTGAGTCGGTTCCAGAATCATCACGGTCCGCGAGCTTCAAAATTCTACAGTCACCTCAACCCCAATGTAGCGGGACCCAGCTGCTGCTATTGGGGACCGTCACATGACGCCAAAATCCAGCGGCTCGAAGACCCCAAATGCAACAGCTAACGGGGCGCCACGAGGCTACGAGTCCGTGAACATCGTTTGAATCGCGCGCGCGCGAAACCACGTGATATGAAGACGAGCAACGTTAGCGCCCAGCGATGCATTACGTCACACAACCATCGTTACATAACCTGCGACAATGAAGCATCCTGTTTTTAACCGCATTACAAAAGCCATGTGGTAGAAAAACACGTTATCTGAAGTGCACACACACACAAACAACTAACCCGACTTAAGCGGTCTTTGGAAGCTCAGGGGATAGAGCGTCGGGCTGGTGAGCACGAAGTCACGAGTTCGATTCCCCGCCGCCCGCGGAGCCTTTTTTTATCGAATAAAAGGGGCATTTACCGCGCAGCGATTCAAATTCAAAACACGTGACCGTCATGTGACCGGAGTGCAGCGCCCTCCTTCGGATGCAGCACGAACCCTGTGCGACATCACGTGAGCGCCCTCTGTCGCACGCAGCTCGAACCCTGTGTGACGTCACACATGAGAGGCCCTGAGCGCCGCAATTCAAGTCCTATAGCGCCTTCTGCCGAAGGAAGCTCGGACGTAGTTGTTATCAGATGATAACCGCAGCTGTCAACGCCTGGTTTGCGGTCTGCGGTTTGTGGTTTGCGGTCTGAGGTTTGTGGTTTGCGGTCTGCGGTCATGGTAAGTGACACGCTTCTGGCACGCGCCTGACACGCGACGCGCACGTGACTTCAGACGTGACGGGACCTCGCAGAGCTTGGGGCAGTGGGCCATCGATGCCCACTGCCTGTCATTGGTCACTGGGAAGTGAGAGAGGGAAAGGGCCCGCCCTACTGCGCTGTGATTGGTCGGATCGGGTTTGGCCCCGCCCCCTTGGGCGTTTGTTGACATTCTGTGTGAGTTCGTACACTTATTCTACTACTTTAATCGAGTAGCCTTAGTTAAGATGTTCGCTGGCAATAGATTGTTTCGTTTTAAAATATTATTTATTATGCAAGCAATCTTATACTGTCTAACTTTCAGAAATGTAAAAATGTGAAGCCGATGAAATATGATACATGACGGTTGGGAATGGCGGGGGTATGTCAACAGTCTGGGGGCTCTATTCTGTAACTTGATCAATGGCAAACGTTAAGTGTCATAAGTTAGGCTCCAGGCCTCAATACAATATGTTAAATGACTATGAAATATAGAGAAATATAAATTTCATCGTGAGAGTGTCGAAGCATTGTCTCGCCTTCAGTAAGGCATAACAAACGTACGTTAATTTTTTACATGTGTTTATAATGTTGTGTTGCCAATGAAGAAGTGAATCTAATGTTACTCCTAGATATGTAAATGATCTAACTTCTTCCAGGATTGAATTGCCGATGCAAATTTTGGAAGTGTCAGTAATAATATTTTTTTTTCATTTGAAAGGAAAACTGTATACTTCTTTTAATTATTTTTAAAGTCAATTTGTTCGAATTAAACCACTCCTGAAGAGCTGTAGTTCTTGATTGATAGTGTTTTGTAAGTTATGCAATGAATGGTCCGTGTAATTAAGATGGTTTTATCAGCGTACATGATTATGTCAGAGTTTAAGGGCATATTAGGTAGGTCGTTAACGTACAATGAAAAAGGTATTATTCCCAGCACAGATTACTGGGAAATTCCGGTGTTTATTGGTCTTATTGTGGATTGATGGTCTAGCAAAGAAACGAATTTTGAACGAGATGACAAATAACGTGTAAGGAAGCTTAAAGAGCTATATGAAACCATATCGTTGTAATTTATTAAGAAGTATTTTTTGGCCTACGGTATCAAATACCATTTTAATATCTAAGAATACACCGATGCTAATGTTATTCTCATTTAAGGATTCATTAATTTTTTGAGAGCGAGAGAGAAGGAAGACAACAGCACTTGTACACAGTAAATATTTTAACGCCCAAAATCGTGTTAAAAGGGTGTTTTCTTAACCAACACCCTTCCTACACCCTTCCTACACCCTTTTTACACAATTTTAGTATTGGTGGGTGTAACAGGGGTGTACGAGAAGGCTTACACCCTACATACACCCCTCTTACACCCCTATCACACCCACAGTTTGAAATATGTTTCGGAAATCGTGTTAGAAGGGTGTACACACTCGTCGCAACTACCCCCGTTCATAACGTGTAGAAAGGGTGTGATGGACTTATATGATTTCAAGGAGTCGGAGTTAATCACGTCGAAGAAACCCTTGTCTACGAGAAGAACCGGTAAGGACATCGTGACATCGATTGATCGTCATCGCGGTATAGCAGCATGTGCCCCAAATCGAGGGGCTAACTTTGAAATGAGTCGGGAAAAAAAAAGTCGCCTGCATTAGCAAGCTTGAATTTGTATCTAATATGTTCTTTAAGCTGTGGATTTTATACTACGTGCAATTCCAAGACGTAGCTCAAATTGCTTGGAATTATGTAGCGATGCATCAGTCCGCGCCCCGTCAAAACTTCAGGACATCAACGAGAACGTGCAAGAATGCGCGTCACATTAATCTTACACAAATCCGCTTTCCCCTCTGTTCGGTCAATATCATTGTCATGGACGCCCTTTTTCTTCTCGCCAGAGGGGAGGCCATTTATTCCTACCGGTTTTTGCCTGAAAACCCGGCGCAAATGACGATGAGCAATGCTCTATGCTTCCGTCCCCGGTCAAATGGTCAACGGACGTCCAGCGACCGCGCTTCCGAACATGTTTTAACTAGGCGCGAGGCCGGGAGGCGAGGAAACAGTACGGTGCGTAGAACGATGACGCGTCCAGGCCTCCAGGCACCGTACAAACCGTACAAACAGCACGCAAAAATATGGGCTTGGATTCGATTCTTCATGGAATGCTGTTCAAGCCAACGATCAGTTAACGACGGTAGCGAGATGGCGCAGTCACGCAGTCAGGGCAGTGGCGGACGACAAGCGGACAAGCGGATGCGAGAGAGCCGCCAAGATGGGTGCGTTGTTTACAAGAATAACATAATAACATCGTTTACCGTTGTGCTCCTGCTTGAAATGGGGAAACCACATCGCGTTCATTATGGCAGGCGATCTTTTTGAGGACAACCAAATGAAGGAGAATTAATGGGTAATCGAAGGGGCGAGCTGCTCAGAGCAGACCACCACGCATTCACGCCGTATTGGATCGTCTAACGACGTTTCATGGACAGGTCGTTTCGTCATCGGGAATCTTCAGCGGCAGTGCGCGTGGCACGATTCGTAGGTAAACTTGTGCTTGTTTATTATAAGTGCGCGCGGCTGTGTAGCTAAACTCGTCCTTGTTGATTAGACCTGCGAGGCAAAGGCACGCCTTGGTCGACGCGTTAGTAATCTTTGTAAGCACGTTGAGCATGCGTGGCCGTTATGAAGTACAGATAATAGTCCCAGCTCGTCAAAAAAAAAAAAAAACGTTGCTTTTACGAAATAGAAATATTTAGCTACTTTTGCATATCTTATTTACACAGTCTGCACCTTGTATATTTCTTCTCATACGCGCGTGAGGAATATACAGGAATCTTGGCTGCCCGGTCCCAAACTCGATGGTTCCTTCCATTGGCGAAAACGAGATGAAACAGGTGGTGAAAAAGATAATCCCCACAAACCCGCGCCGAGGCAACACAATCCTACGCGCGTCCTCACTTCCATGAGAAAAACAAGCCTAAAAAAAAATGACAGCTTCGAAGGCTTCCTGACTCAAGGTCCCCCCTCCCAACCCCCGCGGAGGTCAACCCAAATCCTCTCGTGAAGGAACAAAGCAACAGCTCGCGAATCCGGCCACCGTCACAGACTTCGAGGTGCCTTCTCACGTCATCAGCGTAACTCCGCTGTCTAGGCTGAATAAAAATAACAAAATAAAAAATAAATCGCTGAAATTCGTGACAAAATGGAATTGGATCTTTTAAATCCGGGTTTGGAATACTCGAGTTGCCCTACAGTCTGCTGACCTGAGTCGAACTGGGCTACTACGAAGGTCTACTTAGTATTGATTAACACAAACGATTATTTCTCTTCATGCGTTAACAAACCACCAATATTTATGTCCCAATCGAGATAATGGACCTTTTGTAGAAACGTCGGTTCGAGAGTAAATGGTTCCAGTACCCTCTCTTTCTTCTGACTGAGCAGAGACGGAAGATGGTTTCGTTGTGTCGACTTCGGGCGGAAGATTACGCACGATGGGGACAAAGGCTTGTTTGGGGAAGCCGTATCTAGATCCCAGCGCCTCAATGGGTGAACAGGATGTAGCTGACGGTTTGGGTGTGGAACGGGTGGGAGAGGCCCTGCGCGCGCGTTTTTTTCTCGCCACTTATGTCATATTTGTCGGGGGCGCACTGCACCGCACCGCGCTGCACCGACGGACGCGTAACGTTCGCTGGTCGTGTCGGTGCGGCTGCACTACTTTCGCCTGGGACTTCATGCGGCGCGCGGCACCGGTGCGTTGCTGCACCAGCTGCACCGTCGGAAGGAGATCATGCAGGTCCTCGCACTGCGACCTTGAGTTAACGCTCTCCGCTTCCTTCGGCACCTCCTCTCTCTCTCTCGCCTCCGTCGTCGGTCTTCCTCCCTCGTCTCGCGAAACATGGCGGCCCGCAGCTCGAGAGAACGTGATGTCGGCGCTGCTATCTTCGTTCCCTCAAGCCCTCTGCTCTGGCTACGATTCCTGCTGTGACGACGGGCGTCGGTTTTTCCCTTTTCGGGAAGTGTGTGTGTGTGCGTGCGGTGCTGCGTTGCGTCGGCGGCCGAGCAACCAGTCCACCACGCCGGGCGCGTGAAGCTTACGTCGTTCGTCGGATTCAATACGTCGGTGAGTCTTCGGACTTGGTTTGAACTTTTCCCTGGACTTTGGGTCCCGCAATGGGGACTTTCCTTTTTCGGAACTTTCGTCTTCTTTGCACCGGCGAACTTGTTTCCCGGCTGCAGTTTGTGTCGCGAGCGGCGAGTTGTTTCGCGTTGCGTCGGGAATTGAGTGCTGTCTTGTTTTTTTCGCGGCCCCGCTGCCCGAAGGTTCGTGAGTGTGTTATTGGAGTAACACGTGTTCGCATTTCGTTCTGATGGTTTTGTTGTGTTGTCGCCGTGTGCGGCTTTTTATCGCCTAATTAAATTTCTTGTTTTTCTTTTAACCGATGGAACTCCGATAATGCATCCGCACGCGCTTGCAATGAGCATAGACTGCATTGACGACCTAGAATGCAAGGATGCGAGTTATAAAAGCCTCGAGCGAGTTGGATTCTATATTCACTGCATGTAATATGTCATCATGGAAATGGTGCAGGGCATTGCGAAAGCACTCATTTAAAGTTGTTTTTCTCCTGTGCTGTCCGCTGTCCTCTCCAGGTTATGCAAAAGTAACAGATTAAAAAAAAGAAAAAGTTTAACATAAATGTATGCTCACCTGCAGAGAGAGAGAGAGACTTCTTTTTCTCACTTGTGTCGTTCTGAGACACAACCGTCACTGCTTTGAAGGCAGTCTGTTGTGAAAGCTTGTCATTGTTAAGTGTAATTAGTTTTCAAACACCTTTATACTTGAGAATTCAGAACTCTTGGTGGTCTTCGTGACATTCCGGCATTACTGGCTTGGAGCTTAAGCTTATTTTTACTGTTTTTGTGTCTTTATAACACTAGCTTGTATGGCAGTTTTTCTCGGCTTTTAAGTACAATTGCTAGGAGCAAAATTTCATGTGTCGGAAATAAAGGAACGAAATGGGACCACCCAGCCACTCCAGGAGTGGGAATAGGCTAGGCCTTTCCACTCTGAGGAGTTAAAAGGAGTGGAATTGCAGCGAACCTCTACTCGCCGGAATGAAATGGGAGGCTCCATTCCGCATCTCTGATATCAAGTCACGTCTTTTTTTTTTCAGACAAACTGGCAGTGGCCGTCATGCAGGTCATCTCTACCGCTGTGAAGGAATCAACCGCCTTCGAGTAGATGTTTGTCAATCAGGACGTAAGTGTAGACCTTATTATAATAGGAAAATATAGAGTTAAATTGAGGAGGGTAGGTTCGACTTTATTTGTGTGGTACAAATTCCTCACTGCCCTAGAGTGACGAAATCTAAGACAAAAACAAAAAGAATATACAAAACAGTTCAGTTCCTCAACATACAAAAAATGTTGAGGAACTGAACCATACCTGTTATGTGTTGCTGCTGTTCTTACCAAAATGCTAGAAAACAAATCTTCGCTAAATCTAGGCCATGCTATAAACTTTTGCATTGCACACTACCAAGCTTCGAATATACCGTTACAACCGAGCAGGCATGTAGCACAGTTTTAGTAAATTTGTCTTTCACTTATAGCATTCATCAGCTGCTTGTAACGGGTGCTGCTTAATTGTCAGTGATGTTCGAAACAGGTTCTCTGCTTCCCTTTATTTTGCATGGTTTTTCATGTGCCGTGGTCTTAAAACAAGACATTTGTTTTTGCCTTCTGCTTAGACTACGTAGCTCTTAGACAGGACCAGGAGATATCCTATCATAATATTCTTATGCGGCTCAGGGGTATGGCAAGCAGAAAAACAATAAAATCATGCTTATTTTTGCGTTAGCATTAGAAACCCCATTTCGACGAAAAGGCGGCGGCGTTGTAGGCGTAGGCGTGCGCACCCTTTAACCCCTCACCCCTCCCACCTCCTCCTCTCCTCCACCTCCCCCGCCTGCTTAATGACTAGTATGTATACGATCTCGTGTTCACACATTGTCAACTCTTAATGGTAATTAAGTGTGCCACGAATTTTTTAATATTAATTCCTTATGTGTCATTTTGCAGCTTTTTGTTTTGTGACTGAAGCAATTCTGCTTTTATATATGCAGGATGGAACCATTCCAGTGACACCATGTGTAGTGTACACTGGGTGCGACGTGGAGGGCGCAGATACCATGAGCTTGTACGTGGATAGAACGGAGCTCTTCAAGGTGGCAAATGCCGAAGAAGGATTAGCTGCCATAATGGCAGCCTACTGGTTCTTCGGAAATGCTTACGGGAAGAAGATATACAACACGCATTCCTCTTAAGGCCCATTCAAACTCTTGCGACCGAGTAAGACCGAGAGAAACCACACCGGTTTTTAAGCCTCTTGCGACTTCTTAGGACCGGGTGCGCTGCAGCGGAGCTGGTCCTAAGAAGTCGCAAGAGGCTTAAAAACCGGTCTCGTCTCTATCGGTCTTACTCGGTCGCAAGAGTGTGAACGGGCCTTTAGAGAGGATCTGCCTGAAGCTCAGCTTCTATCCCTTTACGTGCAGTCGCAATCAAAGTTGTGAACAAGATGCTGAAGAACTAGAGAATGGTTCCCTGATTGAAAGAATAAAGAGTGGTTCAGGTATATTTGGGCTCAGTTGTGGTCATTTTGCCGTACGTTTTGTGGAAGTCCGGGCAGCCATTACACCCCTTTTATGGGCGTTAGAAAATCACACCCTTGTTAGAAAAAGGGGTGTTAGAAAGTAACACCCCTTTTTAGGGTGTTAGAAAATCACACCCCTTTTTAGGGTGTTAGAAAGAACATCCCTTTTTTAGGGTGTGAGAAAATCACTCCCTTTTTTAGGGTGTCAGACAATCACACCCCTTTCTTAGGGTGCTACGAATGACACCCCTTTCCTAGGGTGTTTTGTTACACGAATAAGGGTGCTCCACATAGGACAAGCCATTTACACCAATAAGGGTGTTAAAATTTTAAGTGTGTAGTTAATTTATTTGGACGGAATTCATGTTGACGCGGGGTAATACTATTGTATTTTTCTAAAAATGCGTCAATACGTCGGGCAAGCAGTCTTTCGAATAGTGTATTAATCGTGCTTAAAACTGATATAAGTGTATAATTTACGGGTTGATTAACATTCCCTCATTTATAGATTGGGCAGACTTTAGCGGTTTTTAGTGAATCTAGATAGACAGCTTTTGTTACCGAATGGTTAAATATATGTTCCAATATAGAGCCAAGCTCGTCAAGGTTGCATTTTAGGACCTTAACTGAGATGCCACCAGAACGTGCAGATTTTTATTAGGCATTGAATTCACTAGATTTATAATGTCTATAATCGTAATTTTGTTTTTCGAAAATAAAAGTGTTCGGAAGAAAGTCAGGTACTGAAATGGAATGTGCACCGACGCTGGCAATGTTGTTAGCAAGGTGGACTCCAATATTAGCGAAGAAAGAGTTGAATGCGTCCGCAGTCTCATCCGTAACTATAATTGGAGTTGTTTGCTTTTTCCAACTTGGCTTAATAAAAGAGTTAATCACATTCCAAGTTTTTTTATGTCACCATGACTTTCGGATATAAGATTAGAATAATATTCGTTTTTACACGTTCTTACCAATGATACAGGTAGGTTGGGATGCATTTTGTATTGTGCCGAGTACTAAGAATTATGTTTACGACGCTTCCGTTTCTGCTGCCACATGGCAGCAGAAACTGAAGCGTCACTAAGATATTTCTGCATGTGCCATGTCCAAACTTCGTGCACAGTGACAGTATTTGACAGCTAAGCGAAGTGGCGAGAACTCGCGTTTTGTGCTTTGAGGACTTTACGCTGAACGGCGTAATGGAACAGCATACCGAGTGTGCCTAAGGAAAGTAATGAGTGCCAACCAATCAATATCCACGTTCTTTCCCCTTAAGCTGACATTGCACCGAAGTCGACAACTGCGAGATGGCCACGGAGATCTGCTTTCAAAGGAGTATGTAGTGAAAAAGAGATCGTTCAGCGAAACCTATCAATATCCTGTTCACAGGTCGATGCTAAACCACAACCCCCCCCCCCCCCCAAAAAAAAAAAAAAAAGAAAGAGGAAAATAAATAAACAACAAAACAAACAGAACAAAAACAAATATTGAATTGAGATTATTTGTATGAGAAGTGATAATGAATAGTGAATATTTTAAGTAAGGTCTTGCGCTCGGTATGTGTTAGGAAAACCAAAACGGGGTGGTGATTTTAGCGCGACGCGTGCAAGACAAACATTAAAATGGGACACACTCGAGCACCGTCGAGCAAAGCTTCGTTTAAAGCTTTTCCATAGCATATATCATTCACAATCTGGTATTCCATGCGAAACCTATATTTCTTCACCACATTATGTATCTGCTCGTGTGGATCATGCCCACAAAGTGCGTGAGCTTAGATGCAAGACTGTAGCATACAGCAGCTCTTTTTTCCCTAAAACGATTTCCCAATGGAATCGGTTACCTTCAACCATAGCGTCTGTTATAGACAATGATGCTTTTTATGCTGCCCTGGAAACAGTCACATCATTTGATTGAAAGGGTTCATAGCATGATTCTAATAATGTTTTTGTAAAACTTGTTGCAATCTTCTCCGTGTGTCGCGATAGTTGTGACTTTGTTGTTTCATGTTCGCGATATCTTTTTGTTCGATTGGTTGTCTTTTTATGAATGTTTCCAATGTAGTACCTGTTACGTCATACTTGATTTTTTGTGTATAACCCCCCCACTGTAATGCCGAAAGGCGCTGTGGGTATCAAATAAATAAATAAATAAATAATAGTCGCACGCAGATACACCCTAAAAAAGCCTACAGTCGCACGTGCATTATTGTACGAGTACTAAAATGGCACCGACCGGAATGACTTTCTTGCAATATTTAATAACTGTGCCGCTAGAAAAAAAAATTTTATTTTTTTTGGTGAATAGCTTCCTAAAAACCTTTTTCTAAGGGGCCGCCGTCATCTTGACTGGCGGAACATCCGATGTGCTGGAAAGCATCGCTTTGCTCTCGCAACTCCACCGCAAGGTGTTCACGCTTTAACGGCACTTGACACTTTTTGCGGTTTTATCAATTCTATATTTTTGTGTGCTGCAGATTGTGATGTCTTGCTTTTTTGTTTGGCCCATATACTGAATTTGTGAACTACCTAACTGGAGACAGGGATAGATGGCAAAGTTCCATAGGCGCTTAGAATTGCGTCCTAAGCTCGGACCGCGCAACCGGACCAGTTACTCTGCAGCCCGGTATTTGCCTCTCTATGAGCGCATTGCCATTTGGTCGTGAGTCTGACAACCGCATTGTGCATTCTTAATCGTTTTGCCGGAATTTTTTTTTTCTTGTGGCTGGATTTAGTTTACGCATTTGCATTAGCTGAATCAAACGGTTTGTTCACACTGCACAACTAAATTATATTCCAACATGGTCATGGGCGTCGGCAGGATTTTGTCTTGGGGGGGCAAACTGACAGCCCTTTTTGGGCGTGTGCGCTCAAGGGGGAACGGGGGGGGGGGGGGGGGGGTCTGAATACGAAAGAGCTGAATACAGCTTGCAAGATGCGCATAGTTTTTATGAAACAATTATTTTAAAAAGTTCAATGCATCAGTAATTTCAAAGTAATTTTTTTCACAGATATGTACAGGCACAGTGAAAAACAAAAAGAAGGAATTTAGTCTACAACGCGGCAAAACAACTAAACAGTCCACTTAGTCCACTTAGTTAAGTATTGGTATTATATATGTACCGTACACAATAAAATAGCAAGGCAGTGCACGTAAGTCACGCGCTCTCATAATAAATTGTCGCAGCAAAGAACAATACCCTATTTCTATATTTAACAATATTTGAAGTTTATACAAGTTTTTAGAAGCTACCCCAAGTTGGCCTATGTTCCAATTTACAACTCTAATTTTCTGCACAAAATTGTCTTCGCTCGTAATATTAATTCGAAGCATTTCCCGGATTGTGGTTCGTGGAAGACACCTGAAAGCTGCGTAAGCTGTGTTGGAAAGCTAGCACGACAGGGCTACCGCTGGAAAGTTAGTTGTCATTCTAACTTTCCGTATTTCCTCGACGCGGGTTCCTTAGCTTGCCAGGCTCGCTCTGTCTCATTTCAGAACTGGGGTAAAACTTTAGCCCTCTTATCTTTATATTGGTTGTTCTATAAATGATCAAGCTCAGCTTTGCATGAATACTCCCACAGTTAAAGACGAGTCTGACATACCTGTGAGAGTCGAGGGCAAAGCCAATGTTCAGCTAGCTCTTTAAAGCCGGAGAATGCTCAGGAGTGACGGAGACAGCAGGTACATCGATAAATTGCAGGTAATAACACAGCACTGAGGTCACGTGCTTCTTCGTTGCACAAGATGAATTGTCATTATCACTGTCAGCTTTCCGTTTAAAAAAAGCTCCTGATGTCCATTTTCACTGCTGACCCATATCAGCCCATGGTTATATAAAAAAAGTGGGATTGGGTGCGGAATGTGGCCCTTTCAAGCAACTGGGCGAGGAAGAGAGATCCAGCAACAGCAAAGTGTGCCAGCCTGTCACAGGTATTCGACGGTTTCACGTGTGTGAACACGATGGTGTCAACGAGGACGGTCCGACACGCCTCTCCCGCGTGAGTTATGGCCCAGGGGAGTAACGTCGTTGACATGGTGCGAACAGAGTTTCGCAGAACTGCATTGTCCAAAAAGGACGCCTGGCCCCGATTTTGACCCCCCTTTTTCTCCTTTCCCATGACCGCAACATGCTACGGGCAAAGGAAAAGAAAAACCCAAAGGCACATATATACAAAACAGAGCACTGGCGTGAGTATTGCATAGACGGGGGTGGTTTGGGGGATCGAAACCTCCTCAAAATGCCAAAGTACCCCCCCCCCCCCCCCCTCTTCCTCTTGGGGCCCGCTCGCTCTACTCCTTACGCAGTCGGTTTACGGTGTGAACGGAGCGAAGGGGTAGCGCGGACAATCTTCACGTTTCTCCTTTCGATACCCCACGGAGGATGCTACGAGCCATCAGAGCCAATCCAATGCCGCATGAGCGTCACGTCACCTTTGAGATATACGCAGCGAAGCGCGTGGTCACGTGATACGTTCACATGCGCTGGATTTGTAATGCCGAAAGGCGCTGTGGGTATCAAATAAATAAATAAATAAATAATAGTCGCACGCAGATACACCCTAAAAAAGCCTACAGTCGCACGTGCATTATTGTACGAGTACTAAAATGGCACCGACCGGAATGACTTTCTTGCAATATTTAATAACTGTGCCGCTAGAAAAAAAAATTTTATTTTTTTTGGTGAATAGCTTCCTAAAAACCTTTTTCTAAGGGGCCGCCGTCATCTTGACTGGCGGAACATCCGATGTGCTGGAAAGCATCGCTTTGCTCTCGCAACTCCACCGCAAGGTGTTCACGCTTTAACGGCACTTGACACTTTTTGCGGTTTTATCAATTCTATATTTTTGTGTGCTGCAGATTGTGATGTCTTGCTTTTTTGTTTGGCCCATATACTGAATTTGTGAACTACCTAACTGGAGACAGGGATAGATGGCAAAGTTCCATAGGCGCTTAGAATTGCGTCCTAAGCTCGGACCGCGCACCCGGACCTGGTTATGACTTGTAACGTCCGTTGCGGTCCAACCGTAAGCTGAAACGGAGTATAGTAGCTACGCCGATTTTGTTCTGTTGGGCTTTTTGGAAGAATCCCGCTATGTGTAGAAGCTTACGCTCTGTTTTGGGGGCATTTTACTGACTTTCCACTCGAATGCCTGTGATTCATCACAACACAGGGACTGCGGTGTTCTCGGAAGTAAGTGCCCCTCCCTATGCTTTTTTTTTTTTTTTTGCCAGCTGGGCGCGGTTGATCGCAACTGACCGAGGGGAGACCTTATTCTTTTTTGTGTTATTGCTGAAGGATCCAAGGAGACAAAAGTGCGTGGAATTTATTTTAGGATTGCTTTCGGTTCCTCCGCATGCTGGGAAAAGCTATGGCGCGACGTCATTTGATCCCCCGTACCCGAGAGAGCTGGGGAAGGGAGGGGGTGGGGGGGGGAGGCACTTTGGCTTGGGGGGGGGGGGGGGGCAACTGCCACTTTTGCACCCCCCTGCCGACGCCCATGAACATGGTAGTTATGTTTGTGTTTATTGCGCGTTTCATTGCCGCCGCAATTGCACTTAAAGGGGGGGGGGGGGTGCAAACGATTTGGGGACTTCGTTCAAAGATTTGTGGAAGTTGCCCTCTGACACTTCTGAAGTAAAGAACAGGAAAACCGATTCCGCCTGCGTGTCCTAGTTGTTGCGTAAAAAAAAGACAAATATTGGCATTTCGGGCACCCCTCAACTCACTCCCAGTCTTCAGGGTCACACCCGGTCGCACTCCCAGTGACGTCATTCGGAGTGCCGTGTAGGTTCCCGTGTGCTATCTCGGAGGACGCTTCCTCTCCCTCTCTCTGCTGACATTAGCGGGCGTTATGCTGCAGCTTAGAGCCAAAGGAGGTCACGTAATCTTTTCGCCGGTTCCTTCGGCTGCCACTTGGGGCTGCAGGTGGGCGAAAAAGCTCGACTTTTGCTTTGCGATTGTACAGCGGAATTGCGACATTTTTAATGAAGGAGGTGTTTTCTTTCGGACACTATAAAAACTTAAAAATTACAAGATGCAAATTATTTTAATCATAAAATCGTTGCACCGCCCCTTTAAAGCATGCATTCCTGTTTTCTTTTCTATACTGCCTGAGCCGAGCTCGCAACAGATATAATCGTTCAGGTGTGCGCGTCTCGTCAACGCTTTAATTTACAATTCAAACATACTAATTTGTATTGATCGTCTTGTGAATGAGTAGTTTTGTGCATACGACATCAAGTATGTCACACACATGCAGGTTATCGCAATGAGTGCCATGGTACGAGCAAAGCATCCTGCTCAATTTTTTGTTTTGAATCGCTCGGTAGGTCTTGTTGGAGTATGTGCCCCTCAAGCGAATGTAAACACGGTACCTGGCTTTCATGTCGCAGCAGGCATCGACTCTCAGTCTAAAACGAGCGGTGAAAAGCAGCTCACAAAACAATAATAGTAACCGTGTGAACCAGAATCATCGATGGTCAACAAAAAGATACTCGAAGGCTCAGACGTACTTAAAGACTTGTGCCTAATCCAGAAGTGCCATTGAATTTGCTGGAAGAGTGATATAATCGAGCATTCACAACGCTGAAGAAATACGGAACAAGCTAGGCGGCACCAGCCTGGTACAAAAAGAGGCGCCAATTAGCCTCTCGTACAACCCGCTCCATGTCGTAATCCAACTTCAGCTACAAGTGGTAGTAATTCAAAGTGATAGGAGTGTAGTTTGCTAGAATACCACGAGCAATTGAAAGAGCTGCTGCACCTATGGTCCAGATAGAAATAAACACAAATACCCAGGCTGACAACCGAATTAAAATAGTTCAGTTGCCTGTACCCTAACCGACGTGATATTTTGCTCAAATCTCTGACGTCTGTCCGTAAGGGTCGCATCTCACTTATTTCATCACCGAAGGGAACATACACAACTGTGAAATTTCCTCACTCATAGAACCTATTCAACTCTTTAGGAAATTCATGTTGGGGTGCTTAGTAGCGCTCTTCAATAGAGCGGCTGACAGAGCACGGTGAGCGCGTGAACTGATATATATGTCCTGATGGACGAATTGACTCGCAGGTCTTACATTCACTTCTTTTCTATTCCGCTGCCTGTCTCCATGCGCTGCGTAATCCTCTTTAGGGGGATTTCAGCTACTACAGTAAGCTCGCTTCCGAACAGAGGATAAGTGCCCACCGCCGAAAGCGCTCCTGGAATGTACCATATGTCGTTTCAGCTTAAGTCCAGACGAAGCCGACGCTACCAGGTAATAGGACCAATCAAGCAGCGTCAAAAGCGCAAGTCACTGTGCCTTTTCTGTTTGTGATTGGTTCAGCGATGATAGAACACGTACAGAAACATGACAATGCTGCGCTTTTGAAGCTTTCCGATTTGTCCCATCAGCTCGTAACGTCAACTACGTCTGGACTTTAAAACAAAATGGTTGTGAGTATGTTTATATAGCCTTGAAGATAGTCTGCCTTCACCGAGCGAGTTGTCTGTCAGCTGTAGATGAGCAACTTAACCAGTGCCGTACAACCACTAGCCTGGGGTCCTTAGGGTGCATTACGCAGTAGTAATACACGACTGCACGACCGCACGCCGGTACGATGCTAATTAATCCAGATCGAAACGAGCTGCGTTGAGGATTGAGTGTGGAGTTCAGGCTCATGTCACACGCCTGCCATCTTGAAGAAGCTTAAAATTTGATACCTAGATGGCGACACTGATCCCTGTGGCCGAGAAACTGGTATGGCTCGTGGCATTGATGATATCTCTAGTCCCCTGTACACGTTGCACGTTCACAGCGTGCTCTCGCCCGCTTCACGCGGTGGCAACACTGCCCTGTTTGCTCGGCTGCTCAGCAAAACAAGCTAGTCCATTCAGCTCATCTATTGGAAGATGCCAAGCTGGGTGGCTTTTATTTTGTAATGTGGGCTTGTGATCCGCGGTGAAAGATATCACAAAGTGGGAAAAAGATGTTGCGGCTTGACTTGTTAATTTTTCGTCAATTAAAAAGAATTGCTCGGCATAAACGTTTAGCAGGATTTCTCTTTAAAAACACGGGTTGACAAGGACGTCTGTTGGAGAGAAAGCGACGCTTGGCGATTCATTTATTTGATCAATACGATAACAATCGAAAAGAGAATGGACGGTACATAATACTGTTTCAATGAACAAAAAGTTAGGAATAAAACTAGCTGGGGATGGTTGAACATATTTTAATGCAAAATCCCGAAACTGGAGAAGGAATAAAAAAAAAAAAAAAAAAACGAATGACTTTGTCTGCTGTGATGACCTTCGTTTTTTTTAGTGTCGAGGTTTTGTTTACAAAATGCTGTTTTGCGGAAAGGAGCTGCATATTAGTAAAATTAAAGTGCCTAGACTAAGGCTGTGCCTACAGACAACTGTACACCTTGAGGTGCCAGCTAAGTTACGTAGTTTTAGTAGATCGTTCCGATATCTCCGATAACTTTATTATATTCTTTGCCGCACCTTTGCGGAGGCATACCATATGAATATCAAAGTGTAAAACGTATTTGCAACTTTTCATGTCATTTCAAACGCAGTTTTGGGGTCGAGATTTAAATTTTTACGAAAATATATAATTTTCGAGTCCATTATTGAAATGAAACAGAACGCCAACGGCAAGCTCGACGGATATCTTGTTTCCTTGTTATTTACCATTGAAGCGTCCAAGGCCAGAATTGGAGTTTCTCCCACCTGTCGGGAATTGCAAGTTTTACCGCTCCCTATTTTGTCACTTCTCAAACAAATGCACTAGGACTCTTCTCTAACACTCTCAATACAATTTGTTTTATGGTAAACGATATTTAAAAAAAAAAACAGAACATCTTGTACTCTAAAATTATAGAGCAAAATCTCGTTGTGATTTCCTTCAACAGTCCTACATAAGGACTGTTGAAGATATTTAAATTACCTTGATATCAACAGAAAGCTCAAGAGTAGCTAATTTATTTATTATAAATTCGATAATATTCGTAAAAAAATATTTTATATAAATTAGCTTCATTTAAAAGGTATTGTCGTGATCTATTATGACATGTGAATAAAATATAGTATTTTGTTTATATAATTGTAAATAAACCATGCATATTAGGAAATGTGCGTTGGAAAACTTCAAGCTTTATAGCGGATTAAAGTAACTTTTACTTCCCATTGCGCACAATTTCAGGTAGTTTTAGGCATACGTGCTAAGTAGTATTTTGAGGTCATTAACCACACAAATGAAACTCTTACTGAAAAAAGAAACATTTGGCTGCTTTACCGAAGTAAACGGGTTAATACTGCTAACAGTTAGACATACTGATCACACGTATGTCAAAGGGGTCACCAGTACGAGCCATAGTGGTCGACCGTTTCAGCCATACTGGTCACCCATTTTGGCGAAAGTGTCACTCATTTATGCAAACGGTCACTAGTCTAGTCAAATAGGTCACTCGTTTGGGTAAACGGGTCGCTCGTTTGAGCAAGCGGGTCGCCCATTTGTTCAAACGGGTGACCATTTTGCACAAGTGGATGATGGGTGACCGTCAAAATGCACGGGTTTAATCAAACGGCTCTCTTTTTACGCGTTGATCCCGTTTGATACTTATGTACAAAGCATCGGCACGGCCACGCCTGTTTGACGCTTATGCATTTTCGAGAGAGCTGTTTTTAATGCATGTGCACATGTCATCAGCGTAGGCTGAGCAACGACGTAGCAATCGCGACGCAAGAACCGACTGCGGCTCGATTTGGTCGACCGTGCTTGATCTGCTGAAATGTGAGCGCGGGACTCCTGAGCACTGTTAGGTTTCTGAAGATGCAAGACACTGCTTTGCGTCGCAAATACATTGCCCTTAGACGCCTCAGAAGCCATTCCAGTGCTCGGCGTACCCTACGCAGCGCCTATCAACAGCCGTTCACGCAGAACCGCAACCTTCCGTCTGTGAGCTCTGGCGGTTCACCGTCGCGGGGATTCATGTTCGTGGGGGTTCATAGAATACTTGCATTAGAGTCGCGACGAGAACTGTTGCGAGTACTTTGCAAGGCAAAGTATTCTCAACGACAAAGCGGTGTCTTGCAACATCAGCAAGCTAACAGTGCTCCTAATTCTCACGCTTACATTCCAGGAGAGCGAGCGCGGTCGGCCAGATAGAGGCGCAGCCGGCTCTTGTGTCGCGATTGTTACGTTGTTGCTCTGCCTAGCACTGGCATTCGACAAAGCTTTCTCAACACCAAGTGCGGCTCAAATAGACGAGTCTAGAGCGCGATATAGTGCCGTTTCAATGTGTCAACAGTATTACTCACCTCGACAGGGTGGTAAGCTGCGGCGTAATGTCCGTCGACGTCCGCGTTGAGAACAACAAAATATACAATAAAGACACCTTTTAACACCCGAAGAAAATGTTCAATTTCTTAATCGTGAGTTGTGCACCACCACAGGGAAGTCATATTACCTCACTCTTCTTCGAATCCCTTAAATAAACAAGCGCTGTTGCTAATAATTTTTTTTTTATTATTCTGAAATGTTAAAATTGTTAGCGTCTTCGAGCCCACAACCCCACCATGGGTTGTAATCGTGGTGTAAGATTCGCGTTTTTTTTTCAATCCAGTTTTGAGATTATTTGCATCTTTGTGGCATCTATAATTACATGGTTTAAGCAATGGTACTGTTTTTGTTACGTACACAACATTGCGCAAAAAGTCTCGAGGTACACCTAAGCACTTCTTATGAGTTGTGAACGCGAAAGCACCCACGCCGCTCTTCGCTCCCTTCTTTAATCTGCGGCGTACAACGCGCCGACCTTGGGCGTGGAACGGTGGAGCCGCCGCCTCGCGGACAGGCAGCGCCATCGGGTCGGCGATCGTTCAAACTGTCGTGTGCCTTGCGGTGCGAGGAAGGAACAGACAGCAACGTAGTTCCTAGCAGAACGAACGCTTGTGGGAATTGCCAGCTGAACGAAGGAAGAAATATACAGGACAGAGAGAGAGAAGGAACAAACACATGCACTCCGCTGGTTTGTTCCTTCTCTCTCTCTGTCCTGTATATTTCTTCCTTCGTTCAGCTGGCAATTCCCACAAGCATGAATAACCAACCTGCTCAGCTTCAGGCAGAACGAACGTTTTGGTTTATTCCATGCGCCGTATATATTGCCACGCGCCGTACAACCGATAACAGGCGAGCGAACGCAATGATCAGTGATAACACAATAATCTGATAACACAGTCAGGATGACACCACACAAACTGACTTGCAGCGGCCAATGGGAGCCTCGTCGACTCGCGCCAGCCAATGGGACCAAAGTGTAAAAGTTGCCGTTGGCTAGCTTTGCGCGTGGTTCCTTTAAGGTGCCGTTTTGCATGGTTTCAAAGCTGATGACGGCGGCTCGCTCCATGAGACAGTTAATGCTTTCGCATTAAAAGAAATATGTCATTAGCGTGCTGCGAAATCTACGGCACATCTAATTTCTGGGCAATGTTTTTTTTCATTTGTAAGTTCAGTTTATTTGTGGATATCGTGCACAGAAAGAAGACGGGACTAATTCTGCATTTCAATTTTGAATGTGGATTATACGGCGTCAAACATAGGATGTTCATACTTACCGTTTTTGGTTTGGCTGGGCAGTTCATTTGGAACTCCATAGACTAGCCTATGTGCAGCTGTCCTGTTCACGCGGTATTGATAGCAGAGTAGATGCTATGCGTATCTTAGGCCAATCGCGTCTCCGGTTAAGTTCACGTGACTATAGTCTTCAAGCGTGTAATAAGGAAGAGCATGACTTCTTCTTAAAGGGGCGGTGCAACGATTTTCGGACTTTGCCCAATTAACTGAGGAAATTAGTTTGTGTCACCTATGAAACAAAGAACAGAAGACCGTATTTTCTTGCGAGCGCTAGTTTTTATTTAAAAAAATGAAACCAATCGAAGGTCAAAGTGCCTCTCAATTCTCCACGTCCCCTTTCGAGTAACGTACTCTGGGGTATCACGTGGTTTCCCCTTGGGTCTTCTCTTCAGAGACCCCAGCCGCTTCCTCCCCGACTGTCGGCTTTAAAAGGATTAGCATCGTCGAAGGTTCCGGCGAGCGGTCGACACAAGAGACGGTTCGCCACGGGGCTGACAGGGAGTGTAGGAGCAGAGGGGGACAGGTTTTTGTTGACTTCCACGTGTCCCCCAGAGACGCTGTCACCGTAGTGCCTGTAAGTGCCCCACGCGGCTGCAGGTCCGCAAACAATTCGCGTTTTCCTTTTTGTGATTACGCGGCAAAAAATAAATTTCTCGGGGCTAGGCGACGCGTTTTTGGTCATTTGTGCTTGGACAAACAATATAAAAATACAAACTGTCAATTCTTTGAACATTTAAATCATTGCACTGCTCCTTCAAAAACCGACCCGCAGAACGCGATTCTTTCTGGCAGAAAATTCCCTCGTTTCCTTCTTTTCCCGTTCCCTTTGCCATCTCGCCCTTTTACGTATTCCTCGCCCACCTGCAAAGCATCCCCGGTCACCCCGTCTGCTCAGTCTCCCCCTTCGTCCCGAATGGGCATAATTCTTTTAACCCGTCAGATGTCTACTGGATTAGTCACTGGGGTATAAAACAAACTAAAAAACAAAAATCGCTTTTTTAAACGGAAATAAACAGCGCGCAAAAAATACACAAGGACGAAAGGAAGGTGCAAACGACACCTGCCTTTCGGCACCTTCCTTTCGCCCTTGTGTATTTTTTGCGCGCTGTTTATTTCCGTTTACCATGAACCAACTCGCCTACATCACGACACTAATCGCTTTTTGTGTGCAGCATGTTTTTGGGCGATTTTTTGACGGATTTATGAGTATATTTGTAAGAAAAGAGTAGAGTCTATGGCGCTAGCAGCTGAGCAGCTGAGCAGCTGGTTGCGTTTCTCATCTTTTTTTTTTTCTTTTTACCACGCGCCAAGTCCAGTTTCAATGACGCGTGTCACCTGGCAGGACCGCTAGCCCGAAGTTTCTAAACCACCTCTACCGTTACAGATCCTTCCCGAGAGAAAGCCTGGATAAGCCACTCGTTGCAAGAAATCACAGCAGAATTCAATTTCTGAACCTAGAAATTTAATTTAAAAAAGCTGTTGGTGTGTTATTTATTTTTATTTTGCTGCTCACAGAGTGCTGGATTCTGCTGTACTACAGAAATATTGAAGGAAGTTCCCAACTACATAGAGGCTGAGAATCGCACTGTGAAGTGACGGAATTTATTTAGTTTACTCAAGGTTTGATCAACGAGTGGACAAGATCTTATGCGTACGAATAGAGAAGATAAAAATGAAACATGCTTTTCAATTCTCTGTAATGCCGGATTGAAGCGGAGCTCTTTAAGAGGACGAGCGGAGGGTATGGATGGGAGGGTACGGCCCTGCTCCCCCTCCGTATCCTCCCCTCCTCCTTTCCTGCTCCTCTTCCATTTAGCGGAACATTTTTGCTAAATTTCCCGTTAAATTAAGCGAAACTTTTCCCCCTAATTTTAGCGGGGAAGTTTTGTCGCTAAATTTAGCGGGGTAACTGAATTTGTGTTTAGGAATACGCGACGTCGATTTTCCCGCCAAATTTATCGGGAAACGTTTACCCTCGTGACATCACATGTTACATCACGTGTGAGGTCATTATAGAAACCGTCCCATAATGCTACGCGCGGTTACGCCGACGCCGACGCGATCCCAACCAACGCGTTTTTGTGCGCGCGTAGGTCGTGGGCTTCCCGGTTATTGCGTATTTCGTGACGTCTTTGCTGTTTTCCGGTGCGCTTTCTGAGTCACAACCATCCGCGCTGGTTAGGACGGTGCTCTTCTGGGCGAGCGGAGACCATATGCGCGAGACGGCGAAGAAACGCAGAGCCGGAACTGGTGCCCTCCACCGATTGTCCCGGAGAGGAGCGCCCTTGCGTCACAGTGCGTTTTCGTGCGCGTTCAGAAGAAGTGCAAAGCGCGGTCCAAACCAACGCGTCTTTTTGCGGCTGTAGGTCGTGCGGCTCCGGATGTGACGTATTTCGTGACGTTTTTGCTGTTTCCGGGCGCGCTTTCTGAGTCAGAACCGTGCGGTTTGGTTTGGCCGGTGCCAGCTTCGGGCGAGCGCGCACGCGCGCACGCAGGCACGAGCGCTTTCTAGCGGTGAAGTGACGACCAATCGAAATGCAGCTTTGGTCCCAAGCGAGTGTCCAATGAAAATTAATCTATGGGATTGCCGCGCTGGTGGCGCCGTCGGCGACGTCGGCGCCGTCTTCATTCCTTTGCTTTCGTGATGGCGTTTCGTGTGGATCCCACGTACTAAGCTGGGATTGCTGAGCTAATGAACCTTTGTGTGGTAAGGTAGTACGTCAGCAATGCAAGAACCGTCAAAATGACTCGGCTGACTGCTTTCGCGGCTGCATGTGAGCAGTACTTGAGAATCAAGAAGAAGCGAAGGGCCATCCGCACGCTGTTGAGGTCTAGAAAGACGCTTGGCGAGTACGCCACCACTGTGCGACATATGTACCAGGACCCCGACGGCCGGAAATTCTTCGAGTCCTTCTGTATGTCAAGAACCAGGTAAGTTATGCTAGCTTTTATTTGGTATGTTTAGTATATTTTTCATCATATGTACCAACGCATAAGTATAAACGTGAAGCGTGCACCATCTCAGTGAATTATGGTACTCTAAATTCGCGAGACGGCAAATTCACAAGGTTTAGTCCTGTAATACTAAAGTCTAAACGCTTGGCTGACTATATGAATGAATTTTGCTTCCTCCTGCCCCCGCTTTTCAATCGCGTGCGAGACAAGAACAAGCGCTGTCTTTGCCTTTAGCGGTGTGTACTACCATAGGTACTATCAGGTGGGTTTAAAGGCTGCATGCACTGAACACCGCAGGTATACACGCTACACTATCTGTCTGGCATGCTTTGTACAGGTGAATAATCACAATCAGGGATCACTACTTTTGTCACATCTAATGCAAACGACTGAATTTTCGTGAATTGGTCCGAGAAGCTTTTGCCCGATGGAACGAGTCGCTTTGAGAAATTCGTCAAGTATCGAGCTCTTGAAAATAGTCCTTTATAGTATTTGTGCAGGTGCAAGGCATGTAACGGTGTGTAAGAATCTGTCATTTTTTTGCACTTTTTTTCTAGTGCTGTACGTCAACAGTTCATGTGTGTATAGATGCTTTCCTGAGTTCCATCTGTTCAATAGTGCATGTAGCCAGTTCTGTTTGTGTATTTTCAAGGTTTGAGCATCTCCTGTCTCTCGTTGCTCCACTGCTGACCAAGGAGACTACGAGCGCCGACAACACTATCTCTGCAGGAGAAAGGCTATGCGGTCTGCACCGGTAAAGCGTTCTTCCATATTCCACCTAACTCAAAATTTTAAGGATCTTTATTCAGAAGCCAAGCTTTGTCATACGTCATAGGCATGCCATCTTTCCTGTTAACTGCATATAGCATCATCAGATGCAATAAAACTGTATGCACCGTATGGTCCTTACAGTACATGGAGAGATATATCCACATGCTCCGTCAAATACCCTTTAGCTAACACTTGCGCAGCCGGAGCGGTTAATATTTAGCTAACACTTCCGAAGCCAGCCAGGGTTGTAAGTATGTTCCATGTGAACCCCGAGTGAGGTGCACATACTTTCTGCAGCAACACCAGTGTGGGTTCCGGATCCCACCCCGACACAGTTTGAGGAGGTCCACGTTGTGCTAACTATTCTGTCCCCTCCTTTCTTACTAACAGGCGTTTGCTTGGAGTGCATGTTTCGATTGTCAGACATTCAACCTGCTTTCACTGCATGATAACTTTCGTGCATGCAGTGTATGCAGCATTTGTTACTTGCTGCCCAAGATGTTCTTTTTAAATTGCATAACACCAGATGGCCGGGGCACTGTGTTTCTTGGTTTGGCTCGTTGCTGAAAGCGTTAGGGGTGTTCCTCGCTCACAGCTGTCTTGAGCCACATGGCATGCTTGCTTTTCTAACCGCTTGTCTTGGTTGTGGGTCTGAGGGTGCTTGCGGGTAAGTTAGGCATGATGTTTGTTCTGCACGTGTGCAAAGACATTGCGAGCTTCCTTGTGAGCGTCGTGTCGAAAGTTTCAGATCAGATTTTTTTCTTTGTGCTCATTCCTTATCTCGCCGATGCACTGTGCTGTTCGGAGATTCCTGTGCTGCAGCGCGACAGAGATCTTACTTGATCACAGCTGTATCGGGCCCGAGTGTTTGCCTTAAAATGCATGCGATCATTTTCCCGGAGAATGTCTAGGCACTTCAGTTGCAGCCGTTTCTTGGTAGCAGCATGAATTTAGTCAGCTTGGGTTACTCTTGCCGAGTAACCGAGTAAGAGAACTGAGCACCCTGTCGACTGCTCAGTTCTGTATTGTGTGTCTAATGCTTGCTTTTCTTTGTTTCGTTTTGTGTGTATTTTGCAGGTACGGGCCTGGGGCACTCGGCGGAGCTTGACTGCTAGAGAACGTGTTTCTTGCTTGGTGGATAGGAGTTGTTTGTCACAATGGACAAACATCTTTATCGAGCATCATGGGTGTACACACTGTGGCCAAGTTGTTGCCTTGACGAAAAGTTAGCAGTGTGAGAAATATTTTCCGCACAACAAATGAACCGGAACTCTATTTTGGTAGACTTGGTGCTTGCACCCGCAAACGAACAGGCATGCAGGTTCTGCTACAAGTCTTGTCACGACGTCATTGTGATCCCCGCTTGCAAAAGAAAACTTTGTGCCCCCCCCCCCTCCTTCTTCCCCCCAAGACAAGCACGGAATAAAGACCTTTCCATACAGTTACTTTCTCGTTTGTTTACATTCCCTTGACTTTTCGGTGCATGTAATTATGGAAGTGCCAGCATTTCTTGGAGGCTACAAAGACTGCAGACAGCACACAAACTTGTCTTGGGGCAGCCGACATGCTGCTCTATTCGGTATAAAATAGGTTGACGCGTGATTAAAATGAGTGAAGTGTGTATCTATGTTTAAATTGTAGGCACATTTTATATTTCAATGGCATATTGGGCAGAAACATTGCGCTTTCAACGTAATAAATGTTAAAATTTGTGCCTCTCTAACTTCTGCGTTTTGTGTCTTAACTTAAAGGCTTCTAAAAAGTTTGTAGCATCCCCACATAATATATGTTATAATAATTGTGGTTCCACCACTATGCAGATTGTTCTGCAAAGGGAGTGCACAGTAAAAGTGATTTTATGTAGATCTTGGCATATTCCAGGTAATTTGGACACTTTTCTTTATTGGTTTCAACTATAAAGTTTCCGAGACGCGGGAGGCAGCTTCCACGAGTGGGCATCTCGAAAACGGATATGATTGGCCTTTAAAAAGGCTGTTTGAGAAGGTTTTGCCAGTGCTGTCAGAGTGGTTGACTATGAATGATAAGTAACATTACCATCATAGAGAACGTGCGACACAAGGCTTGCAGAACAATGTACAGCAACGGGGCTGCCGTGTACTGTCCAGCAGACTTTTTGTATCACATCCTCTATGCTAATATTGTTACAAACCTTCCCCAGTCACTCAATCGGGCAGGTCCGGCACCGCAAGAATTGCGTCGTTGGCGGGCAGTCGATGGCTTGCTTGCTCCAGGAAGAGAAGAGATGGTGTGCGATTTCACTCAAAAGCAAATGTGTTCCTTTATAAGTAGGGTTCCATGTCTTCAGAGTTTAGTAGTTTCTTGAAAATTCAGGTCTTGACTTACTTAGCTTTTTAACTGTACCAGAAATAGATCCATGATTTGTCCTTAGCAGAAATTAGCAAAATAATTCCCCTTTTCTTTAACTGGTCAATATTTTAAAAGGGAAGCGAGATCTTTTCTTGGAAAGTCAGAGCCTGTATTGAGTAGTCTTGCGAAAAAAAAAAGTAGCCCAGTGGTTTTATTGTTTGGCCATGTATAACCGTCACAATCGAAGTTCATTGAAGAAATGCGGTCTGACGGATCTTTAACAGCTAGTCATTTTTTTTTTTCGAATTTGCCTGAAAACACTTAATCCTTCTTTAACCAGTAGGCGAACTTTGTCATAACTAATGCACTCAATGAATTCCTGGCGCTGACTACGGTTTCATTACTGCATCAAATCATTTGTTTAGACAAGCATACAAAAGAAACCACGGGTGGCCTAGCATGGTGTACACCGAGTAAACAATCTAATCTCCAAGACTGCATAAACGTTGTGGCTCCCTGAAATCTGAAATGCACTATGTGCAATCTTTATTAAGGCGAAAATCTTATATGTCTCATCGTTCAGTCCTTGAGAAAAAAAATGTCGACGATACGAAAGGTACCAAAACGTTTACGTACCGCCACGGGCGGAGGGGTATTGCGTTGAAATACAGAACGAAAGGTTGCTGGTTCGACACCAGCCGAGGGACGTGGGCTGAAAGTCTTTTTGGAGGAATATTAATATTTGCAGATGTCACTTAAACGTTCCGATACCTTTCGTATTGTCGACGTGTTATTTTCTCAAGGACTGAATGATGAGACATATAAGGTTTTCGCCTTAATAAAGATTGCCCATAGTGTATTTCGGATTTCAGGGAGCCACAATGTTTATGCAGTCTTCGAGGTTAGATTGTTTACTTGGTGTACACTTGGGGTACCGCCGCATCCGTAAATTGTGTGTCTGTCTTTAATGCATCGGCGCTTGGGCTTTCGCCTTCAAGTCGTCTTGGGGATAACCAAAGAGACCCTGAGATTTTTTTTTTTTGCTAAATGCAGTTTGGCGCAGCTTACCATGGTTATTGGTGGCGGATGAAGTTCAGGCACAACCACAACTTGTGGTTTCTTGTCCTGCAGTGGCTGCACGAGTATGCAGTGGCTGCACGAGTGGATCTGTGTACCTCCAGGCAGTGTCTGACACCAATCCACTGCGCTCCGAGCTTCTTCCTGACATGAAGCTTGATGAGCTTGCTCATCTTGCGGACCCCATGGATACGGCCCAGGCAGCACGCCAGAGGAATGCCCAACTTGGGCAAAGGTCTGGCAAACATAAGGACCCAACTTTGGCGCAGTTAGGTTTTTGCACCATGGCATTCATCAGTGCCAAAGTACGGTGCCTAACTATAGCCTTAGTTGGGCGATCCTAGGGCATGCCAAAGTTTGGCTCTTCTCTGGTACGCCAGAGGAGTGCCAAAGTTGGTGCCATACTTGAGCCATAACTGCCATAGTAAATCCTAATCTGGGGATTCGGGGCATGCCAAGGTTTGGCGTTTCTCTGGTCCGCCAGAGGAGCGCCAAAGTTGGTGCCATACTTGAGCCATAACTGCCAAAGAAACGCCGAATTTGGGTATTTCGGACATGCCAAGTTTGGCCTTTCTCTGGTCCGCCACAGTTCTGCCAAAGTAAGTGCCAGACTTGAGCCATAACTGCCAAAGCAACGCCTAATTTGGGTATTTCGGACATGCCAAGTTTGGCTTTTCTCTGGTCCGCCACAGTTCTGCCAAAGTAAGTGCCAGACTGGAACCCTAACTGCCAAAGCAACGCCTAATTTGGGTATTTCGGCCACGCCGAGTTTGGCTTTTCTCCGGTCCGCCACAGTGTTGCCAAAGTAAGTGCCAGACGTGAGCCATAACTGCCAAAGCAACGCCTAATTTGGGTGTTTCGGACATGCCAAGTTTGGCCTTTCTCTGGTGCTCCACAGTTCTGCCAAATTAAGTGCCAGACTTGAGCCATAAATGCCGCAGTAAATCTTTATTTGGCGATTCGGGGCATGCCGAAGTTTTGCTTTTCTCTGACTATCCACTGAAGTTCCAAATAAGTGACAAACGTGGCAAAGAAAGCCGAGAAGCCTGCCCAAGTTTGGAATATCTCTGGTGTGTCACAGAATTGCTCTTTCACGCGCCGCAGAAGAGAATTAAGTTAAACAAGCGTCTGAAACACGATGGTCAGATGTCATCACCTCCGTTCCCAAGCAGCACGGGAATACTTTGCAGTATCGTGCCAGTACCGGCCGAAAGTCGGTTCCAATATCGCTCAAATGTCCAGTTTTGCACCACCGTTTGATATCCGGCAGGTATTGCCGTACAGCTGTTTTGCCCCGGCCTAGTGTTCGCGCAATATTCTGCAAATACTCTACGATGCGTCTGCTCCGTATTGGCCGAACGTAGTGCAAGTCTGTGTTGTGTACGACGTTGCATATCATTTGTAGCATATCAATAATATATACGGACAAACAAAATGTTTTCGATTGCTCCCAGAAGTTTATTAAACAACTATCATTACACACAGTGTATTCTCGACATATTTACAAAGGTCACACTTTTCTGTAAAACGAAATGCAAATTATAAAATAGAATTAACACTGTCCTCATGCCAAGCAAAACTCATCACACAAAAAACCGCGGAGACTCAGAGGAAAGCAGGACTACTATCAGAAGCATGCTTGCAGTGTACTTACTAATAAAAGAGCGATAGCACGTAATCCTTGACAGATGCATAATCCAACTCAGGCACCCAACAAACACCCTCGATAAAGAGGGTTGCGCACATTCAACTGACGTCTCGTCGTCGGCGAAGAGCAGTTTTTGTCGAAGCGTGTCCAACAAACACATCACAAGAATTCCACGAACTCCGGTGAAAAAAATGGCTGTTACCAAAAAAATTGGCATGGACGTATTCCGGCCGTTTGCGACGAAAAAACACGGCCGCGTCTGCAACGCACGAAATCAACAGAACACTGAAGAGCGCATTTCGAAAACCGGACCTACGTGGCCCGCCTATTTCTATAACTAGGCAAACGGCGAAAGCAACAGCCCCAGAGATCCTATCAGCGTGACAGAGAGAGTCACGTGAAAAACTTTTCGTCCAAATGTTTTTGTCCTACGCGTCCTACACAGAAAGGTCACGCGTTTCGCTCCACCCTTTTGATTTGCTTAAAGCGGCTGTCGCGTTCGCTGACAACCACACGAAGACACAAAAGCAGGTGGGGAGGATTTGCAAAAGGCGAGGTCGAAGGGGCATCAACAACGCAGCTAAGCTCTCTCAGCATTTTCAACGCTTTAGAATAAAAAAAACAACAAAAAACAAAGACAACTTAAAAAAAGTAAAAAAAAAAAACCTGCTGTACAGCCAAAGCTACAGGGGAGAGAGTGGGGGAAGAAAATCGGGAAGCGTTTGCTTGGAAGTAGGAAATGAAGATTAGGCTTTAGCGTTTTGGAGGTCGCCGAGTGTGTCGACCTTCGGGTTGTTGTTGTTCGGGAGGTCGGTTCCCTTTGCGAAAGTGATGGAGCCGGGGAGTGGCTCAGGCTGTCGGGGGCGAACTCGTCGGTCGTCTGGTTTTGCGTTTGAGTTCTTTTTTTCCCTTTCTCTCTCTTTTTTTTTCCCTTTCTCTTTTTCATTTGTCTGAGAGTCTATTTATTGGTGTGTTCATATCAATAAAATTCAGCTGCGTTTGAGATTTTGTTGTCTTCGTTCGTTTTTTTATCGTTCCCCATCTCAGGTTTTCCTAGATGTCGATTAATTACCAGCTCGCCTGCACTCTATCACTGCTTACTGTTCAACAGTAGGGAAATAAGGTACGGGGGAATCCCAGCCCTTCTCTGGAATGAAATTGAACGGAATGAAAGGAAAGGCCGCTTCTGCCGGTGACCTTGTCGCCTTGCCTAGTCTGTCAGCGTTCGGCTTCCATTGTGGGCCTCAGAGAGATAATCTCCTTTCTTGAAAGCGAAATGGAAGGGGTGCTTATGTTTTTATGTTTTGCGGGCTTGTCGCCATCCGATAGGCCTCAATTATTTCTCTCCCGACTCGCTCGCAGTGGCCTCCCATGGCCGTCGTGCTGGCGAAATTAGGATCGCAGCCGACACATTTTCTCCCGTGAATGACGATCGGGTGCTGAGAATCCGAAGCAGCTCTTTCGGCGTCCATTTGATGTTTTCGGAGTCGGTCGGTGAGGCATCGCCCCATTTGCCCGATGTACCTGGCCCCGCAGGACAGGAAGATTGCTTACACTTTTTCCGCTTCCTCTCCTTCCCCCAAGATTTCCCCTTCCCGCACTCCCACGGAGCGGGCGGGCTTTGAGCTTGAAGCCGAAAATAAATGTTGTTGAGGTTGAAAGATTGTTCTGTCTGTATCGTCCCTTATGTGTCTCCACTTTCTAAATGTTTAAAAAGTACCAACACGCTAAAAGAGTACAAGTTCCGGGATATCATTTTAATTCCCAAAGTGTGATGCGGGAGCGGCGCCACGGAGCCCCGCAGTGCTCAATAACAATGCAAGACACGCACAGAGCCACGCTCGCTTTTGCAATGGGCCGCCTAATAATGATATCTGTTGAGGAGACGTGCGCACATCAGTCTCGCGCAGCGCTAGCTCGATGGAACCACTTTCTGTAAAGGCGCATTCTGCGATTTGAGCAGTCGGGCGATGCGACAAAATTGCATAAAAAAAATAATTAGATGGTCACTTTGGCGTGCGCGATGAGCGAGTCCAACGCCTTTGTTGGCGAGTCGCTTCTCAAAAAGTCTCGCTCCGAACGCCGTTGATTGGCTCAGCCTCTCCGCGACTAAATCGCATCGCAAAAAGTCGGGTCAGCAAGCGACTGCTCAAATTCCGTCACTTTTTGCCCGCGATGGTTGCTTTTGCGATGAAAGTTATCGCCTGACTAGATCGCATCGCCGGTGTGAAAGCGCCTTAATGTCGAACCAGTCTCACGGCGCGTCCCGATATTGGCGTCTGTACCTACGCGCGAGTATAACATCCGGCACAATTTGCGTTTGCAAAGCCTGGTCCAGCCGCGTCAAAACACTCAGCCAACCTTTGGACTGGAGAAATCAAGAGACACCCAAAATAGGATAAAGTGGCCAGCCGAATAAAACTTGATTTCTATTTAATTAAAATGAAGACCACCCGCATACATCAAATACCTCATCAGCCGAACTTCAAGGCAGCAAGCCTAGTTCTGGCACTTGTTTGGCAACTTTGGCCCGTAGCTGCCAGATGACAGCCGAACTATCGGGAAGCGAAGCCTAACTTTGGCACTTGTTTGGCGACTTTGGCCCGTAGCTGCCAGATGAGAGCCGAACTATCGGGAAGCGAAGCCTATCTTTGGCACTTGTTTGGCAACTTTGGCCCGTAGCTGCCAGATGACAACCGAACTATCGGGAGCGAAGCCTAACTTTGGCACTTGTTTGGCAGCTTTGGCCCGTAGCTGCCAGATGACAGCTGAACTATCGGGAAGCGAAGCCTAACTTTGGCACTCGTTTGGCGACTTGGGCCCAAATATGCCAGATGTCAACCGAACTACAAGGTAGTAAGCCTAACTCTGGCACATCTGTGGCAATTTTGGCCCGAAGGTGCCAGATGACAGCCAAACTATCAAAAAGTGAAGCCTAACTTTGGCATTACTTTGGCGATTTTGGCCCGAAAATGCCGAATATCTGCCGAACTACCGGGCAGTAAGCCTAAGTTTGGCACTTGTTTGGCGAATTAGGGCCAAAATACCCAGACTGTTGCCAAGGGAGGTCAGGTTTGGCTCTGCTTTGGCTTCTTCGGGCTTTTCAATGCCCTAAACTCCCAGACAAAAGCCAAGTTTTGGCCCAGAACTCGGTGCTACCTGGGGGTGGACGTGAAACCCTTCTGCCGCGAAGTATTCCCTCTTTGGGGCCTTTTTCTCGATTCAGGAAGAAGGGCTGCATGAAACAAACATGAACAATTGTCCCATTAGAAATGTGCAAAGTTGGTAAGGTGTAAATACCCTTTTAAATCAAGTATGTATAATCCTATCTGAAACAGAACAAACATGCAACAGCTAATTCCCTACTAGTATCGTGAACACCTGGGGTACCCGAAAAATTAGGGAATAGCAATTGGCCACTCGCAGAACATAAAGAGCACTCCCATGTGGGGATGCTGTGAACCTCCCAAAGTTCGAGCTTAAAGGGTATAAACATTTTCAACGCTTGCTAAGGTTCGAATTTGCAAAGTTTGTAATTTATTAGCTCTGCCTGGGTTAGAAACAAAAAGTTTGCTGCTTTCGAACACTGCCTTCACGGCGCCTCTACTACTATGCTACAAAGCTGCAATAGGAAAACTGCCGTATGCGCCCTCCGGTGTCACTGTTTTACCACATGCATGTTAGTGCCATAAAGGAGGCAACTAGATGGCTTCTTCGACAAACTGTCTCCACTACGTATCCCATTAGGACTTGCCCTCTAGCATTTTTGCTATACCATTAGGTCGGCAGGGCAATAGGAGACATCACTCCTCTCCGGTATCCTGGAAAGAGGCTACCATTTAGAAGTGAACAATACAGACTGTTGCCACATTTCTTTTAGATTGCAAGCTTGGTATGTATGCATCATTGCATACAAACACGAAAGCGGACTGCCCACAGAAGCCGTACACTGTTTATGTGGTCGTAATCGAGGGTGAGTTAAGAACACCTTTAGATAGTTGGGAGTTTCTGCTGGGCGACTAGCGCAGGCGGAGCTCAACTCTTATTAATATTTCTTCACCGACAGAAACTTGAGGAAATTGAATGACACTCCGATGTGGCTCATGGATGGAACATCTAAGACTCTGTTGCTGCTCTTCAAGCAGTTAAATAATTCATGGTAATCTTTATGGCCATGTGTTCTCATTCGTTTACTGCCTCGTGACTCGACGAACCCAGATGGCGTGCGAGGCGCTCTTCGAAGAAGTACTGAACTTCGCTGCAGATCTTGGCCTTGCACTAAACCTGAAAACCATGAGTACAGATTTCGAATTGGCAGCAATCAAACTGTATTCGGTCGTTGCTCCCGTTGTCAGATGTGCACAGTTCCTGTTCTACTTGTGCCAATCAGTATGTAGGAGTGCAGCACCTAGAGATGGTTGTGCTTTACAAAAATTATGTAGATGGCTTTGCCATCAAGGGGACGCAGCTTGCAGCCCCTTCGTTCTTCCCCACCAAAGAAGTATGAGATGCCTATGCGTCCTTGAAACCACTCTTCCCGGAAGAAGCTGCCTACGTGCTGCGATGGTGGGAGGACAACTACCAGTTTGGAAACTCACGCCGCCGTGTTGGCCGTGCCCTGATTAGGAGTAATCTGTGGCACTGTTCCAGATTTTCTTTTTATCGTTCGCAGATATGTTATGTTATAAACCCAGACACAACGGTTCCCCGCGTTTCGGCATTTAGACTTTTTGTCTCTGCATTCCTATATCAGGCGTATCCCAGTTGGGGTACGCCTGACGTAGAATAATTTCAGCATTGCGATAATTCGGAATTTGTGGCATTTGGAATGCTTCCTGTAAAAGGAGCTCACTCTCTTGCACATACTTGCATCCACTTTCTTGTGTGAAACTCAATCCTTATAAATAGGCCCATTTATGTGCCACAAGACATGACACTTCATAACAAGAATAATATCTATTTAGACTGCAGACACCACAAAAGACGAGTGGACCCTACCCAATTCTACTGGATTTCGGATAAAATGCACAACTCACATGCGGGTTGAAGAGGACGACGTCAGCCGTCTGCCGCACGTCTCTCACCAGCAGGCGGTTCAGCAGTAGTCTGTGGCCCTTGGCTTACCGGTCTACCCAGCACCTTGGCAGCAACTTGAACACCACAATGCTGCAAAATACACACAAAAAGAAACAAAGAAAAAGAAAAGCAAGCATTAGACACACAATACGGAACTGAGCAGTTGACAGAGTGCTCAGTTTTCTTACTCGGTTACTCGGCAAGAGTAACCCAAGCTGACTAAACCCATGCTGCTACCAAGAAACGGCTGCAACTGAAGTACCTAGACATTGTCACGGAAAATGAGCGCATGCATTTTAAGGCAAACACTCAGGACCAATACAGCTGTGATCAATGAAGATCCATATCGCGCTGCAGCATACGAATCTCTGAATAGCACAGTGCCTCAGCCAGATGAGGATCTGGAGTGCAGTCTGAAAACCTCAGGTTAGCAGCGGCTGATCTCAGGACCTGCTCCACTGGTGTGTTTCCACCATCCACGGACCTCTTTCGCTTTACTGGCCGAACACCAGCACGCCGAGGCACATGTCGGGGTGCAGCAGGAAGCTCGGTCACTTCCTTCACATTCGCAGGGCTTGGCCTTGGTGGATGCGCACTCTCTGCTCCACGCTGTGCAGCCAAGAAAGCAGCCGATACCTCGAAGGGTGATGTTGAATCCTGGAAATGCATTTGCCACTGTCAATATAAGCTAAACAGTCTAGATCAGGGCTCAGCAACCCTTTGAAGCAGCTGGCCGAGGAGACGCGAAGTGAATGTGGGGTTGGGCCAGACGGGAAACAGGTGTGTGTGTGTGTGTGTGTCTGTGGGGGTTTGCTGACACACGCTTATAAGTATCTGCAATTATGAAGAAAAGGCTATTTAAACCTAAATGCCTTAGCACTGCGCTTATTTCTGAAACTTAGCCTACAGAACACTTGAGCCCCTTCTCAATACACATTTTATATTCCAATATTGCTCGCCAAGATGCAAGCATGCAAGATTAATGTACTGATTAAAAGTCACGCAGAGGTGTATAGCTCTTTATCCGTCAATGTCATTTGCAAAAGCATGTGTGACAATGTATGCGTCATCCTCGAAAACATCCGTTTGCACAGCGAGCATCAGTGTACTCCTCAGATTTGAACACCCCAATATAGGAAGCCAATGTGAAAATTAACTGGACGAGTCCACTTACTCATCAGCGAAAAACACTGCGAACAAGTCCTCCAAGTCATAATCCACTTAAAGATGAGCACGCCCCACTGGATAAATATCTTGAACTTGCAAAAGTCTGTCTGATCTTATTTCTGAAAGATATAGATGTTGTTCGAATCCTCCTCCCTCAAATAACGCAATACTCCAGTTTGAAGAGTTTTTGTTACCAGTGTCTTTGCAACAAGAAAATTGAGTGATTTGACTCATCACAATCCGTTTCAACATAACTTTGCTGAACAGTTAAATCAATGGCGCGGCCAGCCAATGACTATCAGAGCGAGGCATGCGACAGCAAACTGTCCGAGGTTGCAATCATCTTGCGGAGGGCTGTCACATACCTTGCTCTGTTGCTCTTATCGCCTCACGAGGGATGCAGCTCTTACCATTTTCAAAGTTATGCTGAAATGAAGTATACTGCACTGTCGGAATAGTTAAGATAAAGCTCTAAAGCATTTCCATCTGCGAGATTCCCAGGTTCTAGTTCGAAGTGAAACATCAACCAGTAATATCAGACCGAACCAAATCAGAAAGCTATGATGGCTTTCCTTCTACAAAAAACACGAACCAAAAATCTTCTGTTCGGTCCAGCGACTGCACATGCACAATGTGCCAGGGGCTGACCCCTGATTTAGGTGGTTAGCCAGTGCGCTGACTATTTAAAGGGATACTACAACGAAATTTGGGCGCTCATTTTTTGGTTTATATGTATTCAAAGGAGCAGTATCACATCGAACATACCAATATCTTTTTAAAAAAAAGTCTCGAAAAGGAATTGTAAAACGAATTAAACGATTACTAGAGAGCACCTGGTGGATGTCGCTAACGCCTCGCATATAATGCTCATCTAGGAACCTTGACAGCTAGTGACGGTGAGTGTCTTGCCTCAGGGCACGACGAGAGAAGAGGGGAAGGAGGAACTTCCCTTTTCCCGCGAATGCCTTTTGTGTGTCGCAGAAGTCACTATTGTCCCCATACAAGATTATAGAAGATTAACCCGTCACTCAAAATTCCTACAAAAGCAGCCGCTTCGGTGGCTGGAACGACTAGGCCATCCTCTCGACGACAGCCTCGCCGTAGCTTTTGTCGTCCCGAGACGACCTACGTCACGATTGCGTTGGATGGCACGTGGTCTCCGCTGGGCCTTCTCCGAGCGCTTGCCAGAGTGGGCCGTTTATAACGAAAAATACAGCCACCAGGCTCAAAATACGAACGTGCGATAGTCATTTACGAATATTGTGGATCATATTCAACCTATTTTAGAACACGACGGGAATATTTCAAATTTCGTTGAAGTATCCCTTTAAGAGATAAGGGTTATCAAAAAAGCAGAAATTGGGGAAGTGGGGGGGGGGGGAAGAAAGTGGTGCTGTTGACAGCTGTAACGCCAAAGGATGTGCCACAAGGTAAAAGCACTGTATAGAGGAACACAAGAAAACAAAAAGAAATAGCTTTTGTAAGCTACAGCCAATGCTCATTAGTCTAAAAGACCGGAAAGAAAGTCAAGACGGGCAAATAATCACCACGGGATCTTGGTCATCAGTTGGCTTGGTTGTACCTGCGGTGCATCGTGGTGACGGGCTGCATGATGGAGTCACTCCTATAATTCACCAGAAGAGTTTAAGTTTCATCGCATATGACAGCACTTGTGAAAGACACTTGGAAACGTCACTATAAGCCCACTAACATAATGATGAGGAGGCATCGCACTACATTGCATGCTATCTTACCTCCAGTTTCAGTGCTGGACTGGCTTCCTGATGTTCCTGTAGCCTCAGACCTGCATAATTGACAAAAAGGACCGTGTAGTTACATACGAATGAGAAATATGAAAAGTGTACTTTCGCGAAACAGTGGCTTCCTGACTGCCACAGTCAGGAAGTGCAAGCTGCCAAAGTAGATCCACTTTGGCTTGTAGACGTCCGAGGTTCCACAGCCGCTGCACTCCGTTCCTGCCACTTTGGCCGCCTCCTAGGCGTACTTGTCCCTCAGGTACTTCCACTTTGTCTTTCAGATGTCGTCTGGAGAGAAATATGTTGATTCTAGTGTGGGACAGGCCTGACAGACATGATATACTCATGCAGAAATGTGAAAAAGACGACAAAAATGCCATAGGCAATTGTAATGCTTTGTGGGCAACGAACAGCACACACAAAACGCACGTCCACAGCACTTACACAACAAATTTAGTCCCACACTTAAAAATGACTCGCCAAGCTCTCAAGCAAACGACTATAGTATGTTCACTGATAGGCTGACAAGGCAGTAGAAGCTACATGCTCGCAGGAACAATCAACAATATGGTGCATGCATACAACGTGGTCATATTCTCCGGGTAGTCACGGGCATAGAATGGATCAGGCACTGAGGGACTGGTGACTGATCTAGTGACAGTGAGTACATAGCTTTCACTGCCCATCAACTTAGCAGGAAATCAAGTACAGGCATTTAGTACCGATCTCGCTAACATATGCTATGTGTACGATGCTACGTATACTTTGTGGGCCAATTGGAACAAATCTATAAAACAAGAATCGTAAAAATTGTTTCGGCGGTATAGTACTGTAATTTGTCATTTCGTTTCGAGAAGTATTTTAAACATGCTTGGCTCAATCGAAAGTTATAGCTAAATAGGATTGATTGTCTGAAAGCACAAATGGAGTTCAGCCTTTTCCATACAATTGAGACAACACTTTCACGTGGGCTGAACAAAAAGAGGCATAAAGGCGAAGCAGTGATTATCTTCCGTCTCAGTTTTGGTTGAAACAACCGTCAAAACAACGCAAAAACGCGAAGAAAAAAAGAAAGCATTTTGGTATTTACAAATATTACCGTTTTGGTCTGTCAAATTTTTAATTAAGTTTTTCGCAATATTGTTACAAACACAAGTCAACACCATCACATATCAAGTAAACCATGAGCGCAACACAAAATGCGAAAACACGATGTCAGTGGTTGCAAAACCGTACTTACCCCGCACGATGCCCAACAGACGGGCGACTTCCTTCGAGACGTTCTCCCGTTTCGGGTTGTCTTTGTCGTCGCGTCGAGGTTTCCCGTACATGCAAGGGTAGTTCTGGACGAGCTCGAGCAACTGAAAGCACTTGCTTTGGTCATCAAAGACGGCAGCTTCTGCGGCCTTCTGCGCAGCTTCTTGCCTCTGCGCGTCCGCAGCAGCCTTCTTTTCGGTCACCTTCCTCGCTTCGGAAACAGGGGGAACGTTTATAGATGCAGCCATACGCGTACTCGCCGACAACTGCAAAAGATAATCTGCTGCGGCTGCGGCGGCTGCGACAGACCGGCCGCCAGACCGCCACACGGTGAAGAAACGCGGAGCAGTGCCCTCCACCGATTGGCCGGGAGAGAGGAGCTCCCTACTACGTCACAGCGCGCTTCCGTGCGCGTTCAGAAAGAAGTTGAAATCATCCAACTTTCTTTTGCGCGCCCGGAAGGAGCGAAGAGCCGGCGTGACGTCACGAAAATGAGTCACATCCGGAGCCGCACGACCTACAGCCGCAAAAAGAAGCGTTGGTTTGGACCGCGCTTAAATCATCCAACTTTCTTATGCGCGCCCGGAAGGCACAAGGAATCAGCGCGACGTCACGAAACACGAAATTTCAGGGAAGCGCACGGCCTACGCACGCACAAAAACGTGTTTGTTTGGATCGCGCTTAAGAGCTGTGCTATGAAAAAGAGCATCAACTTTGAAAATCGTACATGGTCGACCACAAAAAACGGGTTTTGCTTGCATAAGGTCTCCCATGATGCATCTCGTTACGGTACGTGTACGTTTTGTAGCCCAACATTTACCACATCACACCTACTAGAAGCTTTGAAAAACGAACGTCACAGAAACTACGGCGTATCCTATATCTTGGTTCCCGGACATTTTATCCAACGCAGCTTCCTCGAGCTGCCGACAGCCGTTCCATCGAATGTTTTATAATCGCTATATTTTTATTGCGCGTTATTGAAACGCAGGGTACCTTCCACCCACAGATTGGTCTTCTCGGTCATCTTGCACACAAATAAAATATTTCGGCGGTTCTTTTATTTTCATGTTTTTTTTTTTTTTTTAAGTAGGCATGCACTGGTGCCTCCGGGTGCTAGAGCTTCGCTTGAGTTATCCAGTGCAGGTAGCGTATTTAGAAAAATTGACAAGGCGGCCATCAATAAAAAAAAATCATGTTGATTTTCATTTGATGGAAGCAAATGATCGACAAGTAGTTGGCGGGCATTTTCATACATAGAATCTGTTGTGGGTAAAGAAGCGTTGCTAAACCAGAAAAACATTTTCGGAAAAAGGGGGGGGGGGGGGGGAGCGTACTTTAAAGCCATCACCCTGTGTATGGCTCTGAGTGATTGTTGCGTAGCCGGAGCTGTGGTGCGTCCTTAGCTGTGATATTCTGTAGTTTGTCTACAGGAGCCCAATAAAAAATTAGTTCATAATTTTGGAGATACAATATTTAAAATAAAGTATGAATTAAGTTTAATTTTTTATTTCTAAGAACGTATTGAACCCAGCAAGAAACTTAAGCTCTATTGCAGCTAGGAGTTCAAAGAAAATGTCACGCGTGATTATTATTCGTAGTTGAAGTGGCGGCGCTTCCTAGAGCCTAACAACCGCTTGGTCAAGTAATCAAAACAAAGTCAAAACATTTCGGTTGAGTCAGCTCTTTCATTTCCGAACATGGAAAGACACCGCTGGCAGCAATAAACAATCTAACTCTGCTTTCAAAGGCATTCGCGGTGACACTGAGTTCGGTGAAACGAATTCGATGACGGAGTTCGTTGAAAGGGCGCTCGATGGAATGTCTCGTCCCGATATATTTCAGCCAGTGAATGCTCAATGAGCATTCACTGGCTGAGATATCAGTGAATGCGCTAAACTGGCTTCCATATATTGCCTCCCAAGGAATCTTGATTAGGAGAAATACTTATTTATGTACGTCAAAAGTTCAGTCCATTGAATGGGGATCATTGATTTCGTAGACGGAATGCGCACTTCTCGACAATAATTTAAAATATGACGTCCACTAAATATAAACAACTGCAAGCACGGCGCCTCTCTGGCGACCCATGTGTGCAAGCATATGTGCAGTTTGCACGTGAACGTAGCTTACGCAAGCTTGTAATTGCAGGCACGAACAGAGACATGGCGGCGGCCAGATGGCCTGCTTGCAGTTTCGCGGAGCCGAAACTAAGCATGTCCAGCCGCCAGAACATACGGTGCCGAACGCCCGAGAAGCCAGCCACGAGAGCCCGTGCACCTGGCTTGATGGTCGTTTTGGATGACGATAGCAGGCTCTCTGCTACATCTCCCCGATTACGAGGACTGGAAGCGCTTCGGTGCCATGCGTCTTTATTGAGGGTACCTTGGAATGGGCTCCAAATTACGGTGTGAACCTCCTGGGCTTGCTGGCGTTGGAAATTCCGTTGGAGACGCAGTGCGTTCCACCGGCGGACTTTTGCTGACCGTAAATAGGAGGCTTTTGGGAGCATCGGAACTTTGTTAATTCATTCATTCATATATTGTACCCTTAAGGGCCCTTCTTCAAGGGCATAAGGGGGGGGGGGGTCATACATGAAAAAAAAATACAAAAACAAAGCACCAGGTGTTGCAGCTAACAATGCTGCACTTGCATAAGATGTGAAAAAATACAATGATTGATTCTTAGTAAAAACGTGAAATTATAGCATCACGAAACAAGGTGGGGTCATCAATGGCCACTATATCAGGTGGCAGGTCGTTCCAGTCTATGATGGTCTGTGGGAAGAAAGATTGGTTAAAATAATTAGTGCGACCAGTGATCCGCGACACATGGCGTGAGTGGTTTAGCCGTGATGATGATCTGCTAGGAGGAAGAAGCAGTGAGGAACGTAGTATTGGGTGAAAATGGTAAACCTTATGAAACAAACTTAAGCGTGTTATTTTACGTCGTACATTGAGAGTTTGGATATCGAGCTGATGTTTGAGAGATGAAACACTAGTCGTTGGGAAATAGTCGTTTAGGATAAATCTAACAGCACGATTTTGGATGGACTCAAGATGGCTGATGAGATAGGCTTGGTGTGGGCTCCAAATGGCCGATGCGTATTCCAATTTCGGTCGCACATATGTTTCGTAGGCCAATTTTCGTAAGTGAGAGGGCGCTTCTTTCAAATTTCGTTTGATGTACCCCAGAGTCCGGGAAGCTTCTGCCACAATAGTTTCGATGTGGTTATTCCAGATTAGATCACTTGTCAGCGTTACACCGAGGTATTTATAATGAGATGTAGAGTCAACTAGGTCGGAGCCAATAAAATATGAAAAGTTGCTTGTTGTTTTTTTCCGAGTAAAGCGAACCAGCTTGCATTTTGACATATTCAATGACATTAGCCATTTGGAGCACCAAGCATAAATTAAACTTAAATCACTTTGAAGCTGAAGATGGTTATTGTGAGAATTAATTTTGCGATACAGAACACAGTCATCCGCGAAGAGACCGATGCTAGACGTGATTGAGTTAGGTAAATCGTTAATAAATATTAGAAACAGTAAAGGTCCAAGCACGGATCCCTGAGGAACCCCAGAAGTGATGCGACTGCAGTTTGATTTATGGTTGTTAGCAACAGTGAACTGGGTACGAGAAAAAAGAAAGTCACGTATCCAGGAGACAACAAGAGGGTCAATGCCAAGACAAGAAAGTTTATCGATTAGGCGATGATGAGGAACCCTGTCGAATGCCTTCGAGAAATCAAGGAACAAGGCATCTGTTTGGCTTAGTGTGTCAGTATTAGTGAAAAGTTCATGAGTGAACTCTACAAGTTGCGTTTCGCACGAGAAGCCCCTCCGAAAACCATGCTGGCGATTGTAAAAAAAGTTATTTTCTTCTAGGTGGGAAATAAGGTGAGAAAATATTACATGCTCAAGAAGTTTGGCCGCAATGCAGGTTAATGAAATGGGACGGTAGTTCGAGGGCAGCTTACGATCGCCGCTTTTAAAGATTGGAACGACCTTGCCCAGCTTCTAGTCCAAGGGTAAGCAACCTTGCTCCAGTGACTGAGAAAAGATCAATTTAAGACACTCACTAGATGTAACTTTGGTATTGCTAAGAATTTTCGGGTTTATATTATCGGGACCACAAGATGACGCTAGTTTTAATCTTTCTATGAGGTGAAGTATTCCATCGGCTGAAATGTAAATGGAAGCCATAGGTACAAAGTCGGACAAGGGGAAACATAAAATATCAGTGATATTTTCACAGGTGAACACAGAAGAGAAATAATTATTTAATACAGTAGCGCAATGAAGCTCAGATACAGCAACTCCATTTCCGTCCTGAAGATGAATCGAATGAGTGCCTCTAGGCGAAAATATTTTCCAAAACTTCTGGGGATTAGTGCGCAAAATTCTTGGTAAATCTAAAGAGAAGAATTTCTGTTTTGACGATCTAATACTTTTTGTATAAGTTTTGAGGCACGCAAAGTATTCATAAGTACGCAAAGTTCTCATCCAGGGCCTCGAAGATCACGCTAACAACCCTTCCTTGAATCACACCCTTGATCCAGTGCTCTTTTCTGAGCGGGTGCTTGATCCAGACTTTTTGGTGAATGGCGAACGAGCGAAAGTTCAAGTGGCAGATCTGTGAAGACCTGGACGGTTTAGCCGAGGGTTTTACCAAATCAAGCACCATCCTATAGTTACGGTGACCATAACCCTCAAGGTAGAAAACGACACATCCCAGCGGGAAGGGGGGGGGGGGGGTATAAAAGTTTGGTTTGGGAGAACAAATTTAAATAACTGGTCCTATTTCAAAACTTTACCATATTTCACTAAGCCCTGAAACAGTCACACTCGTAGTTAAGTTCCATGCACCCATTTGTAAGGTGTTTGTGGGCAAGAGCATTTCTAAATTTTACTCTCTGGGTAAATACTTTAAAACACCTACGGTATTTTAAACTGCATAGTTTCGGTTTGCTTCAACTCGATTGGTGCCAATTTCAAAACTATGCACTCCTGCGAAAACGGGACATCATTCTTTTTTGGGACAAAAAGACGGGACGGCAGAAGTGGACCTCAAAAAACGGGACTGTACAGGCCGAAACGGGACGTCTGGTCACCCTACCTATGGTGTCTCTGGTTCAAAAGGTCCCATGGTGCCTCCCCAGTGGATTTATGAGGGGTAATGCGGTATCGCATCAAGAAGTCTTGCAAGCTGTTCCGGCTGTCCTTTCCCTTTGCGCGACGAAGAGCGGTCTTGAACGTCTTCACAAAGTTCTCGGCTTGACCATTTGATTTCGGATGATACGGTTTCGTGAGAAGGTGGTCAATGCCGTTTTGAACCAGAAACGACTCGAATTCGGAACTAATGAACTAAGGTCAATTGTTCGTTACCAACTGTTGTGGAAGGCCATGGTGCTGAAATATTTCTTTAAAGGCATTCATGGACGCTGATGCTTTCGTAGATATCATCGGTATTACT
This sequence comes from Ixodes persulcatus, assembly GCA_013358835.2. Taxonomy (NCBI): domain Eukaryota; kingdom Metazoa; phylum Arthropoda; class Arachnida; order Ixodida; family Ixodidae; genus Ixodes; species Ixodes persulcatus. Next base: position 1,080,998 of record JABSTQ010010167.1, on the reverse strand, counting down.
TTCGGCCATTTCCTAAAAGCGTCAATGACGATGAGGTAATGCTTTCGGTCCAATTCTGCAAAGTCTGCATGAAGGCGATGCCAGGGTGTTCCCGGATCTTCCCAACAATGCAGAGGGACTTGCGATTGTCGGATATTGATGCGCACTGTTCGCACTGTTGAGTTTGTTTTTCGATTTCTTGGTGAATATCTTGGGCACCAAACAGAAGATCGCGCAAGCATCTTCATCTTCGTTTCGCCAATGTGACCCTCATGAAGCAGATCGAGGATAGGTGGCCTGAACTTGCTAGGAATTACCGTTCAAGCATTCCACAGAATGCAACCGTCGAGCTCGGCAGGTTCTGCTCTTTGCTTGTGGAACGTTTGAATACTTGGGTCAACGATCTTCGTTGGCCATCCTTCCAAGATGTGTGTGCGAACCTGGGAGAGTGTTTTATCCGTTGCTATCTCCTTCGCGATGTCAAATGCTCTGATGGGGAGCTTTGCCAGACTTTCGTTGTGGAGTGCGAAGACACCTTTAGACTGCAATTGAATGGAAAACACACCTTGTCACATCACTTGGTCCAAGCTTGATCAGGGCCTTCAGCAAACCGGGACAGACCATCAGCGTTCCCAAACTTCTCGATTGGAACATACTTGATGGTGCAGTCGTAATTCATTAAAAGTAGCGCCCAACGGTGAAGTATATCAGTGGAAGTGTCTGGAATGCCCTTGGTTGGTCCGAAAATGATGGTTAAAGGTCGATGATCTGTGTACAAGACAAACTTGCGTCCCCAGAGATACTGGTGTAACTTACGTACACCAAAATGGTTGCCAGTGCCTTTTTCTCAATGTGAGCATACTTCCGCTCTGTCTTCGTAAGTGTCTTTCAGGCGTGAGCGGTGGGACATTCCCTTCCGTTGATTTTATGGTAGATCACTGCTCCAGCTCAGGGTGGGCAGTATCGCGATGTATCGCGATAGTATTTCAGAAATACATTTCGTATCTGTATTTTTGTATGGCGATACATTTTTTCACCAGTATCTGTATTCCTGTATTGAAATACATTTAAAATGTTTCTTGGTATCGCTATACAATCAGGATGAAATGTATTTCGTTACATTTCTTGAGGAATACTCCCCCCCCCCCTAAAAAAAATACAGATCCAAACGCATCTTTTTTTACTTCTGAGGGCACATGGGTTAAGGAGATGTTGAGGCATTGTTACTATGCTGACCAAGGTTAGCTCAGACAGCTCAGGCATTTCTAAAACTCTGATCATTCAGTAGGCGAGTTAGATATAACTCAAGTTTGCATTATTTGAATTTGATTGAATATATTTCTTTCGTCCTGCGGCAACGTTGTAGGGTGATTTCGTCGAGCGTACTGGATGCCTGCTACCTTGGACGCATATCGTGACAGTTCATAACACTGCTTACTGCAGGTAAGAGTAGTCCGGTATTTTATTTTGATTTTCTTTTTCCCATTTGTGCATTTTAAAGGGGGCTCTTGATCTTTATGTTTATTTTGTGTGTGTGCTGTTTGTTTATTTCCGAGAGAAAATTGAGGGTATACTTCGAGTAAACGAATTAGAGCAAGACACACAAGGCGCTTGAGTGTGTCTTTTTTGGTGTTCTTTTTTGCGTTTTCGTCCTTGTGTGCTGTTCTTCTCATGTCTAAATAAAACATACATTCAATTTTAATCTAACAAATTCCTTCGGCAAGAATATTTATATATTTGCCGAAGTTCGACATTCGGCAGTAAGAAATTATTCGTGCGCTTCGCAAATATTACTAGTAGTATATTACTGAATAAGGTCATTAAGTTATTGCCGGCAGAGAGACTAGCAAGTAACACACCTTGTCACATCACTTGGTCCAAGCTTGGACCAAGTTACCAAGTGATGCATTTTTAAAGGCTGATCATGCAATAGGCGAGTCAGATGGCTAAGTTTGGATTATTTGAAGTTGATTGAATATATTTTTTTCCTACTGCGTCAACGTTGTAGGGTGATTTCGTCGAGGGTACTGAATGCCTGCTACCTTGGACGCAACTGCAGGTAAGCGTAGTCAGATATATTATATTGATGTTCTTGTTGGCATTCGGGCACTTGAAATGAGGTTCTTGATTTTTATCTTTTCTTTGTGTGTGTGGTGTTTGTTCATTTTCCAGAGAAATTGAGGGTATACTTCGAGTAAATAAATTAGAGTAAGACACACAAGGCGCTTGTGTGTGTCCTTTTCGGTGTGTTCTTTTTCAGTGTTTTCGTCCTTGTGTGCTGTTCTTCTCATGTCTAAATAAAACATAAATTCAATTTTAATCTGGCAGACCACTTCGGCAAAAATATTTGCATATTTGCCGAATTTCGGCAGTTAGGGTTGGCGGTCATAGGGATCTGCTGTGGTGCTGAGTAGCTAATGTGGTGTAGCGCTCTGTGGTGTATGTTCTTCCTCTGTCCTTGTCTTAAAACGCAATCCTCTTTTTTCACGTACATTACCAACTCGCCCAACAATCAGCACTTGTGTATACAGGGTGTCACAAAAGAAAATTTACACGGTCTTTTTTACCACAAAAATAAACTAGGCATCGCCGAACGCTCATTCTCCACCCAAAGGTAGTGCTACAGGTCACAACCAGAAGCCAAAGTTTCAGCCTGATCCGATAACTTAATCAAAAGTTATAAGTGATTTTCTGAAAATTTCAATGGGAAAATGGTGGCCGACGGAGTTTTCAAACACATGGGGCTCTATGGCACCAAAAGCCGAAAACGGGCAAAAATGGGCTCCATTTTCCCATTGAAATTTTCAGAAAATCACCTATAACTTTTGAATAAGGTATCGAATCGGGCTGAAACTTTGGCATCTGGTTGTGACCTCTAGCTCTACCTTTGGGCGGAGAATGAGCGTTCGGCGATGCCTAGTTTATTTGTGCGGTAAAAAAGACCGTGTAAATTTTCTTTTGTGACACCCTGTACTAACCTGCTACAGTAGTTGTACCCCTTTGACTAAGATTTGTTAGTCACCTAAGTAAATCGGGGTGACAAATTTAAACATGACCGGTGAACACAAAGTGCTTTCTAATCTCCGATTACCACCCGCCATGTGATAATTTTAGTCAGTGGTAGTTAGATAACAGTTGAACTTGTCACGTCTGGTAAGTATTGTCCATTATTTATAATGCTGGAATCAGTGGCTCATCAAATGCTCCAAATGTGTCTTAGAAAAATCTAAACCTTTTCCTCAAAAGTTTCTTCAAATTGGGGATGATATGTTTCAACTTCATATTACATGATTTCCATTTTTTTGGTTCCAGGCAGGCAGTGCAATCTACCCGGTGGCTGTCAGCTCAAGCCTAATTAATCCTGAGGCGTCCAGCTATGTGGCAGTGGAGGGAGACCTCAAAGCCGCGTCGCCTGCTGAGGCAGTCCTGGTTTCATTCTTCCTCTAGTTTATCTTTAGCTACGACTAGATCCCCGAAAGTGTTGCTCCAGATGCCTTTATTGCGCTCAGTGGTTTCATCTTAGAACTTTTATAACATGTCTAGTCATGCCATTGATTTTTATGCCATTTTGTTTGTGATAGCCACAATAAAACATTGTCATTTACTTTCAAAACTAGGCCGTCTTCATCTATTATAAGGCCCACCCTTGATGCACGTACTATCACACCCACAAAGGGCCATAGTACCTTTCTTTAGGGGGTAAAAGTGATTCCATCAAGTGTGAATTTAACCTGTAATAAGCTGGTGAACTGGACCAGTTGGTTGCTGTTATACATGATGGGCAAAACAGCTCGGAAAGCGCGGACTACGAAGAACAAACACGACAGTACAGCACTTTTCTGTCGTGTTTGTTCTTCGTAGTCCGCGATTTCTGAACTGTTTTCCTCATCGTGTGCATTTAACCCCAAAGTTGATCATAGTTCTCTCCAAAAGGAGGTAAAAGCAGCGCCTTCAATTACGTCGTCTTACCTCTCTAAAGGTTTGAAATTCCCCCCTAAAGGAGGTAAAGGCTGACCCTGAAAGGATGCACTTTTAACACCAAAAGGAACTGAGGGTACCTCCAAAAGGAGGCAATGTTGCACCCTAACCCAGGGGGTAAGTTTGCACCCTCGTTGCAGGGGGTAACGATACCTCCAAAAGGGGTTGCCCTGTGTGCAAGTCGGTTACCCCCCTAAGAAGGGTACTACAGTACCCTTTTTTTTAAGAGTGTAGCGCCGTGTCAGTGCTTCATTAGCGCTTCTTGTACCGCGGTGCTGCGGATTAGAGCGTACACTTAAGTTCCGGTTCCTGTGGTTGGGTGTACATCAGCAGCACCTTGGCGGACATGTGGGACGTTGAAATAGAAATGCGACAAATTCTCTTAAATACGAAATTAGTGCATATGTGTGTGGACGGCTTAACGCCTAGAAGAGCCTTCTGGGAGCGCCAAAATCTTTCGCCACCCAAATACCGACGGGTTCCCGGCGAACCTTGTTCCTAGGGTGAGGGACCGAGACACAGAGCTCTTTCGAAGGCGATTATTTTTTAACTGCGTGTCTTTGAAACCAGGGTCACCCATATAGAATAGAAAGCGATGAGGTCGTACCCAATCAATTAGTCGCTCATAGTTCATGACTCTGGATCGCCTGCCCGACCCTTTGCTTGGAGAGCGGCTCTTTTAATTCCTCTTCTTTCAAAGCCAAAGGAAAAACAACAACAAAGGAATCGCCGTGCACGCGGTGTTCCGCAGCAGCAAGCACGGCGCAAGGAGCGTGAGAGCGGTAACAAAGCGCTGCTGAAACGCTAACCGAGCGCTACGTCACACACTTGGGAGCGCCACATGAGCGCTCCTTCGAGCGCTCACGTAGCGCTAACTTAGCGCTCCGCTGTATGTGTGAACCGGCTTTTACTTTGTCGACGTGCAGCGCATTTCGGTCAGGACGATCCAATAGGAGGGACCCCGTTTTAGCCTTGAGATGGGACTGGGCCAGCCGTAGTGCAGTGTCTAGCGTTAAGTCCTTCTCTATTACCAAATGTGCCCGGATGCGTGAATCGTGAAGGCCAACAATGAATTCTGTCAAGAGTGAACAGTTCCCGGCGTTTGTCTCCGTCTCATATTCGCAAGTTGCAATAATGGACCGTAATCTTGTCAGGAACTCTTTTACGTTCTCCGATTCTTTTTGACGCGCCAAAAAAAGCTTTTCTCGCTCGAACTCCTTGAATTTCCTTGGAGCGAAGTGATCCTGGAGCCGTGTAACGAGGTCTTGATACATCAGCTCGGAGAAATTCTCAGGCTGAACCAGGGTGTAAAGCAGCTGAAACGTCGTCGATTCAAGTGAAGCTATCAATAAATGTTTCTTGTCGACGTCGGTGGTTATATTCGCGAGGTCCTTCCAAACCGGAAATTTTATCTGACAGAGCTTCCACTCTTCCTTGTCGGAGTCGAACGTCCCAGGGCCATGAAAGCGGTGGGGGTGCTGTCTGCCACGCCTCGGTGTTTGGAGCTGCCGCTGGTCATCAGGGGTTCTTGGTTTCCGTCGCCAATGTTATAACCCGGTTCAGGTGGCAAATATATTTATTTCGAGGAGCCGAAACTAAGCATGTTCGACCGCCAGGACATACGGTGCCGAACGCCCAAGCTGCCAGCCACGCGAGCCCGTGCACCTGGCTTGATGGTCCTTTCGACGACGATAGCAGGCTGTCTGCTACAGTCTATACATCTATACCTATTCCAAAGCCACATATGGACCCTGTTCAATGCAGAGCTGCACGTTTTAACGCCGAAATAAATAAATGGTTCTCAACATTAAAGAGGAACGTGTGATCAATACCAGAGGATCGACCACATTGATAAGAATTGATTACCATAAGTTGACTATATATATTATTAACCTCGGCAAAAATGTACGAACTTGAGCGTGCGTGATATTGGCGGTATTCTTATACCGTTACCACCGTAAGAATGTAAAGTCTGAAGCTACTGTGACTGTCACTGGATGGAACTGGCATTTAAAAAGCGCCAATTCAATATGTGACTGTACCTTTCATTCATCGTCGCTTTCCATAAAGAAATGACATACCGCGGTGGCCACATCTTTCATAGACGTGGCTTGACAGATCAGCTCGTAGATGCTTCTCTCAAATCTGGAAGAAAAGAAGCTTATAAAATGAAGAAATGCTGCTTTTATTAAAATTATATTAAAATACGCTTACCGGTAGCTCTTCGTTGAGTCCTTTTTCTTTTCTCCTTGCCTGTCCGGGTGCTGACAGTCTTCAATGCGGTAAGCCGACGAGTTCTCTCGTCCGACGTGTTTTTTCCAGTCAAGACCCGAAAGACTTTGCCTCTACTAGTACCTTTCATTTTTGTAGCTAATTCGCTTATCCAGGTATGTCAGAACCGTGTTCTTGAAGGAATCAACAAAAATGTGTCCTTGGAAGTTCACAATGGTCTTGGGCCAACTTGTACACCGTTGTAGATTTTATGAATTTTTATGAGATCTACAGCAACCGGTCTCTTCATTAGAAGGGTGCTTGGGACGAAGCGAGCGTTTTTGCACGGCGAATCGGAAGCACATTCTTCATGACTGCCTGAGAAATGTTCCACGCAGTTCAGCGACGTCACTCGTAGTCTCTCAGCATTGCTGCTACAGCTGGCCATCGCAAAGTAAACGTAGTTGCGTACCACCTGACATTTGTCGGAGAGCTCTTGATGCAACGTCTTCCCCTAATTTTTCCTTGGTCCCGAAGATATGCTCATCAAACCCTTTTTTATTCTTGTTGCAGCGTGCCACCGATCATTCGTGTATGCTGCGTGTGTGTTCCTTTCCCGGATAATCTTGTTGAAAAAGGAAGTATTTTTGTCATGGGCGTGGTCATTCAAACGAATTCACTTGCCGTCGAAATAGTCATACAACTTTCGTGTTCCACTGACTTCATGGTTCTGCGAAGAGATTTCTTCTTCCTTTGTTACGTGTTCAATTCCCACGACCTTGTGCGTTTTCTGAAGCAGAGCAACGACGTCTGCATAATAGAAGTTCTTATGGCATGCATGCCGTGCGTCCGTCTCGATGCTCATGCTCATCGGACGGGCTCTTGGGGGTTGACTTGTCCTATACACTCTTCACACTGGGCCGCCACTAAAGACTCCATTTTCAGCAGGCTCACCGCTGGTTTGATTCGTGTTTTCACTTTTTCTATAGCTCTGGACAAGTAAGGCAAGGTGCTAAACTCATAGAATTTATGGAATTGCACTGGGAGCATACCACTGCATATGTACGCCAGTGCAATACGAGAATCAACAATTTGCAAGCCTCCGGTCAGCGCTGCTTGTGCGTAGAATCAAGGAGTGGTCCTTGCACTTCCAATGATTAACAGACGTAAATCCGCAGGGAGTCACTTTCTCTAGCACAAGTGTCTTTGGACAAGTCCTGTGATCCTACAATGTGTTCAATATCTCCAGGATCGCAGATGTGTCGCAAATGACTAATGACGACTCACACGTCGCCGTAAACCCGTTTTTTGCTGATACAGAGGTAGTCTGAGGAGACCGTGGTGCCTCGGCGAGGCATCGCAGGGCTGTCATGATTATGGTGCTTAGAGATTTTTAATCATTTGCGGGATTTGCCTTCTTTCGAAGTGTGCCGAACGTTGCCATCTTCTCCTTAGAGGAAAACGACGAGTTGATGCTGCGCCGCAGATTGCTCTTCTTACAGGTGTATTCCTTTAGGGTGCCGTCCAACAATATTTTCTTTCACACGAACGTTGAGGGTTCGGAAGCCTCCGTGTCGGTTCGATCGCACAGGGTATGATGCGGTTGCTGAAAAAACAGATGCATATTGTGTTGAATATAAAATAACACGAGAAAACGGGCGGTATATTCAAAATAAAATGTAAACGAACCCATATTCTAGCAAAAACTTCGATCAAGAAAAAGTTCACATGGATGCTGTAGGTGTACCAGTGGAAATGTGCTTTCTATGCAGTTCTGTAAAAACAAATAACCACGAAACTCACTGGCATAGGCGGGGGCCAGCGCGCTATAGGATAGTTGTTGGTCTCACTTGGTTCTCAGTTTAACTTGTTTTTCAAGTCCGAAGGTTAGAAGTCGGCTTTGGGTAACACAGCACATTATACCTTAAGATGGGAGGGGAGGTGAGAGGGTGAAGCTAAAAGGGCTTAAAGGCGAAGGAAGTAAGGAGGCGCGGTTGCCACATTGCTTTGGGGATTACTCTCCTCGAGGATAATCTTTTTTAATCCTTTGAAAGTGTTTTCGCCTTCTCTACAACGCCAAAAACAGGGATCACTCAGGCGTAGGCCAGGAATTCAGTTCGGAAATAGCCACGTGAAAATGAGACTGTTTTTTCTTATTTCTTTTTGAGGGGAGGAGGAAAACGAAGGATTGGTGAGGGAGGGATTCCTTCTTTTTGCTTGCAGGTCGGTCTTTAAGGCCACTCCTTGGCAGACCACTCACATAGCATTCACTGCACTATCAACTTTGGGACAAATTCACAAAAGGATTCAAGTGACAAGCCTCTCGCTGTGTTCATTGTTGGGATGCCCCTTGAAGATAAGCAGACTTGTGCTCGTTACCTGAAAAATGTAATAAATTACAATTACAAATCACCGAACCTCACATGTAATGGATTATCGTTACAAATTACTTTCGCTGAAAAGTAACGGATTAATTTACTTGTTACGTTACTTATTACTTTCACGTTACTTTTTCCGTGCACGTATCCAGAAAACAATATAAACAATTTTGATATTTTTTCAAAAAATGTTTGCAACACTACTTTCATTTCTCATACGCCCGTATTATGGTAGTCCTTGTAAAAATAAAATATTGTATTTAAGCGAAAGAGTGTAGGTGCACTCCGTTCACCTGTAAGCTGACAAGGCACAGAAAGCTGCAACCAGACCCGCCATTCCGGACGAAGCTAGCGGTGCGCCTACTCGGTAGCAACGTCCACCTTTGCTACGAGTCGAAGCTAAAGAAGCGATTTACCAAAGCTCCCTTTTGACTCGGGTGTTTCGTCTGTTATTCACAAGAAAAGAAAAACTTGGTTCTAACGTTACAATGTATAGCCCAATGCAGAATTGAGGTGTCCCAGGTTAACCTGATGTGTTTCCGTAGATTAGAGCTCGTAGCTCTTGCTGATGAAAATGTGTTTTTTTTTTTTTTTGGAAAGCAAGGTCCGCACTGAAACTCTAGCTTTCCGTCACCTTAATGCCCTGAATTTTGAACATCTTATTAAGAGATGGCCATGGAGATGATGGACACACCATGATCGAAAACTACCAGTCAGAGAAAAAAGTGGCGGTTACGGGTTAATGATTGTTCATCGGTTCTCACTTTCATGCCAATATTTGTGGAGGTCAGGGGAGGGGAGGGCATAGAGAGCGAGAGAAGCGGTGGCAATGGGTCTCACAAAACAATAGAGGATCCCACCACTTTTCCGCGTTCTCTCTATCTTCGTCAGAACTCCTTAGATGGCCTAACCCTTTCCTTTATGTTGACAGTTGACTGTAAAGTGAGGAGTGGACTCGAACAACACGCCCAGACAAGTAAACGAAGAGAAGTATCGACCGTATCCTCGAAGACAATGTTCTTAGCCTCGCGCCGGGCGCTTTTCAGCCGTGCTTCAAGAGCGTGCTAGAATACAATAGCGCACATTAAATACAAAGATAATTCGACCCCCTCGCGCGAGGCTACAGCATCTGTTACGCGAGTTGTGAACCCGCGAATCGAGGAGGTACTGACACGCGTTTGATGTCTGTGCAGGTGGCAGGAGACGTCGGAGAAGTTTGAAAAGGTGAAACGGTGTAAAACACAAAGAGCTTTCCCCTGCCTGGGAGAAGAAGAAACACACGATGGAAGGAGAAGGAGAGCCTACTCGGCGTTGTCGTACTTGATCTTTGTCTTTCGTATATTTGTACATGCCTTGCCCGTTTTTCTAGTGGTTCAAGTGACCGGTCATACAAAAAATCGTGTTTTCTTTTCGGCTATTCTTCCCTTCCTGATGTTTTCTATTTTGTTGAATTTCCTCTCTATATGCCGCTGAATGTTCTGCTCGTAGTGCTCCAGTTACTGTATTGTGCTCATATTTTTAAAAAGTAACGAGTAATTAAAGTAATCCGTTATCAATATTTTGTAACGAAATTACATTACAATTACTTCCAAAAAGTAATCTGGCAATTACAAAATTACTTGAAAAAATAACGGATTACTTCCCAAGTCTGAAGATAAGCCTTTTTTGTGAGCCCATCCCCCTGCCGACCTTGGAGGAGCATTTGCTTTGCGAGCAGGGGTGGGGGAGGCAGGCGAAATGTTGGAGCGTGGACGATGTTTCCTCCTCTTCTCTCCAGCAATCCATCTGCTTCCTTATCCCTACCCAGGTAGCTCGACAGAGAAGTGCCCAACTTGGGCAAAGGCCTGGCAAACGTAAGGGCCCAACTTTGGCCCAGTTAGGTTTTGCACCATGGCTTTCATCAGTGCCAAAGTACGTTGCCTAACTATAGCCCAAGTTGGGCGATACTAGGGCATGCCAAAGTTTAGGTTTTCTCTGGCCCGCCACAGGAGTGCTGAAGTAGTGCCATACTTGAGCCCTAACTGCCAGAGCAACGCCTAATTTGGGTATTTCGGACATGCCAAGTTTGGCCTTTCTCTGGTCCGCCATAGTTCTGCCAAAGTAAGTGCCAGACTTGAACCATAACTGCCAAAGCAACGCCAAGTTTGGCTCTTCTCTGGTCCGCCAAAGTTCTGCCAAAATTAAGTGCCAGACTTAATTGAGCCAGAACTGCCGCAGTAAAGCTTAATTTGACAATTAGGGCAAGCCCAAGTTTAGCTCTTCTCTGGCTACCGACTGAAATGCCAAATAAGTGCCAAAAGTGTCAAAGAAAGGCAAGAGGCCGGCCGAAGTTTCGAATATCTCTGGTGTGTCACAGAAGTGCTCTTTCACGCGCCCCAGAAGAAAAATAAGCGTTGGAAATACGATGGTTTGATGTCATCACCTCCGTTCCGAAGCAGAACGGCAATACTTTGCAGTATCGTACCAGTACCGGCCGAGGTTCCAATATCGCTCATATGTCCAGTTTTGCACCACCGTTTTATATCCGGCAGGTATTGCCGTACAGTCGTTTTGCCCCGGCCTAGCGCTCGGGCAATATTGTGCGAATACTGTACGATGCGTCTGCTCCGTATTGGCCGAACGTCGTGCAAGTATGTGTTGTGCAGTCATGTCTCGTTAATATGGACCCGGTTAATATGGATGCCCCGCTATATGGACATCACTTTCGGGGACAAACTGGGAAAATATATGCATTTTTGTCTTGTTATTATGGACAACTCACATTATGGACGATTTTGTACGGGAACGGAGGTGTCCATATTAACGAGACATCACTGTATAGGACGTTGCATATCAATCATATACACGGAGAAACAAAATTTTCTCGATCGCTCCCAGCAGTTTATTAAACGACTATCATTACACACAGCATGTTCTTGACATATTTACAAAGGTCATACTTCTCTCTCTGTAAAACGAAAAGCAAATTATAAAATAGAATTAACACTGTTCTCATGCCAAACAAAACTCCTCACAATAAAAAAACACGGAAATTGAGAGGAAAGCAGGACTACTATCAGAAGCATGCTTGCAGTGTACTTTTTAATAAAAGAGCAATATCATGCAATCCTTGATAGATGCATAATCCAACTCGGGCACCCCACAAACACACTCGAGAAAGAAGGTTTAACTGACGTCTCGTCGTCGGCGAAAAACAGTTTTTGTAGAAGCGCGTCCAACAAACGCATCACAAGAATTCCACAAAATCCGGTGAAAAAAAAAGGCTGTTACTGAAAAATTGGCTTGGACGTATTCCGGCCGTTCCTGACAAAAGAACACGGCCGCGTCTCCAATGCACGAAAGCAACATAACACTGAAGAGCGCATTTCGGATGCCTGCCCTACGTGGCCCGCCTATTTCTATAACTTGGCAAACGGCGAAAACAGCAGCTCCAGAGATCCCGTCAGCGTGACAGAGAGAGTCACGTGACAAATTTTCGTCCAAACGTTTTTGCCCTACGCGTCCTACGTAGAGAGGTCACGCGTTTCGCCCCACTCTTCTGATTTGCTTAAAGCGGCTGTCGCGCTCGCTCACAGCCACACGAAGACACAAAAGCAGGTGGGTAGGATTAACAAAAGGCGAGGTTGAAGTGGCATGAACAACGCAGCTAAGCTCCCTCCGCATTTTCAAGAAAGCAAAAACAATTCATAAACAAAAACTGCACTACAGTCAAAGTTGCAGGGGAGAGAGTGTATCCCGACCTGTTGAAGAGGAGGGAGATAAGGGACGGGGGAATCCCAGCCCTTCTCGTTCGTTCCCCCTTTCCCTCCTTTTGAACTAGTTGGCATACGCCTCTCCCCTGTAACTTTGACTGTACTGCGTGGTTAGCTGAGACTTGAAATGTCACCTTTGGCTAGGGGCGGGGGGGGGAGAACGGACTGAAAGTTTGGGAGAGGAAGGTGTGCCTGGGTTGTTGCGCTCGAAAGTTTCAAAACAACGTTTAAAAAGTCGTCGCTTCCAAGTGTGATGCGGGAGCGGCACCACGGAGCCCAGGTCGTTTCCGCTTTTTGTTATCGCTAGCATTTGACAGTGCTCAATCACAATGCAAGACACGCACAGCTCGTGCCACGCTCGCTTTTGCAATGCGCCGCCTAATAATGTAATCTGTTGAGGAGACGTGCTCACATCAGTCTCGCGCAGCGCTAGCTTGATGGCAGCAGTTTCTGTAAAGGCGCATTCACACCGGCGATGTAAACACTCGCGCGATGTGACTAAATCGCATGGCAAAAAAAAATGACATGGTCACACTGGCGTGCGCGATGAGCGAGTCCAACGCCTTCGTTGGCGAGTCGCTTCTCGAAAACTCACGCTCCGAACGCCGTTGATTGGCTCAGCCTCTCCGCGGCTAGATCGCATCGCAAAAAGTCGGGTACGCAAGCGAGTGCTCAAATCGCGTCGCTTTTTGCCCGCGATAGTCGCTTTCGCGATGAAAGCGATCGCGCGACTAGATCGCATCGCCGGTGTGAACGCGCCTTAATGTCCAACCAGTCTCACGGCGCGTCCCGATACAGGCGCGTGAACCTACGCGCGAGCGCAACATCCGCACCATTTGTGTTTGCAAAGCCTGCACTCTTAGAAAAAAGGGTCAGTATCGTCTTCCCTAAATGGAGGAACGCTCTTGACACATATGTTCCTTCAGAAAGGGAGAACCTTTCGTCCCTAAAACTGGGGAGCAAAAGTTCCTCCGTCGCCTGCATCTCATTATGGTGGCCACGAATCGAGCAAACCAAGCTCAATAAGGCTTAACGAGAACACTAAGTCCATTGTACGGAGCCAGAGGAGCAGCAAATAAAAACGTAACACGAGCTTTCCCCGAACTGTGTTTATTTCCGAAGCCGGCTTCCCCCTGCAGGTAAAGAAACTTACGTTTCGAAAACATGCAGTCACTCAGTCTTCTCATCGTCAGCACTGCGATGTTAAACGGAGACAACCGGCACCCAGTTCGCGCACTTTATGTCTTATCTTTGCTATTCCTCGAGCCACAATTCCTCCGTCAACCGCACATCATGGAGAAGTGGTAAACCATTCGTCCGCAAAACCAAAAGCCGCTCTCAAAAAAAGAAAATCCGGAGCAGCTGGCTCATTTCAGCACGGTAACACGAAATTATGGCGTAGCCGCGTAGAGTAAAGGGAGGTTAAATCGCTTGCCACCAGATGGCAGGGTCAAGCAGAGTAATCGCAAGTATCTAGGCTAGGTGGCGCTAGGTACCGCCCAATTCATGTTCCACAAAAAAACAAATATTTTTTTACGCAAACATTGCGCTAATAGAACCTCTATTGTACACCATGTAGACACATTATCCTGAGCATACATTGAGCGCATTGACATGCATCGCACGCACATCTTTTACAAAGTGGTGGACAAGCTAGTGTATCCGCTACTATTGATGATGGTTGTTTTGTTTTATTACACGCCAATGTCCGCAGTTTGAAGAAGCACTGGAATGAAATTAACAGTTTGGTGGAACCTTACCTAGAAAAGTCAGATGTTCTTGTATTTTCGGAAACAAATATAAAGCCTGAGGAAGAGACGCTGTTTGTTTTTGATAACTTTGAAGTGTTGTCACATTGTAGAGACGACCGAAAAGGAGGTGGAACTATGGTCATAATAAATCATAAATTAAAAATAAAGAAAAGCAAAAAGATGAAATTCTCCTCAACAGAGGCTCTTCACGTCGAACTTGAAAAAAACGGAAAACTTTTTTCAGTATTAAGTCTGTATCGAGCGCCAAAGGAAATATAGGTGAATTCATAGATGACATAAATAAATAGTTAAACGAGAATAAAGACAATGATATGATTCTAGTAGGTGACATAAACATTGACACACATAGATCTAATCCGATGACAAATAGTTACCTTGATAGCATGGTACTATCCGGTCTAGAGCCGATTATACAGGATTTCACAAGAGAGGAAATATATAGTGGGAGACTAACTCAATCATGCATAGACCATATACATACACGGACAAAAGAACGGAAATCTGAGGGACAAGTTATCACAGAAAAAGTAGCCGACCACTATTTTTTGGCAGTAACTATTTCGAACTTCTTTAAAACTACACGACAAACATATGTTGAGAGTTCCTTTATTAATAATAAAAAAGTAGATACATACATACAGGAAATCAACTGGAAAGAAATTTCTAAAGAACAAAATCCAATCAAACTTTATGATCAACTTATAGACATATTTAAACAGATTTATGAAAAATCAACACAAAAAAGTAACATAAAAAGACGTAAAGAACAAAATGAATGGATAACTAAGGAGACAGATGACCTAATAAAGGAAAAAACGAAGGCCTGGCAGCTTTTGAAACGTTTTCCGAATAATGGAACATATAAAACAAATTATCGAGCAATTAGGAACAAAGTGACTTCCATGATAAGATGTACGAAAAGAAATTACTACTGGACCAAATTTTCAGAATCAAAAAACATAGCACAATGCTGGTCACTAGTCAATCAACTGTTAGGACGAAAAAGGAAAAAATCGATTGAAGACATAATTAAAGATAACTTTGGAAATCATCGTGATATGGAAACGCTTGCAAATGAATTCAATACAGAATATGTTCAATCAATTGAAAAACTTTGCTCTATGCCAACAGAAAAGCAACCTAATCAAATCAGAATCTGTGAGTCACTTTTTCTTCCAGAGATGACTGAGAACGACCTAATCTAAATTGTGGGCCAAATCAAAACTAATAAAGCAGTGGGATACGATCAAATACGGGCAAGGGACATTAAATGCCACATCCACATAATAAAACCAGTTCTGACATTCTCAAGTAGTATCATTCCTGAAAAACTTAAGACTGCTATTGTTCGGCCAATATATAAGAAGGGCGATAAAAATAAATTACTTAATTATAGACCCGTTTGTATACTCTCGGTAGTTAATTATATAATGGAAAAATACATCAATAAAATGCTTCGGAGTTTTATCGCGAAACATAATATATTAATTGACACGCAATTTGGTTTCAGAGAAAAAATGGGAACTTCAGATCTTTTGGAAGACCTTTTTGATTATGTATATGAAAACCTTGACTGTACAAAATATGTATTAGTCGTTTTTATAGATTTTACACGGGCATTTGAAACGATAAATCACTCTATTTCATTAGATCGATTGTACAGTATAGGGATTCGGGGAAAAGTACATGACTTGTTACAAAATTATCTTTTAGACAGATATCAAATAGTGCGACTAGGATCGAAATATAGTAGGACAATTAAAGTGAAACAAGGAGTACCGCAAGGTACAGTTCTGGGCCCTCTACTGTTTAATTTATATATCAATGAAATAGCGCAAGTAAAACTAACAAGCAAATTATTCCAGTTATCAGATGATACAGTAATTGTATACACCCACAAAAATGATGAAGTTGCCGTTCGTGAAGTACAAGAAGACATTCACAATATTTTTCAGTGGTACTGTAAAAATCTGATTATAGTAAATACTTCAAAAACTCAAATGATATGCTTTAGAGACCCTAGAAGAATACTATTAACTGAAATACCCATTAAAATGCACGACAAAAATTGTAATAACTGTTCATGCCTAGCAATTAAACATATAAATCATGTAAAATACCTTGGAATGTATATAGACCAACATCTTAAATGGGACTCACACATAGAGCAAGTTTGCAACAAATTAAGGACACTGATGGCATATATGTTTCACATTCAGGATATGGTCCCCCATTCTGTACTTAAAATGATTTATAACTCGTTAGGAAAATCAGTAATACAATATGGAATAACTGTTTATGGGCACTGTGCTAAATACCTACAAAGAAAAGTTGAGACTCTCCAAAAACAGATATTCAGAAGAATGGGTCACCAAATCAAAAAAGAAGCGATTTAATAGATGATATACGTAAAGAAATAGGCGTATTTTATTTTAGTGATCAATTGAAATATGACATAATCACAAAATTATTTTTAACGAACTACCACAAAATAGAAATTATTAAAGATAGAACATTGCGACCTAATAGGAAATATTTTGAACCATTAATAAAGACAAAGTATGGAGAGGCTGTAAGAAATTATTATGTGCCTAAACTTTTTAACCAACTACCTGAGGAGCTGATTGAGTGCAAATATCCACATGCAATGAACAAAATGGCAAAAATATGGATTAGTGAACAGAAAAATTAAAGTGCGAATTAGTAAAAGAACCAACATACGACCGTAACTACTGTATGAATTACTATATTGACTATTAAAACAACGCTTTGAGAATTTGAGATATATTACTAAATAGTAGTATGTACATAATAGAGGCCCGTTCCACCGGTTATAGTGCACGTGTGTATGAACCGCTTCTTTTCTTATAATTTGTTTGGTTTGTTTAAACTCATAGAATGAGTTAAAACTGTAAAACGTCTGGTTGTTAGTCACCTGCCGCGTCCCAAACACAAGCCTTCTTGGCTTACGTGGGTACAGAGCGAAATGTAATCAAAAAAGAAAATAAAGTGTATTGTATTGTAAAAAAAGCATCATTACAACGTCTTTTATACTGGTGGTTTTGAAAGTACGGAATTTCTCGGTGCCTCCCTAAGCAATAAAAAATATTCCCAGCATGTTGATTTTTTTCCAGCAACGTCATACATCTGAGAGTATTTTTAATGGCTCAGGGGATGAATCCCTTATTAAAAAGAAAACGCTCGATCACGCCGTAATTATTTGAAAGCCAATAAATTGAGCCGCTCCTATGCGGTTCCAAGTAACGACTTTGTTTCCCCGCACGGCCCTTCGTGGCCAGTATTTCTATTGTAGTGTTTGTTTTTCTATTTGTGCTATTCGCGCACGGCTGCAATTGCCGTCTTGAATTAATCTCTGTAGAGCGGATATTCAGTCAGCTGGACGTGATTCTTCACGGGCAGAGAAATCGATTTTCGATCAACTTAAATGCAGTCAAGGCCGCGACTTGCGGCAGGTGTTAAGTGTACGGAGTTACGCCGTGGCAAGCTCGAAAACTTCTTGCACTCATCCCAGCGCGCCTCTTGGAGGGCAGTTTCTCCAGGAACCGTAGTATATTTAAACAGCAAAATAAAGGATAGCTTTCTTTTCGATTTTATCTGTTTTTTTTTGTTTTTTGAATACTAAAATTTCACTGTAAATATATGTACTTTCCGTTATAATTTCGTACTGTTCAGTCTTTTCCCCAGTGCGCAATCGCTCTCGGGGACCGACAGTCACACTGGCCACTGTACGATAGGAGCTTACCGTTCAGACCAGCGTTCCGCATGACTATCCGCACGTCGATCGGCTGCACCTAATTCCTCAAGTGGTCTTAAACTCTTTAATGTAAAGCGGAATGTCAACCTGCGGCACCCAGCCAACCCCGCCCCCTCCGATCACGGCCCGACCAGCGGCATTAATGCCCGACAGTTTAGTCTTCTGTTCACTACGCACAACACTCCCATCACGATGTTGCTGCTATGTTGCGGACACGCAGAAATACAGAACCACGTTGAACGCCGGTTGGCACTCGGCACGGGAAAACAGAACCGAACTCAGCACGGAAGGCACCCAGGCAGCCGGCAGGAAATCCTGCCTGCCTTGGACGCAGTTCCTGAGATTTCCATAACGTCGAAAACTTCGACACAGCTCCGCGTGGTTCCGCTACTGTGGTTCCGCTACTGTAGTTCCGCGTGGGTCCCGAAATCCAGAGCCGGCCATCTTACCCAGTGTATGTAGCTCTGCTGGCACAGCTCCGGAACTTCGCTGTTTCTAGCGGCTTCGTTTGCTCGTTTGATACAATTAGTGGTAAAAACGTCAATGCAACCGAAATGTTCTGCACGTTTCGACTAAAAGACGGTATTACAGGCGGCCTTCGCTACCGCTGAAGCTCAATCAACTCAACAACATTTATTTAACAACGTGCGCGACGTGCTCGAAAAACTAAACGGAATGAAGATCAGTCGGGGGGTTGCGAAAGCTTTCTCCCGTCGGGCTGGAGAAGGAGGAAAACGTCTCGTTCCTCCCTTCTTCTCGTGTCCGCTTGGGGGCGCGTCAGTAGAGGGGAGGAAGACGCGCCGTTGCTACCTTTTTCCTCCATTTTTTCTTAGAGTGTGGTTCAGCCGCGGCAAAACATTCAGCCCACCTTTAAAGCGGAATAATCAAGACACCCCCCAAAAAAATGTGGCCTGCCCAATAAAACTTGATTTCTAATTAATTAAGATGAAGACCACCCGCGTACATGAAATACCTCATCAGCCGAACTCCAAGGCTGTAAGCCTAGATCTGTCACTTGTTTGGCGACCTTGACCCGTAGCTGCCAGATGACAGCCGAACTATCGGAAGCCAAGCCTAACTTTGGCACTTGTTCGGCGACTTTGGCCCAAAAATGTCAAATATCAGCCGAACTACCGGGCAATAAGCCTAACTCTGGCATTTGTTAGGCGATTTAGTCCCAAAGATGCCAGATGATAGCCGAAATACCAGGCAGTGAAGCCTAAGTTTGGCACTTGTTTGGCGAATTAGGGTCAAAATACCCAAACTGTTGCCAAGAGAGGTCAGATTTCGCTCTACTTTGGCTTCTTTGGGCTTTTCAATGCCCTAAACTGCAAGACAAAAGCCAGGTTTTGGCCCAGAACTCTGTGCTACCTGGGTAGCCTTCCTTCCCCTCGCCCTGAGCTCTTAGCTGCGGCCTGTGGGGCTGCCGTGGATTTCAGTGGCAACGTGACAACGTATTCGAAGTGTGCCAGAGCTATCAGTGTTCGAAAAGTCTTACACGTATTTCGGCCCCAAACGATTTCTTCAAAAAAGTCAGAAATTATTGTGGTGTGGTTCAGTTAGGAAAATGACATGTTGTAGGTTTTTTTATTTTAAAATTAGAAAGTGTAGCTCCCTTTCTGTAAAAAATAGGGCCAAGAAGCTTGCCAGGGTCAACGGCGGGCTGCGACGCAGACGACCAAGTCGAGTTGCAAGGCGCGCTTGGCGCTCGTATTGATCGCTACATCCTTATCAAATACTGCTCACGAACACCATGGTTTATTAAGATTAACATAATATTTTGTAATGCACCTTTTGTCAAAAAAATCAAGGCGGACAATAAAAACAACACTTGAAGTAAAAAAACAAAACGCGTAGGCATAACGACGTCGCTTTTGCTGCCAACGGATTTTGTCTGCATATCGTCTGCTTTCTTTCGCTCGTCGGCTGCACTTTCCGACGTTGCTTCAGACGCCGTCTATGAATACGCGCGCCAAACGCACCCCGCAACTCGACTCGGTCGTCTCCGTCGCCATCCGCCATGACCCTGGAAATTTTTTAGACTTACTGTTTACAGAAAAGAAGCTACGCTTTGTAATTTTACAAGGCAAAACCGACGTGTGAAATACAGCTCTGACAAAACGTTTAGATTGCTACGTGCGGGCGTCAATTTTTAAGGTCCGTTTTAGATCAAGCCTGGTGACTTGGGAGACCCTAAATATTTGAGTGAAATAATTCCTAATTCAAGATGCAATGCCAATTTTCATTGGTTCAAGCAGTATGTTTTCAATGGGCGAAACACTTCAAAGTAGCTACTCGCACAGGTTCACCCATTTTCTAGAGAGTGGCTTCTTGCCAAACACCACATCATACTTGTCGGTTTGCAGGAATGCATAGTTTACGAACAAGAAGTGGATGAACCTCGTATAGTTCAGCTGTGCAAACTGCTTGCGGTGTTAATCCTCGACATCAGCTTGGCGTCTGAGCAGTGGACAAGAGCACAGAGATGGCACAGCGTAGCTCAGAAGCGTTGTCATCGGCTTGGTTAGCTTGTGGCCGTTCCGAGCTACCCAAGACGTACAGTGGGCATCAGATCGCAACTCTTGGCCAATACGAAAATCAGCACAGCGGAGAACGGAGGGGAAGAGGAAACAACGAGTTTTTTGTGCCATGACCACAAAAGTGTACGACGGGAAGAACCCTACACGCAGTACCACACACGCCGCTGCTACCAGCTGGACGCCGCCATGACATACGTAGGTTTCGGCGTCTCACGGCTGACACGGGCGATAGGCGAAGAGGAGGAGAGTATGGGAGAAGGGAAAACACGACGGCCTCGGGGCGTGCTTCTGACAGGCACAGAGTGTACACAACCGCCTATGACACGTGCCAGGTCAAATGGGTACCGTATCAAACGGGTAACTCGTCAGACGGGTACCGCTCAAACGGGCACTATTTGAAACGGGTACCCTAGAGTTCCTCTATATGCTCCCCCGAAGGGGGAGCAGAGTTGCGCATTCGTTTTCCCCGCGCCGCCACGCCGCTATTCGCCGAGATCCATCACGTGAGGTGCAAAGCATCCGGCGCCATGCAAGAAAGCCACCTTTACGGTCGCTCCGCCGACGCTGCTCGCGCCCCGGCGTATGTTCCCCTGCTTTCGCCCTCCTCCTCCTTTCCTGTTTTCCATGGGCGGCGGCGCGCGCGGCGCCGCTATTCGCCAAATTTAGTCACGTGAGGAGCAAAGCATCCAGGGTGTGCAGGAAAGCCGGCGCTACGGCCGCCCGCCGAGGCTGAATGCGCAACTCTGCTACCGTAGGTAGCTATATACAGGAACACTAGGGTACCCGTATGCCATAATTATGTTTGATCCAAACGGGTCGACATGTTTGCCACTTATTTAAACTTCAAATGTGTTTTTTTTTAGAATCTAATGTTATTTACAATATCACCTATGGAAGAACGCTGTCGCAACGTACTACTGAAAAAGTAAAAGTTTCAATTGCAGTCGCAAACAAAATACTGTATTTTATATTTATATTCTTTAAGCACAATCATACGTTGTGACTAGTTAAACACGAAGTAAAAAAAAAAGGTGTGTTTAAAAGAATGTGTAAAATTTGCTAATTTTTTTATACATTTGCTTATTTAAATATTCAGCGCATACCCCCAAAATATTTACATATTTTCACCGCAAAAAATGAACTACGTATCGCCGAACGTTTATTATCTACCCAAATGTAGCGCTACCGGCTCCAACCAGATGCCAGAGGTTTAGCACTAACCGTTATCTTATTGATAATTAATTGGTGATTTTTTGAAAATGTCAAGGGGACAATGAGGCCCAGTTTCGTTCATCTTCGGTTACTGGCACAATAAATATACAGAAGAGCTCTGTCGGCCGCATCTTTCTATTACAAATTTAAGAAAATTCTGTATAACTGTGGAATGAAGTAACGGTTAGTGTTGAAAATTTGGCATCTGGTTTGGGCCGATAGCTCTGCATTGGAGCGAAAATGAGCATTCGGCAAAGCGCAGTTTATTTTTGCGGTGAAAAAAAAAAAAAAAACGCCGATTTTTTTTTTTTTTTTTTTTTTGGGGGGGGGGGGCTACTTTGTATCACAGCCTCCTCTATGCTCGCAAAGCCTGGCAGTTCGACGAACGACGGAGCCATAGAGTGCCCTGTCGCAGATTTGGAGCTCGGGGATCTGGTAGCACAGAGCATTTCTCGGGGAAGCTGGTATTTAGCGCACAGCTTCTGCAGCGGCGAGGACCCGAAACGTGGTTTTCAAACCCGACGTGTGAGGAACGCGAGAAGCGCGAGCGGGCATTTCATCGCTCCGGAGAAGTGTGTTTCGGCGCCTCGCCGCAGCGGGGCCAGTTACATGACTCTCCTCTGATCCGTTGTCTGCCGCTCTGCCTTTCACTTCCGGTGGCCGTGTCTCGTGGCGATCTGCCAGGCTTTGTCAGTATAGAGGAGGCTATGCCTGCATATAACGACTTTTATTTTGCATATATATTAATAAATTTATATATGCCCTTAAAGTCTGAGATTTTGGTGATATCACGTTTCCTGAAATACCTTATGTAGGTCACATGGAAGAACTTGCCAAAGTTTGCCAAATTCCATCGAAGAGAGAAAATTCGACTTTTCCTTTTTCAAATTTATTTCAAAATGCAAGCTTTTTTAATTCGTTTTAATGCTGACTATTTCTAATGGCGAGTCCCGTCCCACAGACCCCTGCTGGATTTGACCTGACACGATAATCAACTTGGATATGGGTGCAAATAAATTATTAGTGATAATATTATTATTATAATTAATATTTTGATAAATATTTTTATTACATGTAACCCTCAGCGTTAAGAGACATTATTTCAGGGGGATGGAAAGGGGCAGGGGGTAGAGGAGTGTGAGGGTACATTCTCACTTCAAATACGCTCGTTAAATATTACATTGAATAAAGCAAGTTCGCACATCAAAACTCTGCTACGAAATTAGAATACTTAAACTAATGAACTTTACATATGTATCAAAATAAAGCTCCTAAGAACAGTTTGAATCGCGATAGAATCAAAAGTAGTAAGGTATGTATTTCACACAGTTGTGCTACTGTAAAATAAAATAAAAAAATTACTGTGTTTTTTGCCGATTCTATCGATTCTGCAGATTTAAAGGCATCTTGAAAAATAGAGCATACCCATAACACAGTGTTGAAACCTAAGCGCTCTGAAAACGCACATACACAGAAAGAAAATTTGCTCTTGTTCCGCTCGACTATCACGTGATAGTTTATCTAAATGAACAGTAGATGAAATCAAAATAGTGTCATCAGGCAATTTTTTTTCTATTTTTAAATATTAATGGGAAAAAATATAATTTGAATTCATGGCTCCTAGCTGTAAACTGCCCAATTTTCTTAGAATGATCTAGTCAGCCTGATACAAAGTGCGGTGGTTCGATGAATTTAGGTTTACCCAGACCAGTCTGATCATGGTATATCCGATGTAAATTGTTTAGGCGAACGTGGCTTCCTTTAGAGTTTAATGGTTGCTAGTCTAATTGACGTTTAATTCACTAACGGTTCGGCTGTGACTAATTTTTTGTAGCAAACCTAGGTGCTTCGCTTTGCATTTGCTCAATTTTCTATTCTAAGTAGTTTTCAGAGCACCCGCAGGCGTATTCTAGTATAGGTCTCACATTAGAAAAAAAAAAAATATATGATAAGTGTCATAAACTCTCTTTTTGAAACCGTAACATAAGGTTTCTACTGCAGCAGTGTGAGAAATGGAAGCACACAGAGCAGTCAAAAAATGCCGGCGTGTAAATACCGTCGGGTTGGGGGTATGTCACGATAATTCTTTGCAAGATCGAAGTTAGTTTTAAGCAGCAATCCATGCGAGAACCGGTTTTCCCACGCCGATATGTATCTCTTATGGTGAAACCTCTAATGGTGTATTCACACAAGGGAAATTCCTTCCACAAAGAGAAGCAAACGTCATTGCGCTTCGAGGACACATGCGCCACATCATGCCCGTACTCTGCCGAGTGCCGAATATTGCCCTATCGTTCTGGCAAGAAAATAAGATGGTGTCGAACGACAAGTTTCAGGGCGTGTAGAAAAAATCGTGGGAAGCTTGAATTTGTCGCATTCTTACACCAACAGCGTCGAAGTTGACAGTGCCATATTGCTCTTGCAGTGTACTCACACGACGTAGATTTTCTCCAGGTAGCGTGATATACATCACCGTATTTTGAGGCCACTGGTTCACGCCACCGTCGCCTGCTAATCCCCGTACTACGGCGGCCTAGAATGGGGTAGTGGGCACACCGCGCCCGCTGGCTCAGGCGGTTCATGTCAAAATTGAGCGATGGCACTACGGTCGACTCCTCCTGAAGCTTCCCTGCGCTCGTCTGCGATCGCGTGCGTATCAGCGGATGCATGCGTCGGTGTTTTCTTCGTCAGTACAGCTGAGAAGATTCGGAAGAATCATAGAAACTGCGTCGGTCGAAAGCATTGGTTTCCCACGCTGAGCGCGTACATCTTCACCGTTGATGACGAGCACGTTATCTATAATTACGTCGTGGGATTCAAAATCGAATTCGTACGCAGCAGAGCTATCATCGAACGTCTTGTTTGATTCATGCAACTTCTTATCCCACAGCTTTCGACACTCCTCGTCTTCGGGTACACCGAACAAAAAGGCCTTTGGCGCGTCCTTCACGCGAGTGTATCCTGTTCTACAGCCAGGCGCAAAACTGTAGTTTCGCAGGCGATTAGGCATTCTTGCATTTGAGTCGATGAACCAAATCGCAAGATAACAGTATTCACAATGACCACACGGCAAAAAACGCAGGCGAGCGCACGCGAACTGCCATAACTCACTCAAGGCCAACACCGAATCCGAACGCGAACGCCCGGCCGGGTGTAGCCGGGATGCTGGCCGCTTAAGGACGAGTCGACAGCAGCGCCCCCAATGGTCTCCGACATAGACCGCCTCACCTCGAACATGGCCTCCGAGATCCCGAAGCGTTCGCGCGATTCGGGATCTCGGAGGCGATGCCTGGAAGCATGAGCGAGAGAGGGCGGTGAGCTCACTACCCCATTCTTGGTAACTGTATTCGTACTCTACAGGGAGCCGAGGAAAAACTGTTCTTTTCCTGAGATTGCCCATTCACTCGGGCGGAAAAGGAAGATGGCGTCGAACGATTAGTTCGCTTAGTTCGTTGATATTCGGGAAAAGCATGGTTGATGCTTGAAGTCGCTGAATTTTTAAACCGACAACGTCGAAGTTGACAGTCCGACGGTACTCCTACTTACGACGGTGAAATAAAAAAAATAATCACAATATCATACTGTCAATCTTGGTGCTGCTGTTGGAAGAAGGTGATGACTTCAAGCTTCCACTATGCTTTTTACACACAACATAGAACTAGTCGTTCGACGCCATGGCATTTTCTCGCCTGAAAGGTGGGACAATCCCCAATTCCACGAGGGGTTGCGTAATACGGGGATTAACAAGCATTTGTGAGGAGGCACACGTGACCTCAAAACGCGATGAAGTGTGCTATTTTCTGTGTAGAAAATGTTCTTTGTGCGAATCATCGTAATTTGTTGTTGGATGTTTAGGCAATGGAATGCCAAGCTACCCCAGGAGGCTCCTGGTGTTCCCGATGTGAGCAAGAAATTTATCACGCCCGTACGATGCTCATCCAGACCGAAAAGGTGCTGCGGTGTGGTTATAGTCGACAATTCCTGGCTTCTGCGGCGTACTTTTTCCTCTGCGTTGCTCTCCTTGTGTGTTTAGGCTTGAGGTCAAGTGTGCAATAAACAAGCGCTTGCCTCGTTCAGCCGTTGGAAGAACCATGGTCATGCTAGAGTCAACGGATGCAAACTCTTACGGCCTTCTCACGGGGAGTAGAGTTGCTCCCTCCGGCGGAAGCTCGAAGGGGTCGCTGTAGCCCTACCCTTCCTACAGCGCTATAATTCCTTCTGAGAGGCACCTCCTCTCCACCGTGTGGTCCTCTTTGCTCCGGGGTTAAGTTAGAGAAGTGTCTAGAATAATTAGACCCACAGGTCATGTGGCCGCCTTCATGCATTCAATTAGGCGGAACACCTCCTTCGCTTCGTCGCCTCAAGAAAGGAGTTTGTTTATAAAAGCAGTTAATTATCGTAAGTCGAATCTTATTTTAATCGGCTAACTACGGTTATTGCAAAAAACTATAAAGGCACACATTTTCAGTTGCAGTGGTAGGGGAACAGTTTCTTCAGGAGTAGTTCAGGCGGTGTTGGGCAAGGTAGTGTGGTCGGACCTCCCGCGAGAGTGAAAGCCGCAAGGAAAGTCGCTCTCTATCCCGGCAATTGGCGGCGAGATGTTTCGGTGGCGCCCTCGTACGGTTAATTTTCGTGACTTCATTACCTCGCGAACAACAAGTTCGATGGTGTTTGTAATTGGCATGGCGGAAGCTTGAAATGATAGCGCTCTTGAACCAACACTGTCAAATTGAAGTTCTCACGTTCCTCTTATTTCCATCCATGAGAACTCCTTTGCTGACGTCATAGTCGTCATTCGGCTAATCGTGGAAGGCCGACCATCGCGACGCTTTCGATCGCGAGCGCCAGGTGCGCATCCACAATTGGCCCTCTCTTCCCCCCCTCCCCCCCCCCCCCATCTTATTCACAACGCAAAAGAAGACGTCGCCAATAGAAGAATATGTCAAGGCAGCACTGAACATCTGTCTTGATTGTATTTCGCGACCCTGATTGTGGTCACTTGCAAGAACGAGTGAGAAGCGCGAGGACACTTCACGAATTGTGATCCTGGGCCGGCTTGCTGGAGCGGCGTCTCAGCTGAGACTCGGTGAAAGAAAGCACTGCAAAGGCTGGGACGCGCGAGCATCTTCAGACTCGGCTTGAGTACCGCGCATCTCGTGCGCAGGCCTCGGCAGTGCTTTCTTTCTCACAGTCATCGCTGAGGGCCTGTTTCTAGCAAGTCGGCCCGGGCTGCTTATTATAAGTTGTAAACGACAAGTGTAAGGTTGGGCGTAAAGCGCACAGTGGAATCTTGGAGTCGTCGCATTATAAAACCAACACTGTGAAAGTTGATCTTCTGACATTAACCTTATTTCAATAAATTAAATAAACATTAATCCCCCAAACGATGACTTAGAGAGGGTTTCGCTCACGGGCAACGCTTTTAGTAGCGGGCTTTAAGGGCAAGAGGTTTATTATACCCTTTTTTTTAGTCTTAGATTTGAGCCACTATGACTGGCTTTGTGTTGTACGGTGACTGGCTTTTTGTTGCGTGAACGTGTTGCTCACTCACTGCGTTTTAGACATAACACTCTCCGTGGGTTGTCTACGAAAAGAGTAAGGTTGAAAGCTGAAGAATCCCTGCACGATGGCGGACAGAACAGAACTGCATGGCACGGATGGAATGCTAGAACCTTGAAAAATGTATGTTTATCTAGGAGTGAATGCAAAAGTATTCCACATCATCGTCGCTATCTTGTGTAGCTCAATATTTGCACCTTTCATGATGTTGAAACATGGCGGGCAGCATTGAATACCCTATTTATGGACGTGTTTTCGAGAACTTTCTCCTAACCCTTGTGACGCGCTTTTTTTTTCTTTCTCGAAAGATTAACTGTGATGCACTGCAAGAACTAGGTTGAAGAGCGAGAAAATATGCAAGACATGAACCGTCTGCGTCAGGAACAAAATCAGTGCCACTTTTCCAGAACTTCTCAACTTCGAATTTCAACCATATTTAAAAAGAAGGCGCAAGCGCGCGTTGTCTTCCACAACATAAGTATTTTTTTATATATATTTAGGACTATAAGTCCATTTAAAAAAAAAATTAAAATGATGGGAAGTGACTTTAATTAAAACGAGAAAAGCTCTAATAAAAGAAAAAACGTTTAAATAGCTGTCCTCTTTTCTGAAACCGGTTTCTTACGTACAGAGTCAAGCTTCAAAATAGTTCCATGATTTAAACTAATTTTAGACTAAGCTGTATATTAATACAACCAAACCAGCCCTAAAGAGAACCATTATAGTTCATCTAGCATAAAATTGAAAAAAAAAGAGACCAGATGCCAGAATTCTGTTTGAGAAAACCAAGAACGCGTGAATGGTATTTCATGAACTTTCATCAGAACAAAGTGGCGTTTACGAAAAGACTGCTGCAGCCCTTCTAATATTTTTACGCTGAGTTCCCATGTTTACCAGGAGCCTGCGCTTAAATGTCGTTGCTGCGTTATAATGGGAAACTGAGTTACGGCACTTAAAAATTAAAAACAAATACGCTTTTTGCATAAATAATTGAATGTGAGTGTACTAATTAAGAAAGAATTGTAAATACAAAACAACACAAGCCCTTTGTCAATTCATTAAAAAACAAGAACGCGACTTGGGTGCACTACAAGTCTAGAAAATTGGAATGCGTGGAGGCATATGTCTTTGCAAATATCAACGCTTGCACTTTTTGTTTATTGCGCGTTAAGTTTTGAGAAATGCATGTCACACTTTGAACTAGAACACTGATCATGAATGGGCCATTTACTTTCAAATAGAATGAAATACGTGGCTTGCGCACAGACACGAAATTTGTACCGCAAACAGGAGCGTCAGCAGAACTGCGCCGGTATTATAGTTGGGGCCGTGGGACCGTTGCCTTAACGTGAAACGAAATATAGGGTTCGGCCCTTCATGGCTATGTACGTATGTACGAAATGGACGTTTCTACTCCTACGAACATTCTACAGCGCCTGGCAGTTTGTAGAATACTCGGCATTATAAAATAAATAAAAAAAACTAACGGGTTCCAACAAAGCCTTGCGATATCAATGCTAGCGGAGAAATTGATATTTATTTGTGCCTATTCGGGTGTAGAGCTAATAAATTACCCGTGGGCTTATCCATTTGGCATTTGCAGTATAACATGCTATTATCATTTTTCCTCGCTTTTATTATTGCTGAACAGTTTGCAGCCGCTACCACAGCTCCGGTTTAAATTTTTTGTTCCAGCGTTCGTTTCGGTGCGTCATTCTCCGTTCCGGGGACAAACTGCCCAACCTCGAGCTTTAGTGCGCCTATAAGCCTAGCACTGCGACTCAGGGTTATGTCCGCGTTAATTCCATACATCTTCAAGGCCGTTTTAATTTACAAGTTACACTTCACGCTGAACATTACGGCGGATTCGTTGGCGACATAATGATCGCTGTTGTGCAAAAAGAATACAAGACATTTGTTACTATTGCTGTTGTACACAGCTGACTTTGCACGATCACCTAAAAGTTGTCTCCATACCAAAAGCGGAAAGCGGGAAGCGTGCACTTTTAGCGGAGAGTTTTCCCGTCGCGTTCCGCTTCGTCTCGTTTCTTGACCGGGGGGCACCCGGATAGGGACTTGGAGCGCGTGCGTGATGAAACGACAGGGCGCAACCAATCACAAGGACGCGAGAAGTGCAGAGGAGCAGGCAATGCAGGCATGGAGCAGTAAACAAGAACTTCGAACCGGATAAAGAAAGAGAGAGGCCGAGAGAGGCGACGTACGCAAGGAAGCGACGGCTACCTACTCCACGTCACGCGCACCCTCCATCCCCGGTGTCTCCGTCTCGCTCCGATATAAATCATGTCCAAACCGAAGAACGCAACGAAGCGTCCTTGCTTCACGCTTAAAGTTTCACGCTTTCCGTTTTTGCTTTGGATACTCCTTAAGTCGCATAGTTGCGATGATTCTGCAGGGTAATTTTTTTTTGTTGAAAATATTCTCGTCACTAATGAAACAAAAACAAAATGATGTAAATGCGATGTTTATCAACTTATTAATTTTACATGATCTTTCCTGTATTGCGCCACAAAATGCCACCCCATTACTATGACGCCAGTGGAAGTCGGGAAATACTTTTTTTTCTATTTATACTCCCCAGAAACGCCGCCGAATAGCGCCATCCCGATTAAATTCTACGCATTCTCTCTCACATGAAAAATAATTAGACAGAGAAAATTAGTACGACTCAAATACAACCAACTTAAAAATTATTTCACCAATTTATATAAAAGCTACTTATTGAATGTATGTTTTTTTAGAGGGAGAAATGTCGCTTTGAACATCTGTAGCGATCAATATTGTCCCGAAAGAGATAATGGTATTTACTTTTTAAATATAGTACACATCTAAACAAAATGTTATATAGTATACAGAAGTCACAGCTGTCGGTCAGAGCAAGAGAACGGGATTTATGTCGACCTAAAGCACATGTATGCGCCGCTGTCGCCGGAACGCACTCTGGGGAACTTTTGTCCCAAGGTATTGTTTATTAGCATCCTCGATCATCCGCACCGGTGCGCACCGGTGCATGGAGGTGCGCCCCGTCGTCTTCGATCAAGTGCACCGGTGCGCACCGGACGTCCTCGATCAACGGGGCGCACCCTCCCGGTGCAGCTTTTCGTTGCCCCAACGCGCACCGAGAAAATTGACGGTGCGCCGGGGTGCAGTCCCATCAGGCATTGCGACCAGGAGCGGGAATCGAGGAGATGGCGGGAATAGCAGACTCGCAGTCTGTCGAGGTGGCGACCTTGCGAAAACGAACACGCCTCGCATCTGCGCTCGATGAATTCCTCAGCATTTCTGAGAGCGAGACGACGAGCTTCTTATCATCACCGCGGTTACCGGCGATTGCTGCGGTGGCAAGGAGCGCCCGAAAGGTATTAACTTCGTGGAAAGCGTTGCGAGGTGTTTCGATGACACCGAGGTACGGCCATTATGTGGTGGTCCTCTTTCTCGAACCAACAATGATGGGCAGCATATACCTGTGAAATTGTCACCCACTTCGTGACGCCACCGACAATCACGTCCACGATGTTCATTCGTGTGGGACCGCCAAATCCGCGAGTAAAAAAACAGGAGAAATTGACAGCAGACGGGCACCGCGCGCGGATCTACGCAAAAAAAAAAAAAACAAAATGCGAGGTGACGCATGGTGGAGCTCGCCGCGGTGCACCGCCGCGCCGCAGTTTGTCTTCGATGTCGCACCGACTTCGTGCTGCACGACCGAGGAGCGCTGTGCACCGCCCAGGTTTCAGGGCGATTCCGGTGCGAGTTGATCGAAGATGCAATAAGTCACCAGCTCCATCGGCTGTACATTTGCGATCGAACCTGCTTCCAGCAATTTACACGGAATGCAGGACACAACGCATTTTTAAAGCGACTGATGTATAAAAATGAGCTCGTGGTGGATGGAAGAAAAGTCTACCCGCCGAAACGGAATGTATTGTGGTCCATCGAACGTTCAGGATAAACCAATTGTGTCGCCCGAAAAACGCTGGTGCATGTGTAGTCAGGAATTGGTCGCAACAACGAGAGCAACGTTTTTGGTTACCCTTTAAAACGTGATATCGAATCTGCTGTTTAAGTTTGCAATTTAGCTTACGTCTACGGGCTAATGAGCTTTTTTGAGAGTATCAACTGAATGAACATTATAATGCGCGTTTCGATGTCAGCTTTTCGGCCAAAAAATAAAGATTAGTTTACGTTTTACACAGGATGAAAAGTACGAAGTAATATTGCTTCCGAAATGGAAGGTCCTTGCTTAGCAGTGTTGCGTCATTTCTACTTCCTGTTTCAACAGTACCCGCTTCAGGCGATATTTTACGAGCAGTTCATCGCGCAATTGTTCTGTTTTCACCCAATTTAAGCAATGGAAATGTTTTATATTTAGTCTAGTAATCCAGGAAATGTTTTCTTTATTGTTTTTCCTTTGCATTTTGACTCTGTACATATTTGAACGGGCGTATGTTGTGCGCAAAACAAATTGATTCCGAGTTGGTGAGTACGACTCTGATCGAGGTACCCGCATTCTCACTAAGTATTTTATTGAAGGAAAGTGAGAGTGCGGTGTCACGTAAACATAACCCCAAATGGTCCAAATAAATTATGACTTTTTTGCTGGGCTGTGCCAGAGGCAAATATTTAGTTTCTTACATAAGCATGAAAATATATTTTGTTTGTTTCTTAATATCAAGGAGTCAACCTCGAAACCAAAGTTAGTTTCGAAATGTCAAACTGACACACAATTTGTCACTCGGCGGAAAGAATGCACATTTCTTCTTTTCCCGGCGAATTCTTATTAACTTTGTCATATTAGTCATATCTAGACACTTAAATTTTGTTTGTTTATAGTCTTTCTAAATGTAGAATTTGTACGAGGGACGTGTCAGGAAATTAGATAGGTGAAAAACATAAACAATGGAAGTCGCAAAAAAAAATTAGCACACTCATACACAGAGGAAAATTTAGCTATCTGAATGTTAGCAGCCATGGCAAATTTTGATAAAGGGCAACACATTTGTCATTGGATTATGCCAACTCAGGCGAATATTTCAAATAACAACTATTGCATTTTACTTAATTAATACTTGAAATATACCCTCGTACACGGTACCTGACATTCATTATCTCGAAGGCATAATGTCTTAAATCCAAGTTTTCTTTTTGTAAGACATTATCAGTCTTCGGAGACACACCCTGTTTATGAAAAAAAACAAATCGATACAGGGTACTTCCTTTCCAAATGCCATGCTTGATTTAAATTAGGTTACTTGTTTGCTGTAACAGGATAGGTAATCTGTAGTTAATAAGCCTACGCCTCTTTGCGGACGCCTTAGACATGGCTGGAAACCACCAACTGAGATAGCTGTCAGAGGGCACCCTTCCCGGAAGGCACATTAGTGCTAGCTGCAGAAGTGGTGTTTCCAGCTGCGCTTGTTTTTATAAAATTGGGAATATGACAAATCTTAACAACTCCCAACAACAGAAAAGTAACCTGCATTGGCATTTCATAACGTATCGGCAAAAAGGCTTTTAATGCGGATCCTGTTTGTTTAACTGATTTAGTTTTTATTACTGAATCTGGCATTTTTATTTGCCTGAGAAAAGAGATTTCCCTGCGGAGAAAAACAAAACAAAAAGCGCTGCCTTATAAAAGGATTTACTGATCTTTTGAAACACTGACTTGTCGAAAACTCTGGCTTTCGGTGAACGTTCAACCTACGTTCGAATGTACTGTGCTCAGGCATCTGAACATCACTAAACATGTTGAGTTAAACGTTGAAGAAGCAAGCCATTGACAGTGTTATAATGAACCTTTTTCCAGTAAGGTTCTGCTCATGCGCACACCCTCTCCGCTGGCCTTTCTTTCCGATGTCTTCATTTTCGCAGGGCACAATCTCGCACGACCATCATTGTCAGCGCCTATCTTTCCGCGTATTTTGTCGTTTCTGACAATTATTTTTCTAGGTATCGGTAGCATGAGACATCAAAAGCAATGAAAACCGATACAACGGCACGATTTCAATGTGCCTTGACGGGCGGATTCCTGCTGGGCTGCCCTTCATTTGCAGTTCGCGGAAAAACTGCCACAAGGCGCTTGTTACTCAAAAAAGGTCCATTCTTATCTTCCTCTTCTGAGCGACCCCTTCCTGGTAACTGTCTATGCCTTGAAGGCTCAATTAAGAATGATGTGGATGCGCCCATTCATCACAAGGCCAAAGCAGAACTGACAAAAACATTCCTGCGTCTCCAGGTGCGAAGTTCCTCTCCCTCTTCATGAGTTCCTTGTGCACAACTTTGCACTAAGAGAAACAGGAGAGAGCTTAGACGAGTTAAATTTGAAAGTATTTGTAGTTTTCGTCGGACCTATGGTGCTCGGAAATGGCGTGCTACACAGCGACGTCGTTGATGTGTCACTGGAATCAGTAAATATTGTTAATTCCAGTGATACAGTATTTTTTTTTATAAATACATTTACTTTTATCTTAGTTTATTTTACGTTCATTTTATTAACAAAAGCGGGAAGAAGGGACCAGGGAGGTAGCTGAAAAAAACTGTTGTCGCAGTTCGGCGAGGCCTCCACCTCCCATTACAGTTCAGCGTTTCTTCGGAACAGTGTCGCAATTAAACTGCGAAGTTCAAACTAATAAATATATCACACAACATGAGGTGCGCTTAAAACCATTAAAAACCGCATGTAATAAAGATGGTATAATATATTTTTATCGCACTACAATATGTATTTGTTTATTAAAGAACGATATGACTAGACGATAAAAACTCTCTGGTCTTTTTCTTGAATACGACAGAATATTCAAAGCGAATGTGGTCTTCAATTATGTTATTAAAAATAGACTTGGTTATCGAATTGATGCTTGCCGTAGTTGGTTATTATTCTTAGTGTTTTCAGGTTTTTTTTTCTTTAATGTTTGATCTGAGCTAAACTCTTTGGGTTTAGGTGCAACTTCTCTTTGTATATCAGTTGGACGAATTTGAAGTAATATATTTTGTTAGCCTTTATTATAGTGTCTTTTTGAAGAGTAGTTTTGTGGTTAAAAATGCACCGAAGTGCTTTTCGAAGAAAACAAAAAGTAGTTTTTGGTATTATATATTTTATGAGAGGTCAGTCAACAACTATTGTAGCGCCAAAGCGCGAGCCTTAGAGTGTTACTCCCGCAACGTCAAAGGCTTGCTTCGAGAAGTAATGCGGAACCTGCGTGCCACACCAACAAGGTATCACGACCGCCATCCCACGTACGTACGTAACGAGCTAACCTCGGCCACACATGTTGCCTTACGTCGAGACACAGTCAGAAAACCTCTGCAAGAAACTGATGTTAGCCCTTTCAAAATCATCGAAAGGCGCGACAAGTTCTTCGTTCTGGATTTGAACGGGCGTCATGAAACCTTCTCCGTCGACCGCCTGAAGCCTGCTCACATTGAACCGTTATCCTCATCCAGCCTACACCCTCTACATTGGTCGTCTTTATGCCAGCCATCGGAACCGTCCTTGCGAGCCACCGAGCGTCAGCATCATCGCTCCGTCTCTTGGGCACAACATCGCCCTAGTGACTCATCTAGGGGGGGCGGAACCGTTGTAACGCCAAATCGCAAGCTTTAGAGCGGTGGCTCACGCAACGTTTGGGGCTAATGACGTTTGTCAGTTTGTCAGCGCGCGGCACGAGCAGCATTGAAGGGGCCGAGCTCAAAACTCGGACACAGAACAGCACGAAGCTGGCAGCGATCGACAGTGCAGAGGGGCGGGTCTCACCGGAGTCCCATTTTTATGCTTTTTTGAGTTTTAGCGGTTATAAATATGTGTTTGTTGCTTCGCATTGACGCACGTCTTTTCTGACCGTGACATTATCTCTAATTCCAGAATAAAGACGGCCTACAGATCTCACGGCAATAAAACGCATGCGGACTTTTTCTATGCATTATTTTTGTTTTCTGGAGCAATGTAGATTAAGAACGTTATAATTATACCTATTTTTAGGCACGTTGTGCCATGTATTTAGACTTAGGCGCAAAAGGCTCATGGAACAAAAGCACTGAAATATTGGTTCGAAAACCAGTCAACTATTTTTTCCCTCGCCTTTCGGCGGAACCCGAGTGATGTGGCCGACCGACTTCGTCGGACTGATGAATGGATCGATGAATATCCATCATATTCTTTATAAAGGGCGGTCGCCTAGGCCACCTACCTAAAACGGGCTGTAGCGGTTCGTTTTCATCGCGCTCTACTCGTCGGCGTCGCGCGTCGTAGCGTCGAGGAGCGCACGCAGCCGAACGCGTTGACCGACTCTGGTTGAGAACGAGAGTCTTTACTTTAGCGTCATGCGCAAAGCAACGTAGAGCAGCAACCCAGCGCGCATCGGCGTACCTGTTAAATTTATTAAGTTCTTTATTGCTACGGAACGGGCACGACCGGTATGGCGCCCAGATCAGTTCCAATGGCTTGCTGCCTCGCGCATTCCCTTGCTCGAGAGCATGGCTCGCGCTGCCCGGTTTGAGTGGGCGGCAGCTTGGTTGCTTGGTACGCAACACATCTTCCCCCTTAGATGGCGTCTTCATATCTTGAAGGTGGGCGCCTAGCCCGAGAGCTGGTGCGCCGATCAACTTGGACGGGAACATCCGGTGCAGCTCTTTCTGGAGACTGTACTGGTAGAAACGGAGGCAGCTCTTCAGCAGCAACGGTTGAATGCTGTGCCTGTAGTCTTGCAGGCGGCTCCTCAGCAGCCACAGTCGGAGTGGCAGGACTGGCCTCAGCTGCTGCTGCTGTGAACCACGCTGCTGGTGGCACAGTTTCGCATAAGCCTCTTGCCAAGAGACTATGGGGCCCGGATGTTTGAGGCGTAATTCTAGATAGTCGTCTTCGAATGTGGTCGACGTGTCTGCGGATTACGCCAAACGCCTTTTGGAGAAGCCAGGATCGAAGACCGAGCTGCTTGAGTAGTGTTCCTTCTAGCCACCTCGGTTTTCCGCGAAAATTTAAAGCAAACACAGGTTGCCCTTCAACAAAGCGGCGTGAAGGGGTCGTCACCTCTCTTCCTTCCTCGCCTTCTCTTTGGTTGCATGTTTCTGGTTCTGGTGTAACTCGGCTTATGTTTGATGCCAGTTCACGGCCGAACATTAGCAACGCGGGTGTTTTCCCGGTGGAGGATGTGACAGGGGTGTGCTGCTTGTAGAGGAATCTTGCCAGTCTTACTAACAAGCTGCCGACTTTGTCTTTTTGAAGTGCTTGCTTCAATTCAAGGACCATCCGCTCCGCCTGGCCGTTGGTAGCCGGATGGTATGGTGCGCTTGTCACAGGCTCCACACTGTTCCGTTGTTAGAAATCGTGTACCTCCCTTGACACAAACACGCTCCCATTGTCCGACACCACCTTCCGTGGCAATCCGAATGTCGCGAAGATAGCACGCAGTTCTCTAATAACAGCTGTGGACGTCGCTGAGGTCATCGCTCTCACCTCAAGCCATTTTGTGTACGAGTCCACAACTACGAGGAACGTGTGTCCTTCTATCGGGCCGGCAAAATCAAGGTGTATGGTGTGCCATGGTTGAGATGCATGTTCCCAGTTTGGCACAGCGGCTCTCATCGGAATACGCCTGGATTCCTGGCAGATTCGGCATGCTTCGACAGCATGTTCAATGTCCCTATCAATAGCTGGCCACCATAAGTAGCTCCTGGCTGACGTCTTCATCGAAACGATGCCCTTGTGTCCAGCATGGAGCAAATCCATTGCTTCGGTACGTGCCTGTGTGGGAATGACCACCCTCGAGCCCCAAATAACGCATCCTCGTTGAGTGGACAGCTCTGTCACTTTCTTGTAGGGAGCAAACGCTTCACCCCTGAGGCGGTCAAGTGTTCCTTGTTGCAACGCCTTGAAGACATGAGACAAGGTGGGGTCTTGAAGTGTCATTTCTGCGATTCTTTTCGCCGTGAGCGGCGAGACCGGGAGCGCCTCGATCATCAGCACGTCTCCGGGCGGACAGGGTTCGTCGTCACTATCATGTAAGGGAAGGCGACTTAACGCGTCGGCATTCTGGTGTCTCTTTCCCGGCCGATACACTAGCTCATAGTCGTTGGCTTCCAGCTTGACACACCATCGCATCATGCGTGGAGACAGTACTTGAGGTACTGGCTTCTGTGGTCCCAGGATGCCGAGGAGTTGTTGATGATCCGTGACGATGATTATGTGTCGTCCGGCAATGTACTGATGAAAATGGATTGCCCCGTAGATAATGGCGAGGCCCTCTTTATCCAGCTGCGAGTAGTTCCTCTCAGCGTCTCCCAAAGTCCTGGAAGCAAACGCTATTGGAGCTTCTCGCCCTGCGCTATCAACCTGTGCCGAAACGGCACCAACACCGTATGGTGAGGCATCACAAGAGAGTAGAAGAGGTCTAGACTCATCATAATGGATCAATGTGGTCCGCTGCAAGATGACTTCCTTGAGCTTTCTGAATGCGGTCTTGTGAGGAGCCTCCCAGCTCCACGGCCTGTTCTTCTCTAGAAGGGTATACAGGTCTTTCGCTACTGTTGCTCGGTTTTCCAGAAACCTGTCATAGAAGGCGAGCATCCCGAGAAAAGACTGAAGCGTCGTCTTTGAAGTGGGTTCTGGCAGATCACGAATCGCCTTCAACTTGTCATCCGTTGGATAGATGCCTGCTGAGTTGATCTTGAAACCGAGGAAGGTTACATCCTGGACTACAAAAAAACATTTTTTTCTGTTTGCACAAAGACCAATATCTTCAAGTCTTGAGAGGACGATGACTAGTCGATGATTGTGCTCCTCCTGTGTGGACCCAGCGACGATGATATCATCCAGGTATGCACTGATACCTGATATCCCCTCAAGAGTCGTGTCCATGCACCTCTGGATTATTGCTGGAGCCGCGGAAACACTGAAGGGCAGTCGGTTGACACGGTAAAGCCCCTTGACTGTGTTAATAGTCAGAGTCTTGGCAGTAGAGCCAGTGACCTTGAGTTGTTGATATGCTTGTGTCAGGTCTATTGTTGAAAAAATTTTTCCGCGGTGTAGTTTCGCCAAGATCTCTGTGACAGTCGGCAACGGGTAAGATGCTGCTTGGGCTACAGCGTTCACAGTGCTGCGGTGATCGCCACAGAGTCGAATACTACCGTCTTTTTTGCGCACGACGACGACCGGAGTTGCCCATTCCGAATGTTGTGCGGGCTCAATCACCTCCTGGTCCGTCAGATGTTGTAGTTCCGCCTCAACGGCTTGCCGGAGTGCGAATGGCACCGTTCGTGATTTCAGGAACTTAGGTTGTGCTCCTTCGTGCAACTCTAGTGTGACCGCTGGTCCCTTGAAGCCATTTAGGTTGCCATCAAACACTGCTGAGTGACGTTCAAGTATGCCTACCAGGCTCTGTTCGTGAAGTACTTGATGAATGCCGCTGAGGCTAATGCCTAGTGGGGCGAACCAATTACGACCAAGGAGGTTGCATCCTGGGCCGCTCATTATTAATAGAGGAAGTTTTTCACTGCGCTGCTTGAAGCGCACGCTGACGTTAACCGTCCTCAGCGGCTGCAACCTTCTCCTGACCATGTTCGCAGCTCAATGCTGGCGGGGTGAAGCGGTGGCAGGTCACGGGGCCATGATTCCCGATACGTGTCTTCATTGATGATAGAATAGGCTGCCCCTGAATCCACCTCGAATAGCAGTGGCGCGCCTTGTACGTCCAACGATACCATATGTTTCTGGGGTTCTCTCCTCACCCCTGTCATTGCATTTAGGTCATGCAAAATGCTCTCTTCCGTAATCGCGACATCGCGTGGCTCTTCTGAGGAGTCGAAAACGTGCAATCGTCTAGTTGCCTTCGATAAGCTGCTGCTGTTTTTCTTCTTGAAGCAGGCTTTTTCAACGTGACCGACTTTCTTGCAAAACCTGCAACTCGAGGTGCGTGACTCGCACGTTTCGGGATTGTGGAGTTCTTCGCAGCGGTAACTGGGTTTGCGCTGCTCTGGTGGAGCTGTTAGTGCGCGGGCGGTCTTGTTGACTTCGCTGAAGTCAGCTTTGATTTTCTTTTGATAGTCTTTCGCGTTTTCCGCCCGCACAGCGATATCGAATGCCTTGATGAACGTGAGGTCTTGTTCGGCAAACAATCTTTGTTGCAGAGTGTCGTCTTGCAGTCCGCTGACAAAACGATCACGTAGCATTACGTCGATGGGCAACATCGTTGATTTCAGGTCGGGCCGAACGATAGGAGTTTCAGTCGCACTCACCGCTGTGGATTCGGACGTTGGAACCATAGGAGGCTGGGCCGAAGGCAGGGCCGGTGACGTGCCGAAGTTGCAATCTGCCGCGAGAGCTTTTAACGCTGCTACGTCGGCGGCTACTGTTTCGTGCGGCAGTTGGTCCCGGTGCTGAAACTTGCAGCGACTGAACAGCTCCGACGGGCGGGGATCGTAGTGGGCACGCAGCAGACTGACGATTTCTTGGAATGAGTGGTTGGTCGCTCGGTGTCCCCGGTGCCACTAATGCCTTGACGGTTTCGAATGTGTTCGGTCCACACAGGGTCAGCAAGATAGCGCGCTTCTTACCGCCGTCGGCGATACCGTTGGCTTGGAAGTAGAAATCCAGTCGCTCTGCCCAGGACGACCATCCCTTGCCGGAGAATTCCTCCACGGAGCCGTGAGTCGCCATGCTTCCCTGGATTTACCGTCGTAGAGTTCGTGCCGTTTCCTCGTCACCAATTGTTAAATTCATAAAGTTCTTTATTGCTACGGAACGGGCACGACCGGTATGGCGCCCAGATCAGTTCCAATGGCTTGCTACCTCGCGCATACCCTTGCTCGAGAGCATGGCTCGCGCTGCCCGGTTTGTGTGGGCGGCAGCTTGGTTGCTTGGTACGCAATAGTACCTCTTAACGGGATAGAGCATGCTCTATTCGTGTCGTTGACGAGCGCATACCGACAACAGTGGAATTCCCAGAAGCCCTCGTGCGAGCGCCCCATTCGGGAATCTGGATTTCCGGTACGTCAAGGTCATTCGGAGTGTATGAGACTCTCATTTCTGCTATAGCGAAGTTGAGTGTCTCAATGACAGGGCCATATATATCTGAGCCTGCTATTATTCTTATCGTGTGACGTGTGCTGTTCTAGAGTTCCTGTGTTTGTGTGCATATTACGTTCGTTCGCTGGACTGGGGCGAGTGTGCGCGTGGACGTGTACTGCATGCACCGAGGATGCGTTAAACCCAAGACGCTTCGTACGCCTGAAGGTCCATACGCCCATTCGCGTTTGAACGCGTTTGAGTGCGTTGCGGAGTCCTTGCGGCCAGGCGCAGTCGCTTGCGGAACGACGCGCGCTTTCCCGCAAGGCTCGGTAGCGCGACGCAAGCAAGTAGAGACTCGCTCAACTTTCCGAAGCGTTGCGGTGCGTTCGACCAATCAGAAGCCGAGAGAGGAGAGGAGGGTGACGTGTTTGCTCGTGCCACTCGGCCGACTCAGCGAGACGTATCCGGTTCCGCTCGTAGTGCTAGCTTTTTCGTTTCGGGGAGCGATGGGGACTGCTTTTCCCAAGGCTGCGATGTTCAAGTTCGACAAAATGTCGGGGAAGCCAGCGCGATTGTCCCAAGATCGAACACTTCGGCGCTGTCGCTGGGCGCCGCCATATTGCCGTGGATTTCGCTTACTATTGGTGAGCCGCTAGCGGCCATAGCGCGTTTTTATTGAATCTTGACTGCGGTTGACTGCGTGTCAGCGCAAATGTGTGCAAGCTTGGCGCAAGCGCTCTTCGCAACGCAACGCGTCCGCTTGCCGCTACGAAACGCACCGCGCTCAAACGCTGATGTGCGTATGGCCCTTAACGAGCCGGACTCGCATCACGTTGTGCCGTCAAAAGCTGGAAGCTAGAAGAGGCGCCAAAAGTAAAGTTAAATCGAATTTATGGTGACCTAATGTGTCTGCAATATATGATGACATGCTGGTCGTACGCACCGGCTGCCTTTTGCGATCGAAACAACAAGCGCCATCGAACCTACAGGACCTGCGAACCCAGTGAAACATCTGCTATTTAGCCGGCCAGAACTTTTCGACTGGAATGTCTCAGTTTGTAAACGATAGTAGCGATATGCAATTTAAAATGGCACTGAATCCAGTGATGTATGTATGGGCTTCGTAAATTGCGCTTGAAGTTCGAATGCGAAAATTGCGTAATTTAGGCATCATACACCGTCTTCCGTGAGAGTTTGTTTAAACGTTAAAGGCTAGTTATGATGATATCGCTGTGGAATATGGAGTGCATCACTTCCATCAGAGTATCCCGGCGGATTCACCGGAGTCGACAAGACTCCGGCGAACCCGCCAAGCGGCTAGCTTTGACGGACGCGATATTGCGATTTTTTTCTTTTCTTTCCATCAACATTTGTTGATATTTTTGAGAAAATATATGCCGGTGTGCACTCGTTATCTTCGTCATTTTATTCTTTTCGAACCGCTAACCACTAATCCAAATCTCTGCTTCGAAACATAACCACACGACACGGACGAACCACACCCACCGATCGCCACATCAGTACCGACCAGGAAATGGAAATACGCTGCGTGGGACGACGCGTTTGCCTAGCCGTTTTTCGCTGACACGTGTTGCGTTTATCGACGGTGAAGTATAAACGACCTTTTCCGGTAAAGGATGTCTAATTATAGCGGCGTCAGATTGTGAATGTCTATCAGGTGCACGAAGAGAGAAAACAGCTGCTGAAACGTAGTTTGTCCGAGGATTTGGCAGAGCTTGGAGCTATACTTGGGATCCGGAAACACTCCGCTGATCCGTCCTCGCGCGCGCACCATCTCTCGACCGTTTTACTCCGGGAATTTGACCTGAGAAAGGGCGTGCCCACAACCTTTCATTTTTTTAACTATAAAAAGGCCACGCACAAATGTAATTTTTTCTTTAATGTTTTGAGCGTCTATGTTGCGTTATTACCATAAAATGACAATCTCAGGAAACACTTCAGTGCACCTTTAAATCTCGAGGGTTCTCCTGAAAGTTATTCAACAGGCGAAGTATTCTTCTCTGTAGGACTATCATTTTGTTGTAGTTCGTCTTAGTTGATGTACCACCCACTAATACGCATATGACAATCATGAATAGCATAAAAATATTTTAGTACTTTTTTTTGTCCAACCTTGTGGTCGTTTATGAATTATGTATCCAATTGCTTTGGATAATTAAGAAGAGAATTTGTGCAGATACGTCGACCAGTTAAACTCTTCCGTTAAACCATGTGTCTAAGAATGTTTGCTCATTGGCACGCCCAAAAGATACTGCATCAGAGTTTATACGTACGGAAATTTATCTTGCTTGCCAATTGGGCGAATGATCCTCTATTCAGTTTTTTCAGCACCAAACTTTAGTTCATTGCGCTTTAATAAACAGATAGTCAAACCAGGTACCATTTTGCCATTGTTTGTAGAGTACCTTTAGATTCTGCCTTGCGTTAGTACCATCTGCGTACATTATTAATTCTGGGGAGTTTTGTAAGATTGCCATGTCATTGATGTAAACTATAAATAATACATGACCTAGAATTGATCCGTGGGGCACTCCTTGACGTGCTTCTAATATACAAAAATGCAACGTTGTTCGTGTAAACATATTTTAATTGATCATTTAAATGTTTAATAAGCTATTACACAACGCCGCGAAGCCCATAATATTGAAGTTTAAAAAAAAAAAAATGTCATTCTCTATTACATTGAAGGCGTTCGTACGCTCTAAAAAAACGAGAAAAGGCTAGCAACGGCGTGTTTTTCTCTCTTCTACAGAAGCTTCCCCAAGCGGACGGACGAAGAAAAGAGGAACGAGACTTTTTTATCCTTCTCCAGGCAGACGGGAGGAAAGGTCCATCATCCCGTCTCATCTTTTCTTGGTCTCGTTTTTCGGGCACGTTGCACTCGTTGTTTAGTAAACATGATGCGCTGATTTAGCGTCATGCGGCAGCGAATCTTCAGTGTCCCAATTCAAATACGCAGAGCACTTTGGTTGCATTTAGTGATGCCGCGAACTTTTTTCGAACCAAAGGTTCGATGATCGAATCAAGCGGTTCGAAAGGTTCGAAAGATTTCGAATTTTCGAACTTTCCATATCGATAAATTCGACGGAAGTCGAATTTTCGAACTTATTAAACTAAGAAGTTCGACGCTTTTCGAAATTTCGAACTTATTACGCTGCGAAATTCGATGCTTGTCGAACGTTCGAACTTGATAGACTAAAAAATTCGATGATTTTCGAACTTTCGAACTTCTTGTACTAAAAAGTTCGAAGCTTTTCGAACTTTCGAACTTCCTACGCTAGATATTCGATAAGTTTGGAACTTTCGAACTTATTAATCTAAAGAATTCGAAAATTGTCGAACTTTCGATTCTTGAAAAGTCAAAAGTTCGACGAACTTCGAACTTTGAGGGTAAAAGTTCGAAGTTCGTCGCACTTTGAGAGACCGGCAGGCGGTTTCATTTGGAATCAAACAGTGAGGCACATTGGTAATTT
Source organism: Ixodes persulcatus (assembly GCA_013358835.2). Classification (NCBI taxonomy): domain Eukaryota; kingdom Metazoa; phylum Arthropoda; class Arachnida; order Ixodida; family Ixodidae; genus Ixodes; species Ixodes persulcatus. Next base: position 1,037,330 of record JABSTQ010010167.1, on the reverse strand, counting down.
TTTTTTTTTTTTTCAATTTTACATGCGGTGCCGCAATGCTTGCGAAAGACAATGCCGTTTATTTCAATCATCTGACATGCTTGGTTTTAAATAAATAGATTCCCGAAGGCGCGAGGAAGGACGAGGGGTTTTTGACAATTGTCGTTTGTGCCATATTTGAAGCGCGCTATAGCCGAAGCTATTTATGGTAGAGATGTTAAACGTTTTAAGAATGATCTATGTATAGCCTAGATAAGTGTCGTCTTAAGATATGGTTATTGTTGTTCAAGACGAGTTTCGAAGAAATATCCAAACATGTATGTACGGGTAATTATGCCCTAAACTTGGTAATTGTTTTCGTCTACATTGTTTGAGGTATCGCATTTAAATTAACACCACAGACAGTGCATATCATTACCATCTGCAGAATACAAAATCATGTATTTATTGTTTTTTTCACGTTGACAAATAAATTAACTCATGGAAGAAGATTTTCTAAAATTGTTCAAGTTCAGCACGTCATATAAAAAAATCATTTTTAATTTTTTTTTTCTCATTTCACGTTCCTGTGACGTGTTTCTCTTTGCCTGTACACATTTGGGTAGGAGAAACTTGTTTCATAGTTTTGGACCTCTGGATATGCAAGAATACAAGACTTCCGGCGGGTTCTTGATAGTTATTTTTCTCTCCAGTTTTTTTATTTTTGCATTTATCGTTATGTTTATTTATTTAATATTTTTTGCCAATGGCACAGCTATTTAGGTCGAAAAGACATAGCTTTGAACTTCCGAGCCACCGAGCATGTGACGAGTAGTGCCTTCCGACAACGAGTTTCTAACAATGACCATCTACGCGATCTTTTATGCGGTGAAGAGCGACAGTAGCTATACATATGCCTAAATAATTTCAGATTAAAATAAGCTCGACCATGCCCTCTTTCCCCGTATTGTTTACTTTAACAGTCCGAAACATCTGGGGGGGGGGGGAGGCAAGAGACTGGAGCCCCCCCCCCCCTTTCCCCCCCGCCCCCCCCCCCCATTGTTTCTCTTCCGACGCCACTGGTAAGGTAGAACGCTCCTCGACCTCAAGTCGCGTCGGCTTCTGTGCTTTTTGCTCGGGGTTTCTTCCGTCCAGAAAAATAAACCTCCAAAGCAATTACAAACTAAAAAATTGTCAAGGTGCAGGTGAGCTGGTGTATGTTGTTCATGATGCAAAATCTTGAGACTGGGAATGAAATTCGAAAGAAATAGTGTAATAAGAAATAAAAAAGGGGACAGGACAACGTCTCAAACTCAGCTGAATTGAGTTTGATACGTTATCCTGAGCTGAGTTTTCAGCTGAGTTGAGTTTGAGAAGTTGTCCTGAGCTGAGTTTGAGACGTTGTCCTGTCCCCTTTTTTCTGTCTTCTTACACTTTTTCTTTTAAATTTAATTCCCAGAGCTGAGTTTGAGGCGTTGTCCGGTACCCTTTTTTCTGTCTTCTTACACTTTTTTTTTTTTCAAATTTCATTCCCAGTCTCTGGGTTTTGCATCATGTACAAACTAAACTTACTATATGCCAGCGTCACTCGGGCGGCGTTCGATCGGATTACTACCAGCGTGCAAGGGGGTAGGGATGCAGTTTGCCAGATCGCTTCAAGGTTTCTCTGAGCCTCAACCACCTGCCTGCCCCTGGCCGTATCGAACTGGATGAGTATCGTTAAACAGTGCGTTCGTGAGGTCACTTCTTCGAGATGCACGTTAATAACCACCCCGGGATGGCGGTCACAATTACTGATCTATGGTCACACGTCACTCTGCACTGGCAAATATTCCAGCACATCCGGGAAACTCATCTGATTTAATTGCCTGACCAACTTTGCGCATTTTAACTACAGACATGTACAAATTACTCAAAAAAGGTAGTTAAGTTAAGTTACTGAGTATCGAAGCCAAAAGTAATTGGAGTAGAGTAGAAATTACAAATTTGTAATAGTAATTGAGTAAACTACTAACTACTGTAAAAAAGTAGCGAGTTACTTTGAAGTTACTTTCGAAGTTGCTTTTTTATATTTTTGTGCTAGCAAAATGAACAGCAGTTTTGATTCGGGAAAAACCCTGCGAGCCTGAAATAAATGCAGTCATTTTATGACTTGCGTTTTCACCAAAATAGTTTATTCGCTCGCAGAAGAAATTTACTTTCAAAGTTATTGATAGGAGAGTTTTCGCCTTTTCCTCCTAACGACGTCCCCAGCTAAGCTAAAAAGACGTTCCACCGACGCGCTGGATGGAATGGCAGCGTTGAGTTTGAGAAACAGGCTGTGCAGGGTCGGGTAAGGGAGTGTTGGCATCTTAGGTGTCCATGACGAAACGTGTGAGGTTTGCCTCGTTTGGGGGATTGCATAACAAACTGTCCTCCTTTTGCCTTTTTTCTTCGGCAAGTTGAGATTGTTATGACTGGCCCCTCTTTATTCCCACGACGTTCGGAGAGTACGCTGAGCGAGCGCACCTGACCGTCGTAGGTTCAAGTCTCGCGCCACGACGATGAGATCATCCGGACGACTGCGCGTCTCGTTGCAGTGCTAGTGCTACGCTACTGAAAAAAAAAGTTTTTTTTTTTTTTTTATTTATCAGAAGATGAAACGAAGTATGCTTCGCCGCTGACGCCGGGTCCAAAAAAGGAACTCCCAAGGGTGACTCGCAGCCCTCGCCGGCGACTACGGTATCCTGACACGCCTGACAAGTTAATCGTTTTCAACAAAGAGGAGTCTCCCTGTCGTGGAAGGTCGGAAAGGCTCGAAGGATTACGTGATCAAGCATTGGCGCTCGTACAGTTGCAGCTGGAAGCGGGAATGTGCTCCAAGAACGGATTATTCGTGTCTGCGTTTCTGTGCGGTGGAGTCCGGCTGTGCAAGCGAGTATTCGCTGACGACGAGGCGACGATGGGAATAGGCGCCCAGCTGCGAGGTCATGCCTGTGGCGCCTCCCGTTGAACCCCCAAACCGCTTGAGTCAGAACTCACAAAAGGCAGATAACATGAAAACAACAACAACCTTCGGAGTGCCCCCGTCTTTGGTTGCACGGTTACAGGTGGAGGCGCGGCGCCTGCGTGCATTAGCGGATTAGGTCAATACCCGACCAAGGCTTGTTAAGCATTTCTTCCTGCGTTCGTGCGCGTCGATGTTATGTTTTGTTTGCTCATCGCCACCATGCCCCAAGGACGCCTGTGATGCAGTTTCTACGGCTGCGAGGGGGCCCCTTGTTCGGGAAGGTCACTTCATCTGCCGGTGATTTCAAAAGTAGTTAGTAATTTGAGTAGAAGTTACCTGAAAAATGTAGTTAAATTAAACTACTAATTACCCAAATAAAGTTATAATTAAAAGTTACCAAGTTACTCGTAAAAGTAGTTAAACTACAGTAGTTTGAGTAGAGTAGTTGAACTACGTCCAAGTCTGTTTAAGTATCACACCCGAACTTTTCTAAACCTGATTTCGTGAAAACCAGTGAGGCGTGAAAACGTTATTTGAAACTGAAACTGTGGCAAAACATTAAAACCGGACCTCGAACTTTGCGCACTTGGACTTTAAAGAAATTGAAAACCTTCGAAGTTTTTTTTTTTTTTTTTTTTTTTTTTTTTTTCGGGTTTAGCCCTGAAAGAGAATCGAAACTTTTGAACTTTTCAAACTTTATGTAGAAAGAAATTCGAAATCTTCGAATTCATCGTACTTTATGTTTATTAAAATTCGAAACGTTCGAATTTTTCGAATTTCAGATCCAAAGAAATTTGAAACATTCGAATCTCTCGAATTTCAAATTAGGAAAGTTCGAAGTTTTCGAATTTCTCGAACCTCAAGTAAAACAAATATTCGAAATAATCGAACCCGAATTTTTAGAAACCGTGAAAGCTTCGAACTTTTCGAATTCGAAACTCCACGATTTTTGAAAGTTGCGAATTTTTCGAATTCGAACCTCCGTACGGTCGAAAATATCGAAACTTTTCGATTTCGAACATTAGTTCGGTTCGAAAATATCGAAACATTTTGAATTCGAACCTAGGGTGGTTCGCGGCATCCCTAGTTGCATTGACGTTTTTAGAACAAATATTGTCAAAGGAAAAAAACAAAAAACAAAAAAAAAACGAAGACGTTAGAAACAGCGCAGTTGCTGAGTCGTACCTGCAGTTATACGTACACTGGTCTAAGCTGGCCATCTTCCCGGTCTTCGCAACTCGAGAAACTCGCAAGATTAACCCAAATTCGCAATTTCCGCAATCACTTCTCAGCGGCAACAATGTTACGGCAACTGTCGTCCCAGACACAGAGGATTTTCTGCTGTTTAACTCCGCGTCTGTTGTGCTGCTACGTTCGATTCTGTTTCCTGTTACTGAGTGACAACCGACGATCGACGTGGTCCTGTATTTGCGCGTGTCACCAACATTGCCAAGCCAGTGTTTTGCGTTGTTAACGAAAATGGAATGGTCGCCGATGTCATGTGTTTCAATGACCAGAAGTGTAACAGAAAGATGAGATGACGTATACCGTCGCAGATTGGCATTCTGCTTTACATAAAGGAGTTTAATACCACTAGAGCGATAACAGTGCAATCGATCGACCTGCCGGTATTCATGTTGGAAGGCTGGTCTGAGCCGTAGCGACAAGAGTACGTGCCAATGTAACTATCTCTGCTATGTCCTGTTGTGCCCTCCACGAGAGCGATTGCACTCTCCGAAAGGGCTGAGCAGGCTTGAAATATGCTGGAAAAGACGTACATTTATAGCCTAGTTTATTAGCACAATATAAAATCAAACAAAAAGTACGATGTGGTGCCGGAGAGGTTTTAGTGGACAGTCGACTCGTGGTCGAGAAGCTTGGTTTTGAATTCGTCACAGCGTAGCTAGACGTGCACAACAGCTGCCGCAAATATCGGCGATGCTTACAGCTGACTAAATACCCCCTTTGCAGAGGCTAATCCAAGACGGCCACTGCTGCCGCACATGAAGCGATATAAAAAAAAAAACACACGAATACTCGATAGAAAAACGCGTTCCTCGTGCCATTGTACGACGTGGTTTGCAGAGAAGCGAACACATGGCTGCTAGAAAGCGCAGCTGAGCGGGTTATTTTATGAGATGTCGAAAATATCTACGGCATGAACGTTTACTTTCTAGATCCCCCCATTGGGCCATTGCAAATATCTTCTGAAGAATGACAATACTGCAAGGAATCAACATTCCGGGAACATTATTTATTGCTTAGAGATGATCACCGAGGAAATTCGTACCTTAAAAACGACGAATATAGAAGGCGGAGTGTAGCTTTCGTAAATAGTAATTGGTGCAGTGAGAGATTCGTCTCTTGGCATTCATAGCGAGCTGACGCAACGCCATGAGCTCCCTCGGAGGTGTAGCAACGGCCGCTGATAGCCGTGAGTTATCTGCTGAGTTAAGTAAGGGAGGATATGGGTTGGTGTTGCCTCCTCTGCCCACGGGCGTTCACGCCCTCAAATCGTTTTTTCTGCACGCAGATATCACAGCACGGCCTTATCGCATCGATGATTTCAAGGCAGGGCTTGAGATACCCGCGGGGTGTTAGGCGAAATTGCTGTGTGTGGTTTATTTCAGAGGAATCACGTGTGGATGGTGAGGCTCAAAACGTCGCTGTCCAAGCGGAAGCTGGCCAACGCCTCGTCCTTCGAGTCCGAAGGAAAACGTTGCGTCGTCACCGACCCGGAAAAATCCGAGGCGAAGTTGAAACTGCATATAATTCCCTTTCGTCTACCCGATGTCATTGTGAAAAAGGCCCTGGTGGTAAGGTTGAGGACGTCGTCAGAGAAACTTGGCGCGTCGGCTGATTTGAAGGCGTGTAGTGGATTAAAACAGTTGTGTGTCTGCCCCTAACGGGAGATGTACCGCTCGAGAAGCTGCCGCACCAACTTCGGGTGCCAAGCTGGACAGCTCTTGAGCAGACACCGGCCAGAGCTCAACTCTGCCTCAGGTGCCGAGGAACCGGCCACATCCGTAATTAGTGCCGTGTGCCCCACCGCGACAGCTGTCGGCGCTTCGGCAACCCCCGGACATTTTCCATAGGGCCAATGGAGTCGACTTTTGTACAGCAGCGCCAAATTCATCTTCCGTGGTGGGGCGCTCTCATAGTTGAACGACTTGACAATTTATTTTATAATCAGTACATTGTAAATAAAAATTAACAACTAACCACGTTAATTAACACAAAAAACATTGCTAACTTTTTAAACAGGCTTCTTTTGACACAAGTTCCTTGGAGTAGCCTATTTTGAAGCCGTTTCCAAGCGAAGCCATAAAAAATCCAAAATGGCGTCTCTCAATTTTCGCAGGGTGGTTTCCCCACGAACGAATCGTGGTCGAGCTGGAGCGAGGCTCCCGTGCAGCACGCACGACGCTGTGCTCACTTTAAGCGGTATAAGGTGCGACCATTTTAGGGACTTTTAGAAAACCGTTACCATGTTCTGCGTATCGCACTAAAGGGGCCTTTGAAGCATACTTTTAAGCGCGCGCCCCGCGGTCACCATAACACTAGGGTGTGCGTTTGAAATCATGCTTCAAAGGCTCCGGTAGTGCGTTACCCGGAACACGGTAACGTTTTGCTAAAAGTTCATTTCATTTTAGTTGGTAGACATGTTTGTTCGTTCCGTTTTGAGCGGTTTCGAGACGTACAGCCTTGAGCTCTGTATGGCCCTAGTCCAGCCGTTCCATGACGAATCGAGAGGTGCATCCGAAATATTAGGAGGCACATTTATTTCACATTAAAAGCTTACGAACAAATCAAGTGCAGCACAACATGCGTACGCTTTTGACAGCGCCGCCGATGGGGGCGACGTTGATGTCAGCGCGAAACTCGGACTGTGACCGGGGGTTGGCTTGGGTCTATATAGAGATGACTGCTGGAAGACGTATGCCGACGTAGCAAACGGCTCCACTACGGACGATGCATTGAACCTCATCATGAACCAGGGCAAAGCGGAAGAGACAGAAGGCAGGAACCCTGAGAGTTCCCAGCTTCGGGGGCGGGCCGAGGCCACCGTAGGCACCCAGCTTAAGAACTCGTCTACGTCGGAGCCTCCCCCAGGCGAAGGGGACAACCAAACGACGACCGAAAACTACGCACGGGTTTCGGGTCTTCAGGGGGGCGAGCGCGAGCACGACTACGTGGTCCGAGAGCTGAGCACGGAGACCAACGACGTGGAGGACAACCAGAACGACAACGATGGCAGCACGGAAGCAGTAAAGGGGCATGCATAGTGGCGCGGTGCCGCGTTGACTTACGCCGCAGCGGCCCGACGGTTACCGTCTCCTCCTCGCACCTATGTCACGCCGCCCCGACATCAGTCTACTGCGCCGCAGCACGACCGACGCCACGACGACCAGGTCCAGTACGCCTGCCAGGAACCACGCGCACGCCTGAAGACCGACGTGTGGCGAATGACCGATCGACGCCCGCTGTGATACTACTGCGGGGAAGCGGACCACATCTACCAACGATGCCCGTACCGCCAACTGCGCCTAAGAGGGTTTGCGCCCAACGACCCTCGACCACGTCTTGGAGACTGACTTCGGGACATCTAGGACTACCTCCGTCGCTCTTTATTTCCTGGGTCGTCTCCCCGCCGAGGATTCCGTTCACCGTCTCCCCGACGCTCGCCATCGCCCTTCCGCCGGTCTCGCCCAGACAGCTTGTCATTCATTGCTTCCCGTAGGGAAAACTAGGCGCGGCAATGCAGTAAAGTGGTGTTGCCGAAGACGAACGATGCCATGATCCTCCAAGATCATCATAGCTCTCCCACTCTAACGCCGCAACGCCCCGAAACGACGTTTCTTCAAAAGTGTCGAATAACCTCAGCGTTATCATCGACGGCCACGACGCGACGGCACTCGTCGACACCGAAGCCGACTACTCCGTTTTTAGTGGGAGACTCTCTCGTCGCCTTCGGAAAGTTACGACGTCGTTAGGACGGACCGCAAATACGAACCGCCGGCGGACATCTTGTCACGTCTCTCGGCAGGTGCACTGCTCGCGTTGAGATCCACAGTGAAACCTTCCCTGTGAAGTTCGTTGTTCTGCAAAACTGTGCGAGGGACGTCATTCTTGGAATGGACTTCTTGTGTGAATACGGCGCTATCATCGACCTTGCGGAGAACAAGCTGGCGCTTCGGAAACCTGTCCCATCGGCGGAAGATCCCAAAGCGACGTTAGCTGCAGTGCGAGTCCTTACCAGCCACGTAAAGCTGCAGCCGCTGTCGAGTGTCTGTGTCCGTCGGGACCGAAGAAGCCACCTGCGGTGTAGCACTGTTGGAAGGAAGCGTCCAACTTCTCCTGGGACGAGAGATTGGCATTGCAAGAGGCGTAACCGAGCTCCAGGGCGGGCGTACCGTACCTCTTGTCACCAACTTCCGGCAAGTGTCGCAGCACCTTACTCTGGGTACGGCTGTGGGCTACGTCGAGGAGATTCAGGACTCAGCCGCGATCGCCGTGATCTAAGAAGACGTAGTTCCAACTGGTACACGGCCGATCGGTTACCACGATGCTCGACGCCATATGCTGCCTCACGTGCCAACCGACGATGGCAACGACGACGCTCAACTGATTTCTTAACGCGCGGAGGAAGCTCGTCAACTGGCAAGAATCAAGATTCAAAACCAACAGCGAGTCGACGCACGCCGGCATAACCTTCGTCGCCGGGACGTCCACTTTCAACCCGGAGACCGGGTATGGGTGTGGACACCGATACGGCGCCGCGGTCTCAGCGAGAAGCTTCTGAAACGCTATTTCGGACCCTACTAGATCATCCGACGCCTCGGCCATCTCAACTACGAAGTTTTTCCCGACGGAACGCGCCCATCTGCGAGACACCAGCCACGACCCGAGGTGGTGCACGTCGTCCGACTCAATCCGTATTATGAACGATATAACTTTGGGCTCGGGTCAAAAAGTGAACTGTGAACAGTGAACAGTGAACTGTGAACTGTGGCTCGCGATTCTGCTGTCCTTTTGGTGTGGATTTGTGTTTTCGTTTTGTGCTGCATCGGGACGATGCGCTTTTTAAAAAAAGGGGGAAGAATGCCGCGCACGCAGCTGACCGAATAGGCAGCGCGTCCGTGTCCTTACGGTTACCGTGCTTGGTTGCCACGCAAAGGGTCACGGTTCGATTCCAGGCAGCGGAAGTACATTTTTATTATCTCTAACTCTCGCATTCTAGTAAATTCGAGAACCCTGTTGAGCATTCGTGGCCCGAATGTTCTAGGTGGCGAATGTTTTACGCCGAATGTTACAGAAGCGCACGCGTGTACATAAGGAGCTCCGCGCGGCGGGCCGGAGTCAGTCTCGCCCCATCGCTCGATCCAGCTGTTTCGCCGACATCGACGCCTGCGACGCTATCCTTTCTCTATTCTGTTTTGGACACAAGTTCGCCCTATTACACGTTTAGTTTCTTCAGTTATTAGCCACCTCATCATTTGTCATTCGTGACAATATTTTATAATTTTCGTTTCTAATTTTATAAATACATTCAGTTATCCAGTTTTTTTTTTCAATTATTGTTTTGCACAGCTGGCGAGCAATATCATCACCGTTCTTAAATATCTTCGAGAATAGACTAAATGTAACGTCCGGATTCGTTTCGTCGTATACACTATTCCAGTCAGCACTTTTAATGAAAATTAAGAAGTTCGAGATGGTTTCCTCGTTTATTTTACGGTATGAAAGCTATTTTCTGGCCTTAATTCTTTTTTAATCGGGGTATTTATGCAAAATATAAGGTGACCGCTGATATCCCTTGAGAGGGCCCCAGTTGCAAATTTTTGTCATGTATATTTCTGATTCATAAGTCGAGTAACGAGGCCCAGTTTGAGAAGATTCTGGGGGTAGGGTCATCACATTTGAGCACCCATAGGTTACTGTAATATTGGACAGTTTTGTAGCAGTTGTAGTATTTGAAATTATGTCAATGTTTAAATCATTCTTTAATATAAACAAGGCTTGACAAGAAACAATAAATATATGCATGGTTTCCCGGAGGTTAAAGAACTCGCGGGGTCATATATTCAACACCTGTCCTTCCCGCACGTAGAACCAGGCATTTCACCTCCTAATTAATATCAGAAAACTTTTGAACAATGCCGTATTGAATATTATTCTTAACATAAATTGCAATATGTCCTCCTAGTTTTTTCGTCCGCATAAAACTTTCCCATTCGTAGATTTAAAAATTCGGTACTCGGACACTTTCCAGAAGCCATGTTGCGGTGAAAATGATCACGTCTGACCTAAGACATAAAGACTAACAAACATATTTCAGGATCATCCTGTTTAAGTTTTACACTTCTTGTAATAAAATGAATCACACAAAACTGTCCTTCCTTGATTTGAAAATGTTTATTAAAATTAGAGATGTGGAAGTAGTCGCAATCATATTGGCTGTCTACTGCGCGATAAGGGTACTCAGCCATAACTGAAAAGAAAGAAAACAGTTTCCCAGCATAGGCAGTGCTTATTTAACTTTCGCAAGACCACTTGCGCTCTCATTTCGAATAGCTGACTCTCGCGCAGTAATACAAGTGACTCACAAAAATCAACTAACTCATAAATAACGCCTCTGAAATTTTGAGTAACTACCTGTAAATTCCTTTAATCACCGAAGATGCAAACGGCGAGTTACGCTAATAAAGCGTATAGGTTATATGTTTAATTTTTCTTTTATTGTCAAACCGCCTCTCTGCGACGGTATTTGACGAAGTTCAGCAACCGGTACTGTGTGACCTAATCAATATATTTTTTATGATCTTTACATCACCGTAAAGCTTCAATTAAGTTATTTATTTTAAGTAGAATTTGAATATTTGCGCCAAACATATAACGCGGAACATTTTCTTGAAAAACGAATATTTAGAAAGACTTGCAAGTTTGAAGTCGATTTTCCACAAAAACCCACCCTTCATTTCTTTCATTTTTTTTTATTTACAGTTAGGTAATATAGTAGTCTGTCAGGGTCTACCAACAGACAGTGTAATATATTGTTTGCATGGCCGCTACTAGGACTCGAATCTCGTGCTACGAGAGTTTTGAACGAGACTTCGCAGCCGCTCAGCTGAGCAGAATTTTGACCTATGTAAGGTTTTCTATTTAATGTTAGTACTTACCTCAATATGTGAGCGTAAAAGCCAGTGAAGCAACAATATTTATCCTAACAATATTTATATATTTGGCACTGGCGTGATTTGCAAGGTGTGTGAGCTTCGCCCTATGCATTGACGGAGAAGAGACGTAACATCTAGACTCCCGGACAAACTTCAGTCAAGAGGAAACGTCTAAGTAACCCGGCATGAATCACTGAAAATAGAAATGAAGCCTAAACACATGACTAACACATTTGAAACCTTACACGCTACGAAATGCTCCTTATTTTACGAAAGAGTCCGCACGTGCACAAAATAAACCGTACTTCCTAAGCGTCAGATACTAAATCGTACATATGCATATGCACTGCATATCTGTATGACATAAGAAAATATGACCATTACATATCAAATTTGGTATTTCAAACTCAAAGCCGAAAGCAAAAGGCCCCAGAGGAATTCTTTAACGATCTGGATTCCCCCGTATGAGAGGAAGTAAACACTGGGGGGGGGGGGGGGGGGGGGGGAAGGGAGGGGGGGGGGTGCCCGCACTTCTGAATACGGACTTCTAAGTAACTTTTTTTAAGTACACTACTCCAAGTTTTATTATTGTTTATGGTTGGATATTGAGGCAACTGCTTCCGATAAATAGAAAACCTTACATAGGCCAAAATTCTGCTCAGCTGAGCGCCTGTGCGAAGTCCCGTTCAAAACGCTCATAGAATGAGATTCGTGTCTTAATAGCGGCCATACAAACATTATATTACAGCTCCTGTTGCTAACAATATATTACAGCTCCTGTTGCTAGTTCCTGGTAGACTACTAAATTACCTAACTGAATAAAAAATGAAAGAAATAAAAGGTGTTTTTTTTCTAGAAAATCGACTCTAAAATTGCTAGTTTTTCGACATATTTGTTTTTCAGGCACAAGTAGCGCCTTATATATTTATCGCTAATTATTCAAATTATATTCAAAAGAAAGAACTTAATTGGAGCTTTACGGTGATCTAAAGGTCATAAATATATGTTGATTAGGTCGCACAGCACAGCTTGCTGAACTTCGTCAGATATCGTTGCAGAGGGGCGGTTTAACAACAAAAAAACATTAAGAATGTTATTACCTAGACGCTTAATTAGCATAAACAAAGCACATCTTGAGAGTGTTCCCGAAGAGATATATTGATGTAGCGTAAAAATTAGGGAGAAGGGATGGAGTGAAATATGGTACCCCCGATAAGCTGGAAAAATGTCAGTTTCCACCTTGGCCGCTTCAATGGTCCTCCCTTGGAGAACAAAAAATCCGACGAATTTGCCGTTTGCGTCTCCTTTTATTACAAAAATTGCCCGAGAATTCGTTTTTTTAATTAAAATTCGACCCAAAATTGTGCCTGAGTTGAGATGAAATCGCCCATATATATGGGCGGTTTCATTTGGATTCAGGCAACGAGGGGCAGTCGTATTTTTTACTTTGCTTCCAATTTTTATATTTCGCGGCGAATGTTCCAAGAAGAACAATACCTTTTTTTTTTTTTTTGATGTCCTGACGTGTTTTGTTTCTGAGAAAAAAAATCTCAAAGAAGCAGGAAAGAACGACGAGGTTTTGACGATTGTCTTTGAATCACTCTAAATCTCAAAGTATTCAAAAGAGAGCATCTATTTTTTTTGTGTGTAATATATATGCAAGCAGAACATACTAAATTATAACTACTATTTATTATTCGTTGCTCCACTTTTTGTAAAAATCGCAAAACCTGCCTCCGCGAACAACTGTGACCTAAATTGCGGATTTTTGTTTTGAGTTGACTTTGTTTAATATCGCTTTTAAAATAATGCCACGTGTAGAACCTTTTTATTGCCTTCCAAATTAAGCAAAGTTTGTGTTTTTATGGTGTACGAGTACTGAGAAATAAATTATAAAACAGGGTTTTCATTTTGCGTTCAATTTCAGCGCGCTTAAAAAGAAATATTTTTTTTTCTCGCGTCGGGTTCTCTTCACACCCTTCTTTTAGCCAAATTACATTCCGTTAGAGGTATTTTCCTGGGTTTTGAGTTTTAAGCCTATAAATATGCTAAAAATGAGCAAAGGCCGATGGTGGGTCTTGACGATTTTTGTGTGTGGCGGTTTTGACCACTCTCAGTCTCAAATTATTCAAAAGAGAGCTTCTATATCTTTTTTTATTGTGATATATATGCAAGTCGGTAAAACGGCATTCCAACTACTAGTTATTATTCGTCGATCCAATCTTTGTAAAAAAAAAACCAAACATGCCTCCGGGAACAACTGTGACCTAAAGTGCGGATTTTTATTTTTAGTCGACAATGTTCAGTTTTGTTTTTTAAAATAATACCACGTGTGGAATTTTTCATTGCCTTCCACATTATGTAAAGTTTGTGTCTTAATCTCGTACGAGTACTGAAAAATAAATTATAAAACAGAGAACATTTTCACGTTTCGTTCAATTTCAGCACGCTGTATAAAAATATATTATTAATTCTTTTTGCGTTGCGCTTTTTTTACACTTTTCTTTCACCCAGAATACATTCCGTTAAAGGTGTATGCACTGGTTTTGAGTATTAAGCCTCGAAATATGCTTGAAAATTATTCTGTTCTGTTATCAACATAAATTTCGCATTAAAATATAAAATTGCGCATTTAAAAATCTAGGTTTTCAATAGGAAGTGCATTTTACTTTAAAGTATTACAATATTATACTTTGATATTTCTAACTTAGTATGGATCATGTAGCGCATAGGGTTTAGGCTTGAGGCCTCTCCAATCATGGCACGAGCGGAAATTGTCTGAAAACCCGCTTTCGGCAGTTGCTATTTTATACTGTTTAGACGTTTGGAATTGCAAACTTGTTATTGTACGCCTAACGACATTAACGACTTTTATATGAGAATTTATTTAACGTCCTTTAGAATATTATAATAAAGAATAAAATATACAGGTATAACCCAATACCCATTAGGGGTATTTTTAGATTTAAAAAAAGCCTTCGATTCGATCAAGCATGAAATAATTCTTAAAAAGCTTTATAATTATGGTATAAGAGGTCTTGCCCTACAACTCATTCAAAGTTATTTATCAGAGCGTGTCCAATACACCACTCTTGGTTTCAAAAATCAGAAACCGGTAATATACATTATGGGGTTCCCCAAGGATCAATCCTCGGACCACTTCTATTTCTTATGTACATTAACGATATTGTTAACATACCACATACTCCTGATATTGTACTTTATGCAGATGACACAAATGTATTTTTTTTCGGGTACGAACATAGATCAGCTGGAAACATTAGCGAACAACTGGATGATAGAGTTAAGTACGTGGTTGGCGTGCAATGAATTAGAATTAAACGTTGAAAAAACGAAATATATGATATTTAGAGCAAAACATAGAAATATCAATAAAAAACTAAGCATTAGATTTAGGAACACTGAAATCGGTTACGTAAAAACCCGCAAGTTTTTAGGAGTATTTTTTCAAGAAAATTTAAATAGGTCTTACCATATTGATAGGATTTGACCCGACATATCACGGGCAATCGGAATTATAAGGTAAAAATATATTCTTCCGGTTTGGTTAAAGCGCCAGCTCTATTATACTCTTGTTCATTCTCGTTTAAGCTATTGCAGTTTAGTATGGGGTACATGCTCAAAGACCTGCTTATCTAAATTACTTCTATTGCAAAAAAGAGCAGTGCGCTCAATCGCTAATGTATCATATCGGGAACACTCCCGCCCATATTTCATCAAATACTCCCTTCTTACAGTAGAACAATCAATCACTCAGAAATTGGCAATATACATGTTTCACAAAGTTAAACTAAACCCTGAGTTCGTGCAAGAGAATTACATCAACAGGGCGTCCACATACACCTTCCGCCATACGCACTACCTACAGTCGAAAATACGCACGAATTATGGTAGTCTGAAAATACTTAATCAGATCGCACAAATATTAAATAACCATCCTGAAATACTGTCCATGATTAATAGCTCTAATGCAATACACACATTTAAAACCACCATAAGAAGTTTTCTTCTACGTCTAATGTAATCTGTGTCGGTATTTTTATGTGTTTCTGTTTTATTATATCACAATTTGTATATGTCACTGTGCCCTTGTGCAATGATATAATTATAATGATTCGTTTTGTTTTGCTGCTGGACTGTACAGGGGGACGGGCCCTTGTCAGGCGACCGTAGTCGCCTTTTGCCCTATCCTCCAAGACGTTTGTCTGAATAAAGTATATTCAATTCAATTCAACCCACCATCACCATTTTGTTAGCATATTTAGAGCCTAAAACTCAAAACAAGTGCATATGCCTCTCTAACAGAATGTATGCTGGCTCAAAGAAAAGTGTAAGAAAAACGAGACGCAAACAAAAAAAAAAGATTTTTTTTTTTTTTTAACAGCGTTCTGAAGTTGAACAAAAAGTGAAAACCTATTCTGTTGCATAATTTATTTCTTAGTACTCGTACGTTATTAAGACACAAACTTTACATAATGTGAAAGGCAATGAAAGGTTCTACACGTGGTATTATTTTAAAAAGAAAACTAGACATACTCGACTAAAACAAAAATCCGCAGTTTAGTCCACAGTGGTTCGCGGAGGCTTGTTTGGGGATTTTTACAAATATTGGATCAACGAACATTAAATAGTAGTTCGAATGTCGTTTTACCGACTTGCATATCTATCACATTAAAAAATATAGAAGCTCTCTTATGAATACATTTGAGATTGAGAGTGGTTCAAAAACGCCGCACACAAAAATCGTCAAAACCCACCATCGGCAAAACTCAAGACCAAGGCAAATACCTCTAACAGAATATAATATTGTTGCTAAAAGAAGGGTGTGGAAAAAACGCGACGCAAGAAAAAAAAAATTAAAAATGTTTTTTTTCTTTTTTTATAATACAGCGCGCTGAAATTGAACGAAAAGTAAAAACCCTCTCTGTTTAATAATTTATTTCTCTGTACTCGTACATGATAAAAACACAACATTTACTTACTTTGGAAGGCAATGAAAAGTTCTACACGTGGTAATATTTTAAAAGCGATACTAAACATAGTCGACTCAAAAAATAATCTGCAATTTAGGTCACAGTTGTTCGCGGAGGCATGTTTGGGGATTTTTACAAAGATCGGAGCGACAAATAATAAAAAGTAGTTATAATGTTGTCTCACCTACTTCGATATATATCACATTAAAAAATATAGACGCTCTCTTTTGAATACTTTGAGATTGAGAGTGATTCGAAAACGCCACAGAAGACAATCGTCAAAACCTCGTCGTTCTTTCCGGCTTCTTTGAGATTTCTTCTCAGAAACTAAACATGTGAGGGCATTAAAATAAAAAGGATTGTTCTTCATGGAACATGCGCCGCGAGATATAAAAATTTGAAGCAAAATAAAAAATACGACTGCCCCTCGTTGCCTGAATCCAAATATAACCGCCCATATATATATATATATAGTATATATATATATATATATATATATATATATATATATATATATATATATATATATATATATATATGTGTATATATATATATATATATATAGTATATATACATATAGTAAACGAAGAGGGGAGAGAGTGATTATAAAATTTATTACATAAAATTTACGTATTAGGGTCCTCTCTAAGGGACTGCGCTTCTGTCCAGCAACGGGTGGATATAATGAGTTTTAGTTGTACCAGGACTTGGACAACTTCTCGCGCAACCTACCTCTCCGGGAGTATTTTCACGAACGCCCACAGGACAGTGATATCTCTCTCCTTTCCAATCCGAAGAAACATTGGAAACCAAAAACGCAGCGGAATAAGTATTTGGAACTTTACATAGAGATTGTTCAGTTAGAGGTTTCAGCGACATTTGGAAAAAGCCGAGCTCCGAAACACGATCTCTTAGACTCCGAAAACAAGCGCCTGGGGGATCTCATCTCCAGAGACGACATGGATATTAAGCCAGCTGACAAAGGTAGCGCTATCGTCATTCTCAACACAGAACATTATATCGAGGAAGGCTTCCACAGCTAAATGACTCACGATTCTACGAAAAGCTACCTCAGGACCCGATATCGGATATTGAGTCTGTCTTGCTGGCGGCTTTGCACAACCTAAAAATTAAAGGCAAATAACTCACGATATGTTTTTAAATATAATATTGCATGGTACCCCAAATCGGGTCGTTTTTATACACTACCTCAGATATTCAAAGAAAACAACCCAGGGCGGCCTATTGTATCAGGCATATTAACTGTTACCGAACGAATATCAAGTTTCATTGACTCATTTATCAGAGAAATCCCTCCAACCTTCCCGTCGTTTTTGAGGGATACTAGCCACTTTCCCCGGAAGTTGGCTAGCTTTGTAGTGCCCGCTAATGCCTTCATTGTTGCATTCGATGTTGCAGCGCTTTACAGTAATATCCCACATAAGGACGGCATTGTAGCGGTCACGGAGGCCTATGCACAAGATCACTAAACAATCGACGTAGATGGCCAGTCACTAACGGCACTAATACGACTGGTACTTGAATGCATTTACTTCAAATTCGCAGAATAACATTATGCCCAAACTAGTGGGACTGCCATGAGAACAAAAATGGCTCCAAATGACGCAAACCTATTTATGGCACAGCTGGAGAGCAAATTTCTGTCGAGCTGTTACATCCAACCACATTTCTATAACAGGTACATCGATAATATTGTCATGATATGGACGAGCCCGGAGCACGATCTGATCACATTCATTACCGCCTTCAATTCAAAGCATCCTTCAATTCGGTTCACCTACAGCATCGCGCAACACTCAATTAACTGCTTAGACGTCACTGTCGAAATCATTAACAACAAGCTCACTACCAAGCTGTATAGAAAACTGACAGAGAGGTAGCAATATCTTCATTTTGATAGCTGCCATCCCCACCATTGCAAAGAGAGTATTCCCTACTCCATAGCGCACCGGTTTAAACGAAGTTTGCAGCAGTGAAGAGGTTTTAGGCAAAACAATGATCACCTAAAGAGGGTGCTCAGCAAACAAAAATATCCAACAAAGATAGTCGATAACACCATTGAAAAGGCGAGAACGCTCGAAAGCATGACAGCGGTTAACAAGAACAGCGGAATGAACTCAGGCATTAATCGGTGCAATCTAGTTTTAACGTATGCAAGCAACCTTCCTAACGTTGACAACATTTTGAGTAAAAATTATAACATTCTGTCTCACAGCCAGCGCCTCCAATCTGTCTTTCCGGAGCCACAACGCGTTGTTTACCGTTGGAGAAAAAATCTTGAAGATATTCTAGTTTGAGCAAAAATTACTTCCACAAAGTTTGGCGGGTGTCGGCCATCCAGAGAGCCGCAGTGGAAATTGTGCAGTCAAATGAATGAAGCCACAGAGGAAACCAGTACCAATTCCGAATTCACCTTTAATATGAACGGATACTTTGATTGTGACAGAGGAAATGTCATTTAGCTCCCGCATTGCGGAGTAAGTAACGTTGCAATACGATGGTCAAACGGATCTTCCCTTTAGATTCAGATTTACAACCACAGGACGCACGCCACCTCAGATCCCGGCCTCCCGCTTTCCAAACATTTACGTACACCTGAACACACGAAAGGGAACAGAGAGAATGATTTCTAATCAGAAAATTTAACATCCTACGAGCCGGCATAAACGGGAACGCCGGAATATTGAGCCGCTTACAACCGTAATTTTTGTGCTTCCGTGACCCCCCTTATTGGCGAGGGAACGATAGCGCGGACAAAACAAGCTCCCTTAAGTTTAGGCAGAACAAACTTTTTTTAACGAGCGTTTTCTACACCGGAAGCCATTTATTTAGAAAAATGTCTTCGTCCTGGCGCAGGGGTTGGGCGGTGCTCGTGGTTGTCAGCGCGCCCGAGAGAAAGAGGTGGGTGTCGAGGTGTAACTTGATCGTTGGGCAGCGTCGCCTCTCGACTCGCTGTGTAGCCCTCTTGCCCCAACGACCGACCCCGCGATGCTTTGGTCTTGTGTTTGCTTGACACCCTAGATTTTCTTTTTTTGAGTGTTGTGTTCTTGTTTCACCGACCGACACCGCGGAGCTTTGGTCTTGTGCTCTCTTGATTTCCTCGTCGTTTGCTTTTTTTTTTGTTTTTGGAAAAAGGCGAGTGGTTTTTGATGGCCCGTCGTACGCGGCGGTTGAGACCCGTGCATAGGAACGACGCAAACCGTTAGATCTTCGTTTTCTCATTGCATTCTCTCTCTCTTTTTTCATTTTTTTTTTGGGGGGGGGGGGGGGGGCGGGGGCGGGGGCGGGTGGTGTTTGTTGACCGTTTGCACTCTGCCATGACCTGATGGAGAGCGGTTCCAGCCCAGAACGTCGTCCAATAAACGTATGGTACACCTTAGGCAATCACTTTCGGAACTCTCTCTCTTTCTCTCACTCTATATATATATATATATATATATATATATATATATGCAGGATATTCCGCAAAACTTGAGCCAAGGTTTACGAATATTTGGTGCACTTTAGGACGACGAAACCAAATGAATGATGTTGCTCATTGCTTTGAAGCAAGTCGGGCTATTTTTGTATTTTTCCGAATTAACTAATTAATTGAGATTTATATAAGGTCTCTTGAAATACTAAATTTAGAGTGGAAGTTCCGAAGACAATGTTGTAGACTCCGCCCTCACAAACATCCATTTCAGTGGTTTTTATCAAAAAGCCTCAAACCAGGGACTCAAACCGTAACCGTAACCGAAACCGAAAGCCGTTTAGGAACGATTTTTTTCAGTAACCGTAACCGGAACGAAACCGTTATAGGAAATTTGTTGAAACCGTAACCGTAATTGTAACAGTAAATTATTTATTGGTAACCGATATTAATCGAAATTAACCGAAAAATCAAAATATTAGATTTTCTGAAGAATCACCTCGAGGAGATATCTTGAAATGTCGTGGCCATTTGAGAGAGTCAGTGTCAGCGAATGGTGCATCTGGTAATACACTTCCGTTCTATCTAAATTTAGAATTAAGAATAGTTAGTTATAATCATTTTGTTTGACCTTATAATAAAAAGTCTCTATTTCTAAATCTTCCACACTCCTAAAATGTCTACATGTAATAAGCAAGTGCGCCCTTCAGGGTATTAACTAATAACTTGGAATTCTGAGATCTCCATCCAAATCGTTCCTTTCAAAACCATTGATGTTCCTGACCTGCAGTAGCCAGTATGAAGAAACGAGGTAAATTGACCATCATGCAGAGCTGGCGGGAAACAAAATCTTCTATTCATTTTGTCTGTTACTCTGTTGTTCATATTTTTAGTATTTGTCGGTTTTTAGCTATAAACTACACCACCGACGTATGACCTCGGTTTTCTACAGAAAAGATAATTATCTTAGCCCCTCCCCCCTCTCTCTCGTCCAGTTGCCTGATAAACGGCGAGAAGGGATAATACGACCAAGGTAGGAAAATGTAAAGAGTGTATTGAAGAAGGCGTAATGAGCAAAAATTGAGAGCGCGGGCCCGCAGATTTTTCGAGCTACCTAATCCAAAGTCATCATCTGAATGCGGATGGCTTCCTGATTATGAAATGCTGTCTCGTTACTCTCGACTCACTCTAGTTAATTAAAATAGTGATATTTTGTTCGCTGCCAAAACCAATACAACCTTCTCTCCAGTTTTTCCTCGCCATCCAAACGTGACATCACCGGCGGGCAGCGAGGTGCGCGGCCGGCAATTGGGTACATTCGCGCCCGCCTTTTTGGCATCAAAGAGCGAGAGAACAGGAGCGTTCGTGCTATCTGAAGTTGAGAATAATCTCTAGTTCCGCAAAGTATGACCTTGGTCTACGTGCTGCAGTAAAAGAAAAGTTTAAAAGAAAAAACCGGAAGCATTTGGGACTTTGAGAAAACTGTTTTTGCAACTCGGTACGCTCAAGCCGAGGCTCGCTAGTTTCGTGTAATCCCTAGCAAATCCGTTCTTCTTCTATCAGAAACTGGCAGCTACGCTGGCGAATCAATGTTCTGGAGTCAAGCAATACATTTTTTGACAGATTACCTAAGCACCACAACGAATGCACGGAATGTTTGTACACGTGCCCACAGGCTCGTCTTACCTGAAGTAACGTGCCATTTGTTTAGGAATTAGAAATGTTAATGTTGCAGACGCCAGCGTGTGTAACTACTCTTGTAGCATGCGTCTCCTCCTTGGTGCTTAAGTAATTTCGCAAAATATCTATTGACCATTCCATAAACGCACTTCTGATCGGTGCCATTTTCATCATACGTGCGTGAAACGCGTAGCTTGCTCGCCTTCCACAGCGACGAATATCTGCTTGCTGGGCTGTGACCTAACACGCGTAGGCTGTGATTCTCGTAAATAATGACATGCATAGAATGAAATTAACCTCATTTCTGTAAGCCAGATGGAAGGTTAATTTAGGCCAGATGGAAGGTTACTGTTCATGAAGATCGTGCTAAAATGACAATTAAAATGTTCACAACCACCACGCCAAACATCAAGGTGCAACGAAAGGCGTATAAAATACACAAATTCACTCTTTTACTTCAGATAAACAAATATTTGCTCGAAGATACAATAGTGCGTAAGGTACAAAAATGCGTCATAACATGTTTAACTTAAAATAAGTTAACAAAAGTTACCGAAAGAAAATATTTACCCACATTTCACTTTCTTTTAACTGTCGGAATAGGATGCAACGCGTTGAAACATTCATACACGAGTGCACATAAGAAGGAAACAATCCCATATAAGCTTTTTTTTAAATTAAGTTTCGCTTTTGCACAGTTTTCATCAATTGTAAATTTGCATGCCTCTCTCAACGACATTAATATTTTCGTGGTTTTAAAAAAAGTTTCAGCCCCATCTTAACATGTCTCAGTAATAGAATGAAATAAAGGCGTTTTCTCCTCCTCTTCTGCAAGAGAATATTGCACGCCAACGATTTGACAAACCGGGCAACGGCTCTATCATATATTAATGGAGCTTAAGACTCTGCTCCTTAAACCCCTGTAATACCAGACACGAATAGCAATGCGTTGAAAGTCACGCCTAACCTCAGACGAATCTTGTTTAGACGTTTCACTTCTCGTTTTAACCTAATCGGCGCGTGAGTGGAACTCTGACAACAGCCCGAACTTGATTTGATGTCCAATACAGATATAATGCTTATATATATATATATATATAAATCACTGAAGGAAATGTGAACAAGAAATGTGACTGCGCCATTTTTCTTGATATTATTTGCTCTCATGTTTGGACGGATGTCGTAGTGGTCACAGCCGGCTTGAGTCTGCGCTTGCCGCTCTCGAAGCTGCTCCAGCTGCGGACGGATACTCAACTTGGAGAACGGGGCTAAAAAGTATTCCGAGCATAAGTGAGAATGCTACACGTGACACTAGTTCTCTCAGGACAAGCTCGCGCAAAAGTACCTTGGCCTGTCTATCCTCATTTGGTGTCAAGGAGCGCATTCTTTGTTTTTAGAGCGCTACTCTTGGGCGTCCGTTTCCGGCTTGAGCGGCGTCGGCGTCGGCGTCGGCGTCGGCGTCGGCGGCGGCGTCGCCGCCGGCATAACCGCGCGGTGTATGATGAGTAAATTTTCCCGCTAAAGTTAGCGGAAAAATTTTCCCGCTAAATCTAGCGGAAAAGTTTCCCCGCTAAATTTAGCGGGAAATTTTCCCGCTAAAGTTAGCTGGAAACTTTTTTCGCTAAACTTAGCGGGGAATTGTTCCCGCTAAATTTAGCGGGAAATTTTCCCCGATAAATTTAGCGGAAAAATTTTCCCGCTAAATTTATCGGAAATTTTTCCCCGATAAGTTTAGCGGAAAAGGTTCCCCGCTAAATTTAGCGAAAAAGATTTCCCGCTAAATTTAGCAGAAAATTTTCCCCGCCAAATTTTGCGGAAAAGTTTCCCGCCAAATTTAGCGGAAAAAATTCCCCGCCAAATCTAGCGGAAAAATTTCCCCGCTAAATTTAGCGGGGAAATTTTCCGCTAAATTTAGCGGAAAATTTTTCCCTAAATGGGAGGCCAGCAGGAGGGGACGAGCAGCATAGCCCCCTCTCCCTACCTTCCCTTCCTCCTCCTCAAGAGCTGCGCTCTAATTCAGCGTTGCAGGGAGCTGTAAACGGCTTTCATTTTTTTCCCACGAAAACAAGGGTAAAAAGGAAGCTTTTCCCTGCACTGTCCGTACAATTTACCGCGGAGCACCAATTTCTACCGATTGCTAAGACTCTTTCAACTTTGAAGCTGTAAAAAAATAATTTCGATCGCTGGCGCAAGGAAAGCCACTTCGCGATTGCCCGGGTCGCTCGTACGCCTGCCTGCCGGTGACGTACGCGGTAGGGAAAGGTAGGGATTTTTCATTGTTGCCTTTAGAGAATCTCCTCCTGGAACCCACGCGGCCGGCGTAACATAAAAAAGAATCAACTACTTCAAGGAAAAAGTTTATTTTTATAAAATATTTTGGCTATCAGTTGAGAAAGGGTTAATAATGAGGTCTGCCAATTTCCACCCAAGGTGAGGACTATAAAAAATCTGCGGAATTTCATTTATGCCGTATGTGCGCTGCAACTAGGGATGTCGCGAAACGGTTGAGGTTTGAGTTCGACGAGGTTTGACTTTTTCAAACTTGTATTGCAAAGTTTGAGGAAGTTCGACTAGGCTTCGACTGTTATGCGCATGCGCGAAAGGCTGGCTCAATTGACTTTGGATTGGATGGTGATGACCAAATGATAAATTCAAACATTCTACTTTTAGTAAGGGCAGAACTGTTTGGTTGCTTTGGTACTTCAGCAAGGATAAATTATGTTATTAATCTTTATGTTATTAGAAATATGTTTGGTTGATTGTAAATATTTATAAAATAAAACAACTTATTCCGTAGAAGCGTTTTCTTTCAACCTTGTCATGCTTGTATTAAAATCTAACAACACTGTCAAAAACGTCGAACCTCGTAGAACCTGGTTTAAAGTGCGGAGGTTCGTCGAACCAGTCAAACCTTGAGGTTCAAAATTAAAATCCGGCTTGACGAAAGCGCGTGACATCCCTTGTTGCAGGATATCTGTAGGAGCGCCTCCGCCTTCAAGCCCGGAGAAAAATGGAGCTACTATATAAATGCACAATTGGCTTGGTGTCAAAGAATCGGACAGCGAGAAACGTGCGATTCTATAACACCAAGAATTTGCTTGCAAGTAGCAAATATGGCGTGGGCAAAAGAGCGCACAACAACGAAGACTAGGGGAAGGAACGAACAACACAGGAGATATTTTTACAGCTTTCTGTGTTGTTCGTTCCTCTCCTTATACTTCCTTGTTTTGCGCTACTGCATTTACATTGTGTTTGACTTCCACCAATTAGCCCAGCTAACAATTTTATTACTTTATTCCGCTAAGCAGTATTTTACTAGGGAAGGGCTATAATTCTGCTACTTCCTTCAGTGTGGGCGAAGCCCCTTCTGCATATCTTAGGTTGTAAAAAACTATAGCGACGACGAGATGCGAATGTTTCTTGCAGCGCCTAGTGGGAACGTTCAGGGGGTTGCTTACAAACTCGACAGAACAACAAAAGGGCGATGTTTATTTTTATTTTAGTTCTATAGAGTGCGATAATCCCCGAGTAGTGGGGGTAGCATGTTTGCTTGGATATCAAACTATATAATGCAAATGGACGTAGTGAAGAAGTGTTGGAGCTAGAAACGTGTGCAGCTCTTGACCAGTTAGAAGTACTAAGACGTTTCTGAGTTTTTGTTTTGAATGTCCCGTTGTTGGGTATCTTAAACTAGGGCTATGAAATTGATCGATTAATCTACCGATGAATCGATGAATGCTTTAATCGCGATTACTTTTTTTAACCTGTAAATCGGTAAACTTTTTACGAATCACGTGGACGTAGACGAGTACACCTATAAGAAGAGCAAACTTTAGTGGAATTTTAACCTACAGTTAACTGCTGAAACAAGATTTGTAACTCCAGACAATCTCAGAAGATTACACCAAAGCCCGGGTACAGGTGTGCCGTCCAATTCAACGCCGTGTGAGTGTCCCTTTAACGCAGCAGAGACTATTGTGAACAATCAAAGGAGGTCGGTCTTGTTGGAGAATATCAACGAATCTCTTTGCATCAACCAGTTGAAGTAATGATCTGTGAGTGTGACTGTCCTTGAAAAATTCTCAACAACACATCCAGGTTGATTCGAAACCAAAAATTGTATATTGCGCCATTTGTCACATACAAAGGCAGCAGTAGGATTGATTTCTAGTTCTCTAAGCACACCTACAAAGGCCAAATATTTTTTTTTGTATATATCATGCATGGAGATAACGAGACCGATTAATAGAGTAATTATTGGCCTAAATAGTGGGGATTAATCGGCTTAAAGATTTTATTCGACGCCCAGCCCTACTTTAAACGGTTTGTTTTAGAACGGCTATCTAGCACTTCAATAAAACAAATTACCAGACAAACCGAAAAACAAAAAACGCTTTTTAGGAACGTGTAACCGCTAACCGAAACCGTAAAAATTAAAACCGTAGAAAACCTAAACAAAACCAATATCAGCAGGAAACGGTAACCGTAACCGTAACCGAAACGTTATGCGCTACGTGCAGATTACGAGACGGAATGTCCAACGAGCCTGAATGTCCAACGAGACGGAAGATCCAATAATGGATATTCAGGCACGTTGGACATTCAGGCACGTTGGACATTCCGTCTCGGTTGGACCTTTCGTCTCGTTGGACATTCAGGCTCGTTGGACATTCCGTCTCGGTTGGATCTTTCGTCTCGATGGACATTCAGGCTTGTTGTACATTCCGTCTCGATTGGATCTTTCGTCTCGTTGGACATTCAGGCACGTTGGACGTTCCGTCTCGCCTGTCACGTGTTAGAATAATTTGTCTTGTTAATTATACAGACTTGTGTGTATATTTAATCCGCGTTCCTGCAGACATTGCTGTATTTTCGTCATACTAAAATGTCGTGCCACTAAAGCCGACGTTGACGAGCCGACAGAGAAACGCAGAGCAGACACAAGTATTCCAATTTCATCTATATATGAAGGCATGATGGTTAGTTAGCTGAGTGTCGATGCGCAGCTACGTGACTGTCGGTTAAAGGTGTTGATTGTACGACGCCAAACGCGTTTTTGACATTAACATTTCAAATGTTTCGATGACATAAATCAGCCAATTTGAAATATGTAGTAAAATAGGGATGCGGTGTCTGCGTGTTCTAGTTTCAGCAGTTTGCAGACGCGTAATTTCCCACTAATAAAAAAAAATAAAATAAAATTTATATCTAACGCGTTCATAAATGCACGAAGGTGGGACCCGGCAACCCATGAGTAAATGCAGAACAATTGTGTGAATTTAATACATTTTTATTTTTGTTCGTTTATCTTTGGAACAGACAACTACTTTCTGTACACTGCAGTTGCCAGAAGTTTACACACGCACGCGTTCCCTGCCAGTAGGTTCGTATGGCACATACTAGAGCGATAATACTTATATCACGCAGTGCGCAATTTTTTTTTCATGGGACATGCATAGTGTTTCTCAGAAGCCGATGTAATTTAACGGGCTTCTGGAAGCACTCCGAAGCTCGCGATCCTGTTGAGGTAGTTGATGACGTCTCGGTACGTGGGAGCTTGACTTCTGATAAAGGGTGCGAACGCATCCATCTCGGCGTGCAGCAGATGGTTCCTGTTGAAAACGGCGCTGGTGGTTGGTTTTTCTCCAGCCAGGGGGTCCAACAACAAAGCCTGGAAGCGGTTTTGCACTGCGTGCTGCGATACTTGCAGAAACTGAATTTACTCCGCAAGATCAGGATGGCGGCTGCCAAGACGACTGTGCAGCCCGTTGTGCCAGCCCTCTTCCATGTTTGTCGTTCTTGTTTCTAGCCCTAGGCCGATTCGCAGAACGGAGATGGGGGGGGGGGGGGAGTGCCCATTCGTTGAACTGTCGAAAAGAGTTGATTAGGATGTCTAGATAGCCGGGGACGGTGGGAGTCAACAATGATGTCCTCTTTCCAAAAAAGAGAACATGACAAATGAAGCTCTCAGAATTTGCAAACGTTCAATAGGGAATCGTACCCTGGTCGTTCAAAATGTCAAAAGTCGGGTTCTACGTGAATATGTTCACTCTCGACTCTAGCATAATGTAATTTGGAAAGACCGAGAAAGGGGCTAACCTCCTGATCCTGTGGTCTAATGTGTACTTGTAATGTGCGCATATGAATAAATCGCGGTCGCACTGTCGCAGCGGCTCGGCGACTGAGTTACAACCAGTTGCCACGCCCTTTTTTTAATTATAAAATTTATCTTTATATTTACATATATAAAACGAACAACAAAATGTATTGTTTTTTTTTGTGTTATGAAGTCTATGAAATACACGAGCATAATTTTCATTTTATTCGGGGGACCTCACAGAGGCAACGTCAGCGGGGCAAGCTCAGCCGCACACCAAAATAGCCGTGCATCGAAAAGCCCGGTATTGAAAAGCACGGTACCGAAACGACCACGTACCGAAACACCACCTACCGAGATCTCCGCACCGAAACGTCCGGTTCCCCATTTCATCGAACGCGTTTTTCACTGCCGTCGCTTTTAGTAATCCAACTTTTCTGTATCCGTTGGATATTCAGACTCGTTGGACATTCAGGCTCGTTGGACATTCCGTCTCGGTTGGACCTTTCGTCTCGTTGGACATTCAGGCACGTTGGACATTCCGTCTCGATTGGACCTATCGTCTCGTTGGACATTCAGGCTCGATGGACATTCCGTCTCGATTGGATTTTTCGTCTCGTTGTACATTCCGTCTCGCCTGTCACGTGACCGATTGGACATTCAGGCTCGTTGGATATTCAGTCTCGTTGGACATTCAGGCCATAAGCGCTACGTGCACATGCAAAAAGTCGTGTTTCTTTCATAATTCGGAACATATTTTCTAAGCCCTTGAAAAAAGGTGTTGAGGTTTCTTGATAAAAAAACTCTGAATTGAATGTTTCTCAGGACGCTCTACAACTTCTTTATTGGAGCTTTTGCACTAAATTGAATCTTTCGAAAGTTCATCAATTAATTATAATTAATTAGTTAATTGGGCAAGATACAAAAAATAGCCTGACTTGCTCCAATCAATGAACAAAGTTATTCGTTTAGTTTCATCTTCCTAAAATGCACCATAATATTTTTAAACATTTGCTCAACTTACGTGGAATACCATGCATATATGGTAAGCCGTCCTGACGAAACCGAGTCTCTCGGCGAAACTGTTGACTGAACTTCCGCTGTTTAATGTTTCTCCCGTGAGTTTTTTCACTTGTTTATGTATGTATATACATTATCTCTTTTAGTGTTCTGCCATTGTATTAATGCGTGTATGTGCCAAAGAATCATTTCTTTTCTTTTTCTACTCCGATTCTTGAAGCTGCTGCCCAAGCGACGGGCTCCAAGACGGCGTCAAGCTTGTTTTATCAGCTTTTCGTCGGGGAGACCCTTTAGTGTACGTCTTGAAGAAAATATATTTGAAACTGAGTTTTGTACTTGAGTGTTTCTGGATAATAGGCACCACTTGTACATTTGCTTTAATCGTAAGGCTGAGAGTAACCAAAAGCTTAATGACATGCGAACGCACGTGCACACACTAAGCTCGCATTATTACGGTGCAATTTCTATCTGATTGGATTAGCTAAGAAGAACAGAACCCACAAAAAGGCGTTCAGAGCAGTGACGTTCTGCTTCCGGTGTTTCTAGATCAACTCGTAGCCTCCGGTGTGCTCTGATGCCATGTGCATTCGCACCTCCTTTTCCTGCTCCTTCTCCTCCGGTGCGCAAGATTTATTTTCTTTATTTATGACTCTCCAGCACTCGCCCGTCATTGCGATGGTCTCTGGAAGGGGCTCTTTCAATGATTTCGTTACTTTAACGAATAAAGACACTTTTCATTTTATTGCTTAGGCTTCGGGAACAACCGCCTTAGCAGAACAAACTGCACTCTAAGAAAAGAAAGGAGGAAAAATATAGCAACGGCGCGTGTTCATGTCTTCCATTCACGTGCACCCATACGGATCCAAGAAGCATGGGAGCAACAAGACGAGTTCTCCCTCCTCTGGCTCATGGGAGGATGTCTTTTCCTCGCGTATTTCTCGTTTTTATACTATTTGTATAGAGATTCCCTCTGTGTGCACAGTTTGATAAGCAGCATTTGTGCATTCACGTATCCCAAAATTGTTAAAGGATAATATCGCCGAGATCCGACCCTGTAAGTGAACCGCAGACCGTCCACAATGCCCTCCTTTTCCAAGTTCTCCGAAGACGACGAGCATTTCGGCTGCTTCGCTCATTTTGCCGGCTGCACCGTTTCTAGCACTAATTTGAAGAGTTCAGAGAAGAAGGCCGTCATATAGAGCGAAGTTCTTAAATCGTGCTACGTACACTGGGCATGGCAATGCCGGCGATGTTGGGCCAGCTGGGCGTCGGCATGTAGCATGCAAGCGGTTCCGGCAGCCGTAGGCCGGATGATACAAATACGTCCAAGAGTCGAGAGATTGCTGCCTGCCTGTGAAACATGAGAGTGCGAAGTACGCGTAGCAGCGACTCTCGTGCCCATTATTTGTCTCTGCGCCTAATAACTACGTTCTTACCAAGTGCGTCAAGCGATGATCGCCCTGTTTTCGTTTCTCCGCGCAAAACCAACATCGCTCAGACACTGCTGTCTGTTATGAAAGTGGTTGTGAACAGCTATGCGAACCGTCGCCGATGTCTCCGTATTTACGAGTGTCAGCCGACGATCATCTGATGACCATCTTGGTTTGTGTCGTTGTGCATCACCAATATCGCTGAAGCAATGCTGTCTTTCCTGGAAGTAGTTGTGAACGAAGACGCGACCGGTCTCTCAGGTATCCCTGTGTTTCGTAGAAAGATGGCATATGTTCCCTGGTTGCTATTCTATATCAGATTTTAATGTTTTAGGAAACCGTTTTTCGCGACTACGGTGCAATCAATCGACAAGCGGATAGCGCATGTTGTGACGCTGATGTAGACCGTAACTGCGATCGTACTATGGCCAGTATGACTGTCGTCTGTGTGCAATGCCCCTCAAGCCGCACTTCGGCCGCTCCCGGTAAAGTAGGCTGAACAGTACTCAAATATTGCAGAAAGGAGACGTGTCCTTGTTTTCAAACAGTGGCGTGTTAGTGATCGGGGGTCGAGATTCCTACGACATAAGTGGGCCGGCGTCTTCTGGGTTCCCAAGGCAGCGGGAGGGTATCGACTGCGCGTCAATTTAACCAAGCTGAACCAGATCGTCTTCCTGAGAACAGCGTTTGATGCCGACCGTCGACGTGTGTTCGGGCTGCTGGGAAGCGCTACCGTCTTTTCAAAACTGGGCGTAATGTCAGTCACCCTTTTTGAGAGACAGCTTTTTGCGAGCACTTCGAAAATGGTAATATTCTTCCTTTTCTTGTTCTTCCTGGTTTTACTCCAGCAGGACGCATCTTATCTCAAGCAGAGATTTTTCGAAACAAAACAAAATGGTGGCTGCCGTACAGTTGAGATTCTGGGCTTGTGGAGAGAGTGACATTTTTGAGTGGGGACATAGTACGGCTTAGTTCTCTGCCCTTCGCTGCCCGTGGCATAAGCGGACGTCTATCTGGAGAACACAGGAGTAAAAAGCAGTCAGTCCGTACTCTGTGCGTTTTTGGACGGCATCAAGAAAGGTACACACGGGAAATGTGCGTCAACGTTTCCTTCCTTTAACCGACGTTCTAGTTAATTGTTGTTATGAGAGTCGTTTTTTTTCCTTCTTATTAATTATATTTATGTATTGAAAAAGGTTTCTTATTCACCAACCTCTCAACCGAAGGCTTGATCTGTTCAAAGCCGAAGGAAGAACAATATTAATCCAAATCTTATTTATCATTTAATTATCACCTTTCTCTTACCAACAATGTTTTGCTATTGTCTGGCAGTATATGCTGGAATAGTAAGATGTACACAAATCAATTCTTATTCCAGTTTTGTGAAGTTGTATGACGACCTCTACACCTTCGCGATTTTGACAATAGAGAATTTTAGCAGATCGTTCCGATGACACCACTAACGATCGTCTATACTCCGCCGCCGCCTTTGCGCGTCCATCCTATCGTTATCGGGTATCGTTATCGGGGAGATCGAAGGTATCGGAATGATGCAATGAAACTGTCGAATATTAGGCAACGGCTGCAACGATGAAGCTTTGCTCTATCTTCGAGGTAAACAGCACTTCCATTGCTTCGCTGAAGAAGCTTAATGCACAGCATGAAGCATTCGTGAGGCAAAATATGGCACTCCCATCCAGCGCCTAAGTACAAGGAGTGTTCAGCGTAGCAGTCGACATCTTCAGTAAGAAATGACACAATATGTCTAACGAGACTTTCGAGAGCCATGTGTTGCTCAAAATACTCAAGGTCAAAATGTCGGAGGACACCCAAACACTTCTTAGGAGTTGCGAATGCGAAACCATGCCGCCTGCGACGTATTGCTTCCGCCTCGCATTGTCGAAGGGCCTCGTCCTCCTGCTGCCCGAGACGCTGAATCGCGATCCGCTTGCGCCTCCCAACGGCCGAGCGCGGACTGTCGTCAAGTGGCCGCGCATGCGCTGACCTCGGCCGTGTAGCCACTCCGGAGTCTGCTTGTGCGGGCTCTGCTGGCTCGGTAGCCAGCCGCTCCCACTTACCGGCGGCCTGTGCCGCTACACCGCCAATGGAGAGGGCTTCTTTGGTCAAGTTCCTTGGAACTACGCCGCGCGAGAGCCAATGGGAGCCTCGTTCCTTGAAAGTATTACGTGCGCCAGCCAATGGGAGACTATCCATCAGATCGCTGATACAGACGACAGGCTTGGCTCCATTGGGACAGGGGAGTTTAGGTACCATTTGGCGAGGCTTAAAATGCTGATAACGCCAGTTCTCTCAGGAGTAAGTTAATGCTTTCGCATTAATAAATGGAACAGGTGGCAACAACACGAACTTGAATAACCCTCTTCCTTTTGTTTTTTACTTTAGGATATAATGTTGGCACTAACGCCACGGAAGTAACGGATTACGTTTTGGGGTAACGATCACTTACTTTTATAGGAATGTAATTATTATTGTAATTAATTACACCTTAGCCTATAGTAATTGTAAATGTAATTCTGTACTATTTATCAGTAACGTGCACAAGTCTGGTGTGTGTGTGTGTGTAAGCGTTGTAAATGGAGATGAGGGGGGAAAATGAGAATAAGTACAAGTCTGGGCGAAACCAACCTCCAGCCGATGGTAAGGTTGCAGTGCTCCGCCGACATCGACGTGATGCCTCATGGCGCCCAGCGTTCGCGCATACTGGTGCAGCGATACCAGTTCACTCTGCAGTATGCTTTTGCCAAGTGCCTCGCCACTGACAACATACTGTCCAGAGACCCCGAGGGCCTCGCTCCAACAACGTCTACTGCGGACAGCGTCGAGGCCCTCCTTTTACAGGTTGTAACTGCACACTGTGAGAAAAAAAAAGGAAGGAAAAGATAGCAACATCGTGGATTCCTCCATTTCACTGACGCGCCCACAAGCGGGTCCGAGAAGAAAGGAGGAACAAGACGTCTTCCTTCTTTCTGACGCTTGAAGGAAGGAAAGTTTGTTACGGGCTTTAGCTGAGCAACTTGGTTCATTGCTTGTGAATGAGGCCAGCTGAACATAAGAAACACACAGAGAAAAAATATATCATTCGCACCGCTGGACTAGCAACATTTAATGATGCCTCTTTTTCCTTTTCTTCTACTCCTTGATTTCGGTTTTCTTTTTCTGTACAAGGGATTTTCCCTTGACATAAAGGATATGTATTACTCCATCCCCCATGCAGGCCTCCTAAACATACTTCGAGAAACAATTGAACAGCAAGGTCTCACATCATTCCAAAGTGCGGCGGGCATGCCCCTCGACAACTTTTTGGAATTGCTAAGTGTTTACCTGAAGGCGACGGTGGTGTCCTATCAAGATCAGCAGTATGTGCAGAAGAGGGGTGTTTGCATCGGGTCTCGAGTGGCTCCTTAAATCAGCGATGTGTTTCTCGCAACATGCGGACTTGCCATCCAACGAAGCATGAAAGATTCCAGGATTGAAGTCATCTTCCGCTACGTTGATGATTTTTTAATACTTTGTAACACGGAGGTAGAAGAACAAGACAACGGTTGCCGCAAGTATGTCATGAGGTGCTTTGAACAGAGCTGCTCAGGACTTGAGTTCACTCACGAACTACCCG
Source organism: Ixodes persulcatus (assembly GCA_013358835.2). NCBI lineage: Eukaryota > Metazoa > Arthropoda > Arachnida > Ixodida > Ixodidae > Ixodes > Ixodes persulcatus. Next base: position 1,003,918 of record JABSTQ010010167.1, on the reverse strand, counting down.
TAAACAAATACATCAGGTTCCTCGATCTTGTCTTAGAATTTAAAGATGGACACGTCTGCTGGCGATACCAAGCTCGGTCCTGCAAAGGGTTTCTTCCATTCGAATCCGGACACTCAAAGAACGTGAAACGTGGGGTCGCCACCACGGCACTAACATCTGCCTTAAAGAAGTCATGCGAACACCAAATCCAGAAGAGTTTTGACACTCAGATATCCAGGCTACTTGATGCTGGGTATCCGGAAGCACTACTGGTATCAATATGTGAAAAGATCTCCCAGAAGTTGAAGCGCGGACAGGAAGGCATCGAGCGAACAAAGAAGAAAAAGACTGGACATCCCATAGTGGTAGCACCATATCTCCATGGCATCACTCACCGGCTAAAAAAGATTGCAGGCCGGCAAGGGGTCCAAGTGATAAGCTCCGCGCCAAACAAGGGCTATTCAATGTGCGGCAGGGTAAACGAAAACCAACGTAAGCACCAAGAGCCGTGTAACATCGCACACAAAACAAGGTACGCCCAATGTCAAAAAGAAGTCATTTATAACATCCCATTAACATGTGGAAGGTGTTATATTGGGCAGACAGGGCGCTGTATTAATGATAGAACCAGAGAACATGCCACATCTCTACGAAACTTGACAGCAGCAGGACACCTTGCAGCCCATTGTCGCGCATGCAAATGCGAGGCAACGTTGTGCAACGTAAACATCATGGGGCGACATAAAAATCAACTCGCCCGTGAACTACTAGAAGCCCTAGCCATCGAAGAAAAAGGCGAGGACTGTGTTAGTGCCCCTTCCGTTGCACTACACAACTCTGAGAAGTTTTTCTTGCAGAGTGATATGAGTTCCAGGCAAAGGTAGAGGAAGAGGAAGATCGCTTAAAGAAGACAGAAGAAAAGGGATGAGAACATTCCTACAGCAGAAAGGTCATTGCGTTAAAGGAAAAGAAAATACTCAACTCAGAGAAGGTTTTTCTGCGGAATGTTATGAGTTCCAGGGAAAGGTAGAAAAAGAGGAAGATTGCTCAAACAAGACAGAGGAAAAGGGATGAAAACATTTCGACAGCAGAAAGGTCACTGCGTTAAATGAGAAGAAATAGCGTTAAAGGAAAGAACTTTCGAATTAAGCGTAAAGAAATAGAAAACCTAATTAGAGTGTAAAAAATTAAGAAATCTTAGTGTAAAGAAAAAGAAAACCGAAATCAAGGAGTAGAAGAAAAGGAAAAAGAGCCATCATTAAATGTTGCTAGTCCAGCGGTGCGAATGATATATTTTTTCTCTGTGTGTTTTTTATGTTCAGCTGGCCTCATTCACAAACGAAGGAAAGTTTTTCCACCTTATATTTTTGATCTACTCTAGGCTTTATGACTTCTTTATTATTTTCCTTCAGACAGGCTGCACGCGCAGTTTGATGAGCAGTACTTGTGCCACAACGCATGCCCACAAGTACGATTAGTGACCCGGAATTGTGAACCTTTGTATGTCAACCACAGGGCGTCCAAAGTGGGTTCTCCCAAGAACGCAGAGCAGTACCCTGGTTTCTACCTATCATTTTGTCGAATAAGTAAAAAAAGCCGTCATAAACCCTTATTTCTGGTAATACAATCTCACCTGACTGGACCAATAAGTACACTTCCCAACACATGAAGAAAAAAAAAAGAAAGGGAAAGAAGGAACTCAAACGCATAAACAAGACGACGATCAACGAGTTCTACCTAGACAGCATAAGCCACTCCCCGGCTCCACACTTTTCGAAAGGGAACCGCCACCCGAACAACAACGACTCCAAGGTCCCGCACACAAACGACCCTCCCTGTACAGCGCAGGAGGCAGCAGAGGGAGATTAGCTGCTTTGTCCACCCCCTTTGACCTCGTCTTCTGATAAGCTTCCACACCTCCTTTTGGGTCTTCGTGTGGCTGTGAGCGACTGCGAAGGCCGCTTCTAGCGAATCAGAGGGGTGGAGCGAAACACGTGACCGCTCTCCGTAGGACAAAAACGCTTGGACAAAAATTTGTCACGCGACTCGCTCTGACGCGCTGATGGGCTCACTGGACTCATAGCCTTCGCCGTTTGCCAGGTTATGGTGAGTTGTAGGGACCACGTAAATCCGGTTTCCAAAAAGCGTCCTTCAGTGCTCTCCTGTTTTTCGTGCAAGCAGGTCCTGACGAGTTCCGCTTCGCGACCGTAGTTTTTCGTCGTGAACGGCGGAATACATCCATGTCAACTTTTTTATAATGGCCGTTTATTTCGTCGGAGTCTATGGAATTATTGTGCTGTGTTTGTAGAACGCGTTTCGGCAAAGAGCTGCTCATCGGGCCTCGGCGGACGCGAGACTTCCGTTGATTGTGATCGACCGCCTTCATCCTCGACATTGTGTTTGCGTTGTTTCGTGCTGCGCGAATCAGATTGTGCATCTATCACGACAGAAAGCTCCTCATCGGTGACCGCGATACTTCCGTGGAATGTGAGCGACCGCCTTCATCCCCGGCATTGTGTTTGCGAATTGTTCTGTGCTGCTCGAATCGGATTATACATCTATAACGGATTACATGAGATCGCTCTCTTATATGTAAGTACTCTGCATGCATGCTTCTGATTGTAGTCCTGCTTCCGTCTCAATAGACCATTTTACTGTTAACAAACATGAACTGCGGCTTGCGTCCCAAGTAACTTCCGGTCGTTCCATTTTTGTGAACGTAGTAAGCAGAGACATGGCTGCGGCCAGATGACCTCCTTGCAATCGTCTGAAGAGAATTTAGTAGAACCTAGTAGAATCTTGATCGAAAAATAAAGAGTTAACCAGGTATGTTTCGACTCATTTGCAGTCATTTCTTCCTGTAGTCTTTTGGGTTAATACACCTTATCTTATGGGTGTTGGTCATTGCGTTTTTTTTTTACTTACCATTCTGGCGGCGGTACACCCAATTTAGAGGGTGTACTGCGCAGTCGTAACACCCTAATAAAACGGTGTACTGTGGAATCACACCTTTATTTAAGGGTGTTCGGGAAAAACACCCTCCTTTAGGGGTGTTAGGTATAACGCCCTTTTCTTAGGGCGTTTGCTACACCTATATGGGTGTTAGTTATAGGACAAGCCATTTACACCCATAAGGGTGTTACGATGTTTAGTGTGTACGTACACCGGACAGGGCGGATGCGCAAGAGTCGTCCGAGTCTGCTTGAGCCTGTTTGCGCGTCAGGACGGTGACTGCAAAATCCACCGTTGCAGCGACTCTCATGCCTGTTATTAGTCTGTGGGTGCGCCTTACTACGTTCTTACCAAGTCTGTCAACCAATTATCGCCTTGTGTTCTGTTTCTCTTTACGTCACCAACGTCGCTATGGCAGAACCGCCTGTTGTGAAAGTGGTCGGGACCCAAGACGTGAACCGTCGCCGATGGCACCGTGTGTTCCAGTGTTAACTGATGATCATCTATCGTCTTGGTGGTTTGGCTCCTCGAATCACCAATATTTCTATGGCAGTGCTTTCTACTGTGAAAGTTGTTGTGAACGAAGACGCCAGCAGTCGCCGAGCTCACCTTCTGTTTTGCAGGAAGTTAAGGTATGCTCTTTGCTTGCGCTATTCTATTTCAGGTTTTAACGTTTTAGAGAACCATACGATTGGTTACTGTGCAGTCGATGTACCCGCGGAGAGTCATGTTGTGAAGCTGATTGAAACCATAACTCCGAGCGGGCATTGTGTGTATTGTATGGACTGCCTTTTCCGGCTTGCCTCTTGTACGTATAAATTGGTTGAGACATGCGTGTGATAGTCCGTCTTTCTATTATTTCCGGTCAGGGATTTCGATGGGAGCGGTACACCAGCTGGCCTGTTTTCCCTTGCTTCACTGTTAAAGGACAAAACTGTTCTCTTTTCTTTTTTCAATTTTCCCTTTTAATTTCCATATCCTGTGTTGTGGAAACGCATCACTGCGCTCTTACCCTCACTCATGTCAGGCAGTTGGCAGGCGCCCACTCTGTAAAGCAAGTGATGTAGTCTTGAAAGCGGACAAAGCAGTTTGGAGAAGTGATGCGGGCGATAATGCACCTTTCGTCTGCATACCGTTCAAGTAGGATGTTGCCTGTTTTGCGGCATGTCGTTAACGAAAATCGAGAGCTAATTTGGACCACGTATACGGATCCTTCTGAAACTCCAGAAAGAGCTGGTTATCTTTCAGACATTGACCCATGGTCTTTAGTAGCACTGGTGCCCTATACACACCCACGAGGCATCCCTGGAACGTCAGGACATCCTGAGGATATCATAGAACCATATGGGCTGCTTGGAGTAAAGCACGCGTTGGGTACGACCCACAATAAAACGGATAAACTAATCTAGTAACGAGCATCGGACACCAGCGTGAGCTGCTTTACTGATCAGGATGGCGTGATCGAGCGTGTCAAACTCATTACTGCTCTCCAGTTGAATCAAATAAGCAGGAATGCGCCTGTCGATGCCGTTAAAAATTGAGAACATAGTTTAAAAATATAGAAAGTAATTAAAGAAAGGAAAATACACGGTACATCATGAGACCCCGCCAACACCACGAGACACACATGTTCGTTCAACCTCGTTCTGCCTTCACGTGCTCTTCTAAACAAACCACGATGATCATTGGTGGCGCACCGTTTACGCAACACGACAACACTCAGCCACTCTACTGAAAAAAAAAAAAAAAAACATTTGAAATTCAAACTGGTGGCAAACTGGCCGACCGGTTTGAATCAAACGGGTTGCAAACATGTCGTCCCGTTTGGATCAAAGCGTGATTATAAGATATGGGTACCGGTTTGAAACGGCACTCGTTAGACGCGGGTGCCCCTTCGATCTTGCTTGTGACGACACGAAGGCGCCCTTCGGATATTCAGTCAAATTATTCGTTAGCTCTAAATGGGTATCGTCTGGAAGGTTGGATATCTTAAACTTATTTATGACGTTCCGAACTTTATAAACCTATTTATAACATAGAGGAAACCCATACAAATATTTACTCACACAGGTGCTTGCAAGTAGGCAGGAAAACAGACACAAAAGGTTGTTTTCAAATTTCCTTGAAATTTATTACATACAACCTACTTCGTAAACAAGTACAAACATGCAAACGATCTGTGAAATGTGACGAGGTAATATTATGGTTTTATACAACTGAGAATATTGCAAAGCAAGCAAGAACCGAGGTCATTTTAGGCTATAGTGCCTATCTCCCCGGCATCTGGGTGTAATATTTCTTCGAAATTCTACCGGCAGACCCTTCCCATTGGCGATAAATCAGTTCACCGAACGACGTTACATCGACAGATTGTTTCACTGACACGTAATGTTTCATCCACAGATTCTTTTATAGACAGCTAAGATTAGCTTTTTTTTGCAATAAGTCACCCCAGGTGGTCGCTGCAAATGGCGTGTGCGGGTGTGCCAGGTAGGATAACATTTTTGTAATAAACCGTCGCAGATTATCGCCGCGGGACTGCGTCAACGAGTCCGCCAGCCAGTGATACACGCGCGAGGGAATGTCCCTACACCCTCCAATTCGCGTAACGAGTGTCGGTGATATGTTAGTGTCGAAAAAAACGTGCTAATGAAACGTGTAACCACAAAATGTTTACTATGAACGGTGTTTCCACCGAATGCCGGGAGAACAACAAATTCAGTATTCTACCGGAATTTGTCACATGATTGCAGGAATCTAAAGGGAGGCGAACTGCCGGTAGAATTTCGAGGAAATTACTCTCAGGGCTGCCGGGAGAATAGACACTGCCTAATACTATAGATAATGTAAAAGAAGTACCCCTAGAAGAAAGGTCAATTATTGCCAACACGTACGTTGTCGTGCACTTACCATACTAATAGCGTACACGAAAGATGTAATCCGAGATGTATGTCGACAGGGGCACTGCAGGACAACCGTACAAACACAAAAACGAGAAGGAAGGGCTCCGTGAAGGTTCATGTGCCGAACCACACCGCAACAATTCCTGTGACTTCTTTGAAAAATCGCTTGTTGCCGATACACGCGTAGGACTTTTCGAACGCTAATAACTTTGGTAGATTTCGAATTAGTTGTCGAGAGACACTCTAATAAGGCCGCAAAGTAAGGCGGCAGGTCGAAGCAGGGAGGAGGAACGAGATTTGAACAGCAACGGACACAATCACACAAAAAAAGAAGCGGTTGCCGGCGCGCGCACTTCTGGATTTCGGAGGCCATGGCAAACCCTGACGAAAGACAGGTTTGTCCAAACGAGTAACCTGTTTGCCCAAACGGGTGACCGTTACGGCTGATACGGGTGATATCTTTTAGCCATACGGGCGACCACTTTGCCAAACAAGTGGCTAAACCTTTACCGGTATGAACCCAATTACTTTCACACAGACGCCGAATGTTTTTTTTCAATAGGGCAATTCTGACTTGCTGGCTCTCCTCAGTAAGTTGGACCTGGTCAAGTTGTCTTGAAAACGCTTTGCCTGTTTTCTTGCTTTCTTTTCTTTTTGTTTTCTTCTTGATTTGGATTACTAGATTGTTGTATTCTGACTCGCAGTCCCTTGTACTTTCCCGAACTACTTGTCCCTCTCTCCAAATGCGCGGTAAGGAGGTCGACCCACGGGTGAACTCCCTGGTTTTTTTTTGTATATTCATGGTCGCAACTGTCATGCATCCCAGTTCATTTGTGCTCATTGCAAAGCATTCAAGGTTTTTCTTTAACATCTCACAGATTTCTTTCTTCTGTTTCTCTGTCACAGACGGTCCGACTTAGATTATTTCATGTTGGTTGTAGACAGGCCCTTTTTTCCCCGCTCAACGTAGTGGTCTACGCATTGCGAAATCCTTTGCTCATTGGTATCCTGAAGTTCGTCCAGATCTCCACGCCTAACTATCTGTCCCTTCTTGAGGATGATGCCAGATTTTGTGGCGTTCACGATGGGAAGACTTGTTTTCCAGTATTTTAACACACACAGGTAGTACATCTTGTCCTCTTCAGCTATAAGGAGATGACTGTTTTGTTTGTCATAATCCAAAACACTTGTGACCCATTTTACAGTGTTTGTCCCAAGCTTGACCCTGTGTCTGGTAGACAACGCAACTCGCGTATTGCCATGGTCAACCTCGATTTCTTTGAGAAATAGCAAGTCTTGTTTCTCTAGCAGCAAAGGCGTCCCCTCTTTCTGTAGTGGCACAATGTTTGGTGTGTCAATGACTTAATTTCCCACGATGATAGCAAAGCCCGTGAAAGTGTTGTCTTCAAATACCTGCATTCTCCCTGCATGGAAAAGTTACTGTTTACTTTGAGGTCGGCTTGAACCTACCCGAAGGTCTCGCATGTTCCTCCTACTCCACATGCTTTTTCCTTTCGGCTAGGAACTGCTACTTTTGTGTCTAGCTGGGCGGCAAATCTCTTCTTGATCAGGCTTATCTGCGTACCACTGCCCGGAAGAGCAGATGTTGGTTCTCCATTGATGTTCATTGATTTCAACGCTTGCGACGACCCACAAGCTTTGTGCCGGTATTTATCCTTGATCATTTGTAGTGCATATAGTCACGAATGACAAGTGATGAGACGGCGAATGACTAAAATAAAAGGAAACAGAAAGATAACAACAGAGCGTCGCGGGCGTCGAAAGCGGCGAAGCAGCAGGATCGAACGCTGAGCCGAAAACTGACTATGGCTGGCCACGCGGAGCCCCTTTTGTACACGCGTGGCCTTCTGGAAAAGTCAGCGTAGAAGGTTCGGCATGTAGAACATTCTAAACTCGAATCAGCAACACGGTTCTCGAATTTACGAGAACATTACATTAGAGTCAGCGAAAATGCGTACCCGCGGCCTGGAATCGAAATTCTGGCTTTCTGCGTGGAAGGCAAGTGCGATAACCGTTAGGTCACGGGCGCTTTTTTTTTGTTCTTTATTGCCGGGCAAAAGAACACACGCATAGGCACACTAGCCACTCGAGAACACTTTCACGAGCATTGACGTGTTCAAGAAAAGAAATAATGCTCTCACAGGAAATACTCCTGTGCTTCTCGTGCGTCACTGCCAGCATGGCGCACGGCCATCCGCGACCTCCAAATGCCGTGCAGACACAGTAGCATTATAAGATCAAACGGGACGCCATCATTGTACTCCACAGAAAGATACCTAATCCCGTGGGGCTCGAGTGGTAACTCTGTTTTCAATGTGCGCTGGAGGACTGTCCCAAGAAAAGACGCCATCCCAGCACTCTAAGAAGACATGTTCAGTGTTCTCCGGCTTCTTACAACGAAAACAGTGAGGGCCCCACGGGACAAAGAGGCCCTTATCCTCCATCCACTTCTTTACCGGTAAGGTACCAGAGTGCAATTTCAAGAAAAACGTTTTAACACCGTGTGGCACTAGCATTCTTTTCACCCTTTTTAAAACGTCTTGACCCGGGCCAGTGGAGTACAAAGCTCTGTACATCGGAAAAGGAAAAACAATGTCTCAAACATCCTTGTACAATCTTTTACGTGTCACTTCACCCAGATACCCGGGAGAAAAACGAGTTAATAAAAAACGGCATGACATCACCACTTCTTTAAAGTACCCATGAATACCCCCAGGCAAGTAGGACGAATAAATCACAAACTCAGGCAAACCCCGACCCAGCCTTACTTGAAAAACAGTGCGCAAAAAAGAATCACTAGCATCTCGAAAAAAAAGGAAACGGTTTACTACTTGACGCAAAAACAGGTGCGACAAGCTGAGTCCGCCCTCGCGGACGCGCCGGAAAAAGGTTCATTGTGCTCCGTTAGGCCACGAGCGCGCTGCCTACTTAGACAGCTGCGCTCGCGGCATTATTCCCCCCTTTAAAAGAGTGCATCGTCCCGATGCAGCACAAAACAAAACCACAAATACACAACAAAAGGGTAGCAGAGTCGCGAGCCACAGTTCACAGTTCACAGTTCACAGTTCACTCTTTGATGAGAGTCCAAAGTTCTATCGTTCGTAATACGGCTTGAGCCGGACGACGTGCACCACCTCAGGTCGTGGCTGGCGTCTTGCAGATGAGCGCGTTCCGTCGATTAGAACTTAGTAGTTCAAATCGCCGAGGCGTCGGATGATTTTGTGGAGTCCGAAATACCGCTTGAGAAGCTTCTCGCTGAGCCCGCGGCGCCGTATCGGTGTCCACACCGATACCCGGTCTCCAGGTTGAAAGTGGACGTCCCGGACGACGAAGCTTATGGCGGCGTGCGTCGACTCGCAGTTGTCATGAATCTTGATTCTTGCCAGTTTGCGAGCTTCTTCCCCGCGTTGCGAGATCAGTTGAGCATCGTCGTTGCCATCATCGGCCGGCACGTGAGGCAGCATGGCGTCGAGCATTGTGGTAACCGTCCGGCCGTGTACCAGCTTGAACAGTGTCAATCCCGTGGTTTCTTGAACCGCTGTGTTGTACGCAAACGTGACGTACAGCAACACCTCGTCCCATGTCTTGGGCTCAACGTCGACGTACATGGAGATCATGTCGGCGATCGTCTTGTTGAGCCGCTCTGTTAGCGCGTTGGTCTGCGGATGATAAGCGGTTGTTCGTCGATGGCTAGTATGACTGAGCTGAAGAATTTCTTGAGTCAGCTGTGCCATGAAGGATGACCCGCGACCTGTGATCAGGACTTCAGGTGCGGCGTGTCGAAGGAGGATGGACTCGACGAAAAACTTGGCGACCTCCACTGCTGTTCCCGATGGCAAGGCTTTCGTCTCGGCGTATCGGGTAAGATAATCGGTCGCGACGATAATCCACCGATTTTCTTGCGTACGATTTTGGGAACGGCCCAAGTAAATCCATCTCGACCTGCTGGAAGGGCGTGGTCGGTGCAAGTATCGGCTGCAGGAGTCCTGTTGGCTTCGTCGGAGGCCTCCCAAGCAGCACAGAGTTGGCCAATCATTGGCTAATGACTGGCAATGGTCCTTGGCCAAGTGGCCAGACAGTGGCCAGAGACTGGCCGGTGACTGGCCTTTATCTGGCAATTGGCCAATGGCCACATGGCCATCAGCCATCGGCCAAGCATTGGCCAATGAATGGCCACCCTCTGGCCACTGGCCAAAAGACCATCGCCAGACATTAGCCATTGCTTGGCCAAAATCCGTGCTGCTTGGGCTCTTACGTCATTGGCACTCATGGCACGACCGTGTGTACAGGTGGACTGTTTTCGGGAGTCTCGGCCAGTAGTACTTGTCACGAATCCGGGCGGGTGTCCTGCTGTAGCCAAGGTGTCTAGCTGTCGGGTCGTCATTGCATGCTTGAAAGATTTCTTCTCGCAAGCTGGACGGAACAACCAGCAGATAGGCAGGGTTGTCGTTCCGAAGTCCTTCTTGAAGAGCACGCCTCGCCGCAGAACGAAGCCTGGCAAGTTTGGGCCAAGACTCGCGGAACTGAACTTCCTTGACCTTCGAGGTGGTCGATCACGGCGCGAAGTTCGGGGTCGTCTCGTTGAAGTGCTCCCATGTGGGTATCAGTAATTACTCCGAGAAAACGGGCGTCATTGTCGTCGTCGGTGCTGTCGGGAGTAGATTCGACTGGGGCACTAGACAAACAATCGGCGTCACTATGCTTGCGGCCAGACTTGTGCACAAAGGTCACGTCGAATTCTTGCAGTCGAAGACTCCAGCAAGCGAGGCGTCCTGACGGGTCCTCGAGGTTGGCGAGCCAACAGAGAGCGTGGTGGTACGTGATAACGCGGAACGGTATCCCGTTTAGGAACGGGCGGAGCTTGGTTAAAGCCCTAGACGACAACGAGACATTCCTTGTCGGTTGTTGAGTAATTGTTTTCTGCCTTACACAGTGCCCGGATTGCGAAAGCGATCACCCTCTCTTCTCCGTCTTGTCTTTAAACGAGCACCGGACCTAGCCCGGCGTTACGGGCGTCTGTGTGAACTTCCGTTTCCGCTGACGGATTGAAGTGTCCGAGGAGGATAGGGGGCGACTGGAGTCTTTCCTTCAGTTCGTTGAACGCTTGTTCTTGCTCCGTAGCCTGAGGGTCGGTGCGGGCACTCAGGCGCAGAACGTCTTCCACGAAGCCCGTGATGCTCTCGTAGCGGCCTTGAGTTCTTGTACGAAGTAAGTCTTCGGCTCTCTCTCGGTGTTGCTGGTTGACAAATGTCGCCTTCAGCTGGCTTTTCAAAATGTCCCACGATGTCAAAGAAGACTCGTGATTTTTGTACCAGTACCTGGCAGTCCCCTCGAGCGAGAAATACACTTCTTGCAGCCGTCGCTCGTTGGTCCAGCCATTGTGGCGGGCGACGCGTTCGGGACGATCCAATCTTCGATGCCTTCGTGGAGTTCACCGTGGAACGGAGCAGCCGTCCGTGGTGCGACGGACAGGTAGATGACGGCAGAAGCGGCCTGCGTCTGCGACTGGTTGGCCATTGTCGGCTTCGTTGGCTGGTTGGTCCTGGGTGGCAGAAGTCCGTATTCCGGGTGTATGCCTTGGGTGCGGTGACTTGATCGGGTCTCGATCTGGTCTTCGTTGGGTCCTCGGGAGCTTGGGTTCGGACTTGTACTGCGGGAACTCGGAGGGCTGCGCTGCACGGACATACGGTACCCCACACCTCCACCAAAATGTCACGAATGACAAGTGATGAGGCGGCGAATGACTGAGTAAACTGAACGTTTAATGGGTGAACTTGTGCCCAAAAAAATAAAAGGAAAAAGAAAGATAACAACAGAGCGTCGCGGGCGTCGAAAGCGGTGAAGCAGCAGGATCGAACGCTGAGGCGAAAACTGACTATGGCTGGCCGCGCGGAGCCCCTTTTGTACACGCGTTGGCTTCTGGAACAGTCGGCGTAGAAGGTTCGGCGTGTAGAACATTCTAAACTCGAGTCAGCAACACGGTTCTCGAATTTACCAGAACGTTACATTAGAGTCAACAAAAAATTACACCATCTTCCCGAGGGGAACCATGGGGTGATGCGGAGCATCGTGTTGGTTCCGAGGAAAGAGTCAGTTGCGTGCTGACGTCGAGAGATGGCGCCACCGACTGCCCTAGCGTTACCCCCTACGCGAGCCTTCGTCGCGGCTCGCGGCAGAGAAACTTGGAACGCTCGCCGTTTATTTTATTTTTTTCACACTTGAAGGAGAGGAGACAAGAGGAGGAGAGTTGCGCGTGCGCGCGCGGTGTGAGGAGAAGCCAACGCACGCGCAGTGCACGCAGCTGGTAGAGAGAGAGAGCGGAGAGAGTAACGCGCAGCTGTTGGAGAGAGGGAAGGAGGAGAGTTGCGCGTGCGTAGTTCGAGTGCCGACTACATCGCGGACGCGGGACATAGACCCGAGCAAGAGATGCTCCGCATCTAAAATGCGTACCCTCGGCCAGGAATCAAACTCTGGCTTTCTGCGTGGAAATCACACGCAATAATCGTTAGGCCACGAGCGCGCTGCCTACCTAGACAGCTGCGCTCGCTGCAATATTCTCTTCGCTCGGGACCATTTTCGTACCGTCTCCCTGCTTGCCAAAGCGAGTGCATGCTTTCTCCCGTCGTGAATCCAGGCAATCTCGTGGAATGTGACCAAATATCGTACAATTGATATATTTTGACCCCTTATTTTGGGAACGGTTGGAATGTCATTCTCAACTCGTGACGACAACAACTCGGCTTTCGAAGTCTGCCATGGCCTCTTGTCTTGTTGTTTACGGTCCAACATTAATCTTGCGTCGTGATTTTTTTTTTAAACACTCCTAGCTGGCGGTATAACCTGTAAGATCATTATTAGAAAGGTGAGATCAATTTCGCATGGCGCAACTGAGTTCCCTTGAGGCTAGTCCTGTAATAATCTTCTCTCTCGTTTCCTCCAAATTGAATCGCAAGCGTGCGCAAAGCGTTTCTTTGTCACGAACGTGGGTTTCGTTCGCCCTTCCGTTGCACTTGGCGTTCCATGATTCTCCACTGTTGAGTTTTCAATGGTGGGACGGCGTAAAAGTCCCAAAATGTGGCTTCCCAGGACGACCAAGTCTTGAAACCTTCGCCCATGGATCGCTCCGAGTCACACAATGGTCCTGACATCTTCAAGTTGGCCACGGGCATCTTTTATTCCTCGTTCCACCTTGCTAACTCGGCGATGTGGCTAAACTCAACAATCCACTTGTTTGCCTGGATGCCACTTTCAATTCCCGTTAACTTGAGAATCGCAGCTGACGCATCCGGAGCCACCCGCATGGAGATTTCCAAAGACATCGGTCGACTCGGCTGCGTCTATGACAGGCGTTCAAGCAGTTATTGATTTTGTCATAGCCCTCATGCCATCTTTCCTATCACGTCTGTATTAACCTGGCCTGTTGAGTCGGGCCCTGCGTCTTTGCTTGCAATCGCAGGTCACACGTCATTGTCAGTAAATTCTCGGCTATCAAAGTGAGGTCGACTCGTGTTGTCGCAATATCTCGATCTCGTTTGGATGTAAGGCCTCGCACCACTGATTTTTCGAATTGCAAAGTCTCGGTCACACACCGTGAGGTACGAATGAGAAGCAGCTCATCTCACTTCTGAATCGTTGAAAGTTGAGAAAATACGTTTAATAAAATAGAAAAGAATTAAAGAAAGGATACTACCAGGCATTCGCGAGAAAAACGGAGCCCCGTTTTTGCGCGCCGCAAAAATAACCTAGACATCGCGGACAGCTGGAACTCCGTCATATCGTAGCACGCCTCCCTCCCCCCCCCCCCCCCCCCCCCCCCCAAGGCGTTCGTGCAATATCCCAAACTTTGAGCACCAACTGTTATCTTATTCACAAGTTATGAACGATCTTCTGAAAATTTCAGTAAAAAAATGGCGGCCGATGGAGCTCTCGAATACATACAGCTCTATGCCACCAGAAACCGATATGGGGCAAAAATGGTCCCCATTTTTCCATTCAAAATTTTAGAAAAGCGCTTATAACATTTGAATAAAAGCCGGCATGGTGCTGAAACTTTGGCTTCTTGATCGAACAGGTGAAGCTCCGTTCTGACGGATTTTGAGCTCTTGACAATGTCCAGTTTATTTTTGCAGCGCGATAACAGGGTTTGGTTTTCTCGTCGTCGCCCGGTACATAGAGCATCATGGGCCCTGTTCAACACCACGAGACACGCATGTTCGTTCGGGCTCGTTCTGGCTACATGTGCTCTTCTTCTAGAAACACCATGATGATGATTGGTAATGCACCGTATACGCCACACGACAACAATACAGTCACTGATGTAATGCGTAACCATGGTAAGCGCAGTTTCAAAGCTGCGATTTGGCTGAAAAGCATCCTGGAACGGCGATAGTATGTCCTTCTCCCCTCAGAAAAGTATATACAGAAACGTCAAGGAGAGGTTCAAATGTTCTACAGAGGATTGATGCGATTCAGACAGGGCGATTACTTAAGATAGACTTAACTTAGGTGTTTGGGGAAGTACCCAGTTGTGTACTGAGTGTAAACACTGAACACCTTTTTGAGTATTTACCTGAACGCCTGTTAAACGATACAAAACCTAGACACTTAACTGCCGCACTGTATGACTACATCCTGGCTGTTCCTTTGTGTACTGCTGCCTGGCTTTCGTACCTTTTAACTGTTGCACAAGCAGAGTTCAAAAAGGGAAAGCCAAGACAGCCTTACTCCCCGCCCCTAAATCGGCATATGAAAATACACCGAACAGTTATAAATCTAGCGCAAGAGCACGCATATGGAGGAAGTCAGGCTGCACGGACTGTCGCGCAGTGCAGCAGACCTTGAGCTCGGGGTTCGCTGCTTGTTTGGTATTTCTCTTGCTCCTAGAAGCAATGAAGAAAGCCTACTGGCACACTTCGAGTATCTCTGCCCCTAGTTTCCTTACCTCGATCTCCCTCCAGGAACGCTGGGATCAGCAACCACGAAGAAAATTACGACGTGGCAACCTGCGGTACTGATTTTGCCTAGTGCTGTGAGAAACCCATGGGCTTCGCTCGAAGGTATTGCAGCGATCGTCGTCGTCACCGTAACGGCCGACGTATTTTCAAAGATACAGAAACTAGCGCTCTTACGCACGATGATTACCCATCAAAGCAATACGCGCGCTTGCACTTCATTTGTCTTTTCCACAGAGGGTTATCCTGGAGTAAAGGATGCCATCCCTCACTAATAGTGGCGAAAAAAAAAAACTTCCTCTTGTATTTACTTTTTTTGTTTTGTTTTCACGTATAGCATTAGGAAATAAATCTGGCTCGCGTCGTTCTGAACGTTCTGGGCCCGTTTGCTCAAAGCGCTAACCGCGGCTAAAGTTAGCTGCAGTACCTAGAACAGGGATTTTAAAATCACGTGACTGGCTCCGTAGGAATGCGGGGAAACATGGCGTTACCCGATGACTGAACACCGTTCGCTTTAAAACTAATATGTCGTTGTAGCTGCAATATCGGGCGCTTTAGTCAGCAACGAATGGTGCAGGAGGCTTTCGCTTTGCCTTACCTCACTGAATCGCAAAGCATGTGCGATGACCTCGTCGCATTCTTTAGATAGTCTTTCGATTCTGGCCATTCCTAAGCCTTAATGAACGCGATAATTGTCGGCATGGCAACGTCTTTTGAAAGTGGATTGCCTTGACTCAATCGGCCGGGTATTGATAGCACACAAAAGCAGACAGCGTTCAGATAGACCTTTTTCTAAATTTCCCAAGCACCGAGGTCCATGCTACGAGTGTAGTTACACGCGTTGCACGTGCTGGCGTCTGCAGTAGTTATTGTTCTAAAGCAAAACGTCAAACAAATTTTGCCTTGCTCGCGCGCTCGTCAAAGCCTTGTTATGATTATTTACTTCGAATCTTTTATAAGAGGAAGGCCAGCGCGCGCGGACCGTAGAATTACACTTCCAGCGTTCTCCTCGACGCTTGGGTAATTTAGAAAAAAGTCTATTGGGACGCTGTCTGCGTTTGTGTGCTATCAATACCCGGCCGATTGAGTCAAGGCAATCCACTTTCCAAATACGTTGCCATGCCGACAATTATCGCGTTCATTTAGGCTTAGGAATGGCCAGAATCGAAAGACTACCTAAAAAATGCAGCGAGGTCATTGCTCATGCTTTGCGACTTAAGTGAGGTAAGGCAAAGCGAAAGCCTCCTGCACCATTCGTTGCTGACTAACGCGCCCGATATTGCAGCTAGAACGATATTTTAGTTCCGAAGCGAGCCGCCCCAGAAACAGGTTCGTTTAATTTTCTGCATGCTCCATGCTCTCCCTCACTCACTCCCGAGTTTGCGATGAAGGGATGTGTTGTGCGTAATATATGTGATCAGTGTTGTTGAGTGCATCGTGTGCGTGATGTGTATGCGTGATGGATCTCCCAGTGCAAATGAATAAACAGTGTGAAAGTGCGTGTTGAGTGTGTTTCAAACTGCTAAAGTGAACTATTATTGTTGCTTGAAAATATTGAATTGGACGGTAACCGCGCTACCTGCAGTATACTTAAAGCGCTAGATAACAATGCGTATCCAGTGGGTTTAGAGTAAGCTTGCGCGCGCCATCTGGCAGTGGACGGTGTAACTGTTTATATTTCGTTCGACGGAGGCTCTAGGGTGCATCAGCCGGTAGTAAACTTCTTTTGGCGGGTTGTAGAGAATCCTTCGGCGCAGCGTATCGATTGTGTAGGATTATGTAGCCGCCATAGAGCTGAGTATCTCTTGGGTAGGATCTGCGATGGAGTATTTCCGATTTTATAACGAGCACGTGTAAGTGACGCTAAATCAACTGAACATTGTGGCTAGATGCGTTTCGGCATGTTTGTGTTTGTTATTCACGACGAAAAATTCGGTTCGGAACGCGGATTTTTTTACCTGCGAGAGCAGCCGGATTTGTCAATAATTATTGGTCGTTTAAAGCTCGTGTTTTCTGGTCATTTATTCCTTTGTGCCCTGGAACCGTCGGCTTGATTTGGGTGAGCTAGGACGCTGCTAGGCGGTCAACCCGGTGCTTTTCTGTCGAGTGTTGCCGAGCAAGCAGTGGTAGACTGCCAGTGAGCGGGAGGTATTTGCCTGTCCGGGGACTCTCAGAACTATCTGCGTTGCGGTGAAACTGGAGGAACGTCAATGGCGTGCCGGAAATACCTACAATAGACGCTCGCTTTCGAGCTGCCGTTTTGAAATGCTTCGCCGAATCGACGGAGAAGGAACATTCCTCTCTTTGTGAAGTAGGCAAGGTCACTCCATTTCTCACGGAAGATATGAGTCAGACTCGTTCCTCCATCTAAGGAGGAATATGCTGCCCTTGTTTTTAAGAGCGTAGAAAAGCCGGAAAAGAGGGTGGCAAATGAAATTAATGAAATGAAAATCGACATGATTGAGCTTTGGAAGTGCCTTTGAATTTTCCTCGAGTTACTTGTGGGGTCACGTTTGGCCAGATATTTTTAATCTATCTTGTTGAACGGTACACGAAGACTGCATTGCATTACCTGTACCCCCTTGAGCTTGTTTACTCAACTGGTAGACAGTCAGGAATTCGTTTGTTGCTCACAATATAAAACAAATTTCTAACCCTCGTTGTGAAGTACTTAAAAGATTTTAAAGCAGCTGTTTTGATATTGAAGAAGCACATTGGCTCTTGGTATGCTAAACAATACGTCGAATCAAAAGGCGCTGCTTTGTTTTGCAAGCGGTGCATGAAAACCACGTCGTGTTACGCTGAAAGCGGCGGACGATTCAAGACCTGTTTCTGGTGATTTCATCGCCTCCATCACCAGCTACAGCCTGCTTTGTTGTCACTAGCAATCCTCAACTGTCGACAAGCATTAGGCGACATAAGAAGTGAATTTATATCCAAATAACTTTTGAAACCTCTATTTTTTTTTCAATATCCTTTCCCCACTTATGTCACCGCATGTGACTGGAGGGGACAAGGCAATTAAGATTGAGCTAACTGAGAATGCTTTATTAGATGAAAGTTCGCAAAAAAGGAAGTTGATCGCGCGTCTTATGTTTAAATATTTTTGTGGTTACATCGCAAATCCATCGAGAAGGATTTGCGACAAAAGAGTATAAATTTCGTGATGCACGATCAAATTGAAGTTAATCTTGTTTCCTGCACCATCTTTCAAATGCGGCGCGCCCTATGTGTACCACCGCCATTAACGCACAAGGCTGACATTCTGGTGGCACTCCCTAATAGCGTGGTCGCCAAATGTCTGGAATTTTATGTTGCCAAAAATCGGCGTGGATCAATTGCGTTTAATGATGATCATATAATAGTTCTAGACCTGAAACCACACCTGACGCTTCATTTGGGATGACTTAGATGCTTTGTCAAAAACCCTGTAATTATTGCACAAAACAAAATTGCGGTGGCTTAGCTCGGCTATGCCAGGATATACGTAGCGTCAGCTTATGCGCACAAAATGAGAGGCGCTATCAAGCGGCTACCCAGTGCTAACGCTAAAGAGTGGAATCTTCTGCCTAACGAGAAAGTTCTTGCACGTTGTACAAACCCGCGCCACGGTCTCACCCCACTCAGGCGGCCCCGCTAAACTGAACGTTTCATGCATGACACTACTTACCGGCGTCAAGTCTTTCACGTGCCACAGTCTTTCACACACGTCGCACACATATCCAAACGGATTGCTTACGAAGTCCGTCTCGAAGGTCCGAGTCGCACTGGCGCTTTCGCTAAGTTTCACCGTATAGTCAGTCAATCGGCGAGCCTTGACGTCATCGACGGCGTCTTGTTGTTGCTGCTACTGAGATGGTCGGGCACGTCGCTCAGCCTCCTGGCGACGCCGCTTTGCTAGACGTTCCTCCCCTTGCTCCGATGTCTCCGCAGCACGTTTAGCCTTCTTCTGTATGGCCTTCCTACGCTCAACCGCTAATTGCCAGGCAACACCTTCGGGATCCGAGTTAAGCTTCGCCACTCTTCTGCGCCGCTGAGGAGCAATTTCGCTCTCCTTCTCCATGGCTATAGGTCTGTTTATCTCGGCCAGGGAGAGCTGTAGCGTTCACGAGACGCGACCACAAAAGAAGCGCTTCCTATAACGTCCTGGAGACGCGACCATTTAATGGTGACGTGAAGCGGCGTCCTAGCGTTCCATCACGTACACTCCACGGGCGTTAACTAGCGTCTGTATAGCTTCCCTCGGCGTCTGCTCGCGTCTGTCGCGGCTAGGACGTCACTCCTCTGGAATGCAAAGATCGGCGAGGCGCGCGCGGTGGCGGCGGAGCCCGCGGCGGAGGCGGCTCCGGCGCGCCAGCTGTGCGACGTGTGACGTCACTGCTCCTTGCGCTAGCGCAGACCGGCGAGGCGCGCGCGGTGGCGGCGGAGCCCGCGGCGGAGCCCACGGCGGCGGCGTCTCTGGCGCGCCAGCTGTGCGCCGTGTGACGTCACTGTTCCTCGTGCTTGCGCAGCACGGAGCACAGCTCATTATACGAGCCACGTGAAACTGCTCAAACTCGGCCAGTGTAGCTCACGCTACAAAAAAAAAAAAACTGTCGTTTGATGAGCAGTGACTTTTTTGTTCTGTGTTACCTTTTAATCATAGGCTTCACGTATTAAAAATGAAGGGAAAGATTCATAACGTTTCCAACGCTCAGGGCTGGCGGTTATTACATCATTTGCCAGTCCTGCACCTAGTTATTGCGCGTTTTGCAAAAGCCAAATTGTACTACGTTGGCACAATTCTCCCACTTTCTCAACTGCTTTGCACTGAATCTCCTGTTGGCCACAGAGCATGCAGTCATATCGATATTTTGTTTTCGCTAGAATTCATGGTGACGATATATGCAGGGAAGAAGATACCTAATAGTACTCAGTATACCTAGTCTAAACAATGTATATGCAAATATTCTTTTTTTTTAGATGCGGAGCATCTCTTGCTCGGGTCTATGTCCCGCGGCGTCGGCGTCGTAGTCCGCACTCACACTACGCCTGCGCAACTCTCCTCCTCTAGTCTCCTCTCCTTCAGGTGTGAGCGGTAGCGCGCTGCGCGCGTTCCCCATCACGTGACCGGGGCGGGGTCTGAGGCGAAACCGTGTTTCCCCGGAGGAGGGAAAGGAGGAAAGTTTTCGGCGCGCGGGTCGCAGCGCCAGGCCAGGCCTTTCTAGTGGGGTGAGCTTTCCCCGCAACTCTGCGGCTGTCGTCTGCTAGAGTTTCCCGACCGCTCGCGTCCGTTGCAGCCTAGATCTCGCCGGCCAGCCCGGTCTCGACGAGGAAACCTGCAAGCGCTGTTAGGGCATTTTGCGCCGCCTTACCGTGCGGTCTGATTAGACTTTCAAAGTTACTCGTGCTACATCAGTTCATCGCCGTTGACTCCACTTCACTCCGTTCTTCCGATGAAGTGTGATGGAAGCAACAGTCCCGTCAGTTAGTGGGTTGGCGCAAGCAAGCGTCAGCACCACCCCGATGCTCCGCATCACCCCATGGTTCCCCTCGGGAAGATGGTGTAATTTTTTTATTACGGAAGGAGAAGTGTGCCCATTGTCTATAGTTCGCATTGAGATCAGTACAACGCTCGGAATTCACTATGTTGAAATATTAAACCATATACGCCCTCTTCCTTTAGGATATGTTTTTCTCTGGTGACCTTAAAGTGCACCGTAAACACCGTGTTTACGTAAATGTTTGAAGTACACAATCAAAGAAGAAGAAACGAAGTGTTTGTGTGGGTATGTGTGTGTGTGGGGGGGGGGGGGGGGCGACGCCATACCGGTCGGTTATCTTCTGAATAAAAGTCACGCAAAAAAAAAAGAAAGAAAACAAATGTAAGACGTTCACATTTGTAATGCCGAATTAGAGCCCAGCTCTTGAAGAGGAGGAGGGGAGGGTATTCTCTTTCCGTACCCTCCCCTTCTCTCTTGCTCCGTTCCTATTTAGCGAAAACTTTTCGCTAGATTTCCCGCTAAATTGAGCGAAAATTTACCCGCTAAATATAGCGGGGAAATATTCCTGTTAAATTTAGTGGGAAATTTACCAATAGTTTTCCGCTAATTATAGCGAGAAATTTAGCGAAAATTTCTCCGCTAAATTGAATAGGTGTTGAGGTCACGTGACGTCAATTTTCTCACTGAATGTAGGGGAGAAAATTTTCCGCTAAATTTAGCGGAAAAGATTTTCTGCTAAATGTTGTCAGGTCAGGTGTGACATCACGAGGGTAAAATTTTCCCGCTAAATTGTGCGAGAAAGTTTTTCGCTAAATTATTTACAGGACAAATATTCCCGGGTTGAGTGGCGTCACGTGTGGCGACACGAGGGTATACGTTTAACGCTAAATTGGGCGGGAAATTGTTCCGCTAATGTTAGCGGAAAAAAATTACCCTCATGACGTCACACGTGACGTCCCGTGTAACGTCATTATGAGAAATGGCCCATGCAACTCGCGGTTACACCGACGCCGACGGCGACGGCAACGGCAACGGCGACGCCGCTCAACGCGGAAACGGGCGTCTAAGAGCGGCTTTCTAGAAAAAACTCAGCGAGTAAAAAAAAAAAACGGTTTTGTAAGCACTGGACATAAATGATTCCAAATCTAAACGGTTCTCAAGTGAAAGACAAGAGTGACAGTTTGCAAAGTGTGTTAGTTGAATGGCAGCTTCGGCCTCAAGAACAGCTTTCGAAAGTGGTGCTCACACTGGATAAGGCTCGTGCTTGTGCTTCATTCTTCAAGACATGTTTTGCACGGCGAATATGCTTTATTTGAACTAATACAAGATTTGTGTCAGAGACGTCTGTGCCCTATAAAAGTTTTCTATTGAAAATCACTTTGAATCTAAATGGAATGTTGGGGAAGGGTATCAACTTTATTTAAAAAAAAATTATAACAAATTCCAGAAACAAAAACACCATCCTAATGTTTCTAGCCGATATATTTCCGTGTGCCTCAATTAAATGAGTTTAATTAAACTGTCGACCTATTTCCGTGCAGATTAGCTTCCTAATCATTTTCTCTTATGCGTCGAAGAGCTTACAACGCGATTTCAGGCATACCTCGCAATGATTCTCAAATATATGTATCTTTCCAAAAACGAACAGTCACCGCCAACGGTCTTAATCACCCACTTTTATTCTCTATTACTCAAATACAATGAGGCGCTCGTTCTTTGGCTTTCTTAATTTCCATGCATTTATTTCGTTTGTCGTGTAAATAAAACCCGAATAATAACGGAAAGGGGGGAGGAGACGATGCTTCACGAGGAAGATTAAAATTCTACGGTCAGCGTATTAAAAAGAGCTTATAGAGTAATGTGAAAAGGGCGATTTCGCCACTCTGATTTGCGCTTGTTCATGGACGTGATTTCGCCTGGCTTACGGGGAAAGAGTGTGTATAAATTCCGCTAAGAAGTGAGAAAAATCTTGATTACGGATCTCTTTTGGTCGTTTTAGAATTTAAAGTTGGCGATATGATCTGAAATTGTAAGGATTCGCTTCCTCATCCGTGTCATCACCATGATCAAAATACTATTCTGCTGAATTTATAATTCGGTCGATGCTGTATTCCCATTTCTCTCAAAAACTTTTTTTGAGTGTCTAATAACAAGCAATTGTTTGTATCATTAGTATTAACGCATGGCAGCTGGGGTAACTTTTTAGAATGTAAGAAAACAGGGGGCCTGAGTAAGAAGCACTCGATTTCGATTCGAACTATTTTTTTGTCGTTGTCTTCAGTCGTTTTTATATTTAGAATGTGAAATAGAGAAACTAAGGTATATGTCAAGTCAATAATCATACGAGATGCCTAGAAACGTATTTATTTATTTTGTAGGCTATACATTTGAAGGGTTGATTCTGGATGCATAACATTGTCGCAACAAAAGAAGTTCAAATATCTGGTGTGCGTGAGGTCACTAGTATTTGTTTATAAATATTATCTTTCTTTCTTTCGAAAATTCGGCGACTACATGCGTTACTGATTCCTACCCATCATTCCTAGGGCGTCATGATACACATACCGCACTCATGCTTCTCACATCAATGACGAAACGCCTTTATAATCTCATGTGTTTGCATTGAACATTATAAGGCCAATTGTTGTCCACAGCCTTCGTTTTAGCCAACAAAAATATTGCGCCAATAAAAACTTGAGGCTACAACGACAAATCTATGAGCGATTCACTCCCTTCTGCGCTATTTCACTGCGCATTGGCAGGACATTAATAATATCATGTAGATAATTGAGCTTTGGTGGTGATGGTAGTGTACGCGGCTGCTTCCCAATACCTCGGTAAGTGCACGCTAGAACCTATTACACACTGAAAGATGTAAACATGGTGTTCCAAAAACCTTTTGGTGACTGCACTATTTAAGCACCCTTGTTTCGAGTAGTATACTTTATAATCGCAGACTATAATTTGTTCAACCATACCTGGTCCTGTGGGAGCTACGGGCTCGCCAGACCAATGGACCTCCTTCTTTTCATCAACTGACCTCGCTATCTGCCCGTCGGTATGGACGGGGCGTCATCACGTGGCGAAAAACAGGCGTATGGCGTTTCCTGCGAGCACATAGCTTCCACCGCACGGACAGTTTATGGGGCTGAAGGAGTATCGGAGGTAATCAGCGTTTACCATATTTGAGGCCCGTGTTTAAGCGCATGCTAAGAAGGCGCCTACATTAATACGCTGCGAAGACCACAAATCTTGATGGTGCGGAATGCGCGTTGCAAAAGAACTGTGGAAGTCGCCGTCACCACGCGCTCAGGTGTTGCGCACACTTCTATGGCCGCCAGTGAATACTCCCAATAGGATGGAGTTGCATGAACATGCTGTTTTTTGAAGGGCGTAGAATTATTATGAAAGGATGTGCTGCTGCAAAAACGGATGAAAGCGAACTTACACGCATTTTAAGCATCTTTAAGGGCGGGGTTCTAGTAGCGACAAAATTGAACAATTATTAACTCTACTTATGTTTTTGACACGAAGGTACATTTCATGAACTTCAAGAAATTACGCTTTACGGTATATATCCATGAGAACAAAGCAATCTATTTGTAACCTTTTTAATAGCAAACGCGATCACCGGCAAACGAGGACCTATCAATTTTTGAGTTTGTAATCGCGTTCAGCACTCATCAAAATCATGATTTAAGTCTCGTGCATGCTTCATTTCGTCTGTCTATTATTTCTGTGCTGGTGCAACTTTATGTGGTGCACGCTTTGTGTAAACCTTTGGCCCGTAAAAGATACCTTTAGGATGTTGCGAAGATTGTCTGAACCCTGAGTGCAGTGTTGTGCAGATGTCCCCATTTTGTCCTTGTTTTTCAAGGCTACAATTGCATATTCAAATTTAACACTCTAACAGACCAAAAAATCAGCATTCCTGGGTTTCTATATTCACGGTGTTTGTCAGCATCCTATGTGCATTGCTGTACAACACCTCGGGTGTTAGCCTAAGGTCAAGCTGATTTACACCCTTAAGGCCCTTCGTGATTTTTATTTCCCTAATCGAAAGGCATCACTGAATGCGGATGGCTTCCCGTCTCAGAAATGCGATCTCGCTTTCCCAAATTCACTTTACTTAATTAGAAGTGTAGTGATTCGTTTGCCACCGAAAGCGAAACTTCGTTCTCCGTAGTTTTTCCACAGTTCTCCCTGCCATCCAAACGTGACGTCATCGACGGGAATAAAAGTGCGGGGCCGGTAATCAGGCACAGTCGCGCCCGCATTTCACGCCTCTGACAAAGAGCAAACAGGGACGTTTGTGGTAACTAAAGTTGATAATAATCTTTATTTCCAGTTCAATCGCCGGCACAAATTCATTTTTTTTTCTATTATAAGCAAGACAATACGCAGGCAGAGGAGATAAAAAAAAATTTTGTAATGCAGTTTTTGACAAATTATTCAACCACCACAAAGAATGCTCTGAATGTGGGTACAGGTGCCGCACACGCTCCTCTTACCTGAAAGAACCTGCCACCTGTTTTTGATTTTCTTTAGAAAATTTACTGCTGCAGCCGCCAGAACATGTAACTACACTTGTAACGTGCATATGCTCGTTGGCGCTTGGGTAATTTAGCAAATCGGTGATGACACTATTCGAGACAGTCGCTTTTTCACCGTTCGTGCGTGTGGCGCGTACTTCGCTCGCCTTCCGAAGCGACGAGCATGCGCGTATTGGGCTGTGACCTAACAAACGTATTCTGTGATTCTCGTCATCATTAAAATGGTGTGTTGAATAAAATTAACCGCACTCTTGTAGGCAAGGCGAAAGAATTTCACGGCGCGTAAGAGGCGTGCATGCGTTGTTACCTGACCTACACAGGGGAGTACGAACGGCACGCCAAGGCTTCGACTTCACTTCGTACAGAAGCGACGAAGAACACTGTGCCCATGTCCTATCCCCCTAAGCCGTTAAGGCGGCAAAGCCGCATCAGTGTGACCTGAAAGCGGCACTCGTGACACTACCTCAATAAACCTAATCGCTCATGAACGAGGTACCGGGCGGGGGCTCAGATAGCAAAAGAAAATCTGGAAAACCCCGAAGTTGTAGCGCGTAAAAGTGCGGCAACCCTGCATATTTTATTTGGCAGGTTGGGAAGCTCGCAACCTTCCAATTCGGAGGAAGAATGCTTTAGGAAAGCGAATGGTTTAAGGTAAGACCTGGAAGGTCGTTGAAACTAATGGCTGTATTCCTCAACTCTTTTGACAAAAACATTTAGTGCCCCTTATAAGAAATTATTGCGGAACGCGTATGAAGGGCGATGAAGTGTACATCGGAAGCTCGTTTATGGTACTTTGGGTATGGGATATGAACAAGGGCAGTTCGATTAAATGAACTTCATGAATCCGGGTTCAAGGCAGCTGGAGATTTGGCTTAACACAATGGTGCTGAAACCTAGAAGTAGCGCCTTGCTTGCATCACTGAACTGTCGACAACTCCGTCCTCTGACCCACGAACAGCCGACCGACCGATCGCCGACCGAATAACTGACGAGTTTCATGCTGCTGATAAAATATATTCTTAAAAATAAACAAGGTCATGACAACTGGATTTTTGGTAATTAAAAAAACAACACTGAGCTTAATATAGTCAGAAGTACAAATTTAGGTTGCATGATGGGAACTATCGTGGTAGCGTACCACCATCGGACAGCGCTTTCGCTCTGAGTCCCGCAGGTAGACTGACGCACAGTTATTCTCTCGCGCGTTTTGGTCTAGCCTGGCTGTAACCAGATGCCACATCCGTTCTGACGCCAGAAAGTCGTGTCTTCGTGGCGCGGGAATCCACGTGTGAGACCCTTGATGCAGAGGAGTCAGTTAAAACACAAGCTTCCGAGAACTTTTCTGCCCTCCTAGCTTTGTAGGCGACTTTAGGAATGCGCCCAGCGAAATAAAATAAAAGGGCCAAAACACAATGGCACTCGCTTACACAAGGAAGACACGGAAAGGAGAGTTCGACTCTCGGGGTTTCCTCTCGCATTCCGAATTTGACGGCATCTACACAAAACTAACCATTCACAAGGAATCTGTAAACAGAAACAAAATTCTGGAAAATCATTCCCAGACAATGGAAACTATCGAAACAAAGTAGGGCGCGAAAAGAGGCCAACAAAACTGCAACGCCACTACAGGGGAGGACGCCGAGAAATATACGCCAAGGGGAACATAACAAGAACAGACCAGGGCGGCAACGTTCGACAAATGTTTCGTTTCTCCTAAAAAAAAAACGGAAGTAACCGAAATGACGATATCGCACCTGACTGGCGAGAGGCTCAAATGACGAAAGTTCCCCCTTTCGTCATATGAGCCTCTAGCGAATCCGACACGATATCGTCACTTCCGTCACTTTCGTTTTATTTTAGGAGAAACGAAACATTTATCGAACATAGCCCCCCAGCTCCGCAGTTTCAGTTCTCTATTATATGACACCCCATACTTTACCCTGGGTCATCGCTTCTGAGGCAGAGCAGCGAAAGTGTTGTAGATCTATGAAGGACAATAAAGTGCCCATCTAAAGCCCGTGCATGGGGCTTAGGGTACAGAATACAAAGCAGTACAGTTAGAATAAAGCGACTTCACGGGTGAGGTACTTAGGCTACTCAAAGTCTTGCTTAATAATAAAAAAAGCTATATGAATGTGTTCAATAAACAAATAACGTATATTAGTTAAAATAAATGCATGACTTTTTTTTTTTTGTTCTGGAATGTTTATGTGACACAGCAAATAAAGAGCGTTTCTATATTTAACACGGTACTATTTCTCAACGAGCTGAATGATACCGACCAGTTATATGTAGTATAGGACATAGGATCGTTAAAGTTACAAAGGGGGCAGGCTATTTTGGGGGCACGCATTTGTTTAATGAATAAAAAATGATCAATTTAGTATTGGACACTCGTCTTCTGCAACAAGATCACCGTCGTACTTTTTCCGGTGGATGGTTTCGGGGAAACTACTGGGCGATATTGGTAATTTATATTGGCTTGGGAAAATACTGTCTTCGGCTGTTTCTAAGCTTCCTTGCATTGTTTTTCATGCTGACACCCTAAGTCATTGCACATTCACAGGCTAGAAACAGTCTTGGATACTAACATGTTACTATACTAACGCCGTACTGTAGATTTGTTACTTTTTGGTAATATTTACCTCTAACGAGTAACTTTCTTTTAAAATGTAGCTAGAACTGTTCTTATATTCCTTTTTCTGAAACAACAATAAAAGTAACGACAAGTACTTTTGTTGTTATTTTCCAGTCTTTTGATGAATCACATATAATTCGACGAGTACAATGTAGCCATTTCTTGGGATTTAAAAAGTATGTGTTCCGATATTTCTAGTGTCAAGCGGACCTTGCACAAACTTGTGAAGGCCTTCTTTCTCACGAGTCACGACCCAAATATAGCCGCGTAAATTAAATTTATAGTATAGATAAAAATAATTTAGTTATCTTCACGCACGCGCTTGTACTTTTTGACTGAACACTTGCACGTTAGTGTTTTAAAGCACTATTTATGTCGCCTTTTTTTCCTGTGCAATCGCATTTTAGTTGCGTGAATCAATGGCGAAACATCACATGCGAAGGGTTCTGGGGATGTTTCGTATTCTGATTAGTGCCACTTCTCCGGCGTGGTGTAAACAGTCTAGGCAAAACGTATTGCTGCTTGCGCGGGGTTTGTTCCTGGCTCGCCGGGGAGGAACTAAATTTGTCCAGGGACTCCACGAACCCAGCTCAACCATCAACGAGCCAGCAAAGTTCTGCTAAGGATAGGGATGTTGATGAGAACCAAGACCTACCGTGGCCGGCTTACCGAGAGTACTTAGCTGTGGTGAAGGTGGTTGCTAACAACTTGAACGCACTATGTAAGATTTGCAACATGAAGTACTCCGCCAACAAGTCTAAGTGTTCAAATCAGAAAAAAAACACTTTTTGGTGAGGTTTGCTGCTTATTCTGTTCATATAATTGGCCTAAGTTTGCGGCTGATTTATAAAGCTTGAATTTACCGCTATGGTCGAAACCCGACTTATAGGTGTAAAATTGTTTTTCCTGCACAATTATTTGTTCTCTCTGGAATGTATAAAAAATCATTACTTCGCGCTTGGAGAGCTTGACACCCAGAAGCGCTAGTGTGGTTGTTCAGGTTCTTCGCTGGTACCCCATCAGGTACCAGCGAAGAAAATTGGAAGTGAAAATCAGAAGCCCGTGACTTTCTTGTCTGCGGACAATAGCAACGTTCGGCAACGAGTTCCACCTGAAATGGAATTGGAATGTTTGGTGGTGAACTTTACTAGAGGAAACGTTCAGCGCTTTTTCCTTGTTGAGAAAAAGGCATTTCAAGATCCTGCACACGGCTTGCATCCGAGTTGAACTCTTGTGACCCAAACAACTATGGTAGCTCACATCGACACCATGTACAAAAAGGGGAAAGCTTCTTTGGTCAAGGACCTTAAGAAAATGTCTGTCGTTTGCTGTACCGCAGACTGTTGGACAGCAGAAATGAGTATGATATCTAAACTTCTTACTTCGTCCTGGAAATTAGAGTAGCTTTCATTTTGTGTATTTTAATACGAATATTGTTGTTTATTTTAGAAGCTTCCTCGGCATGGCAGGAATTTACCTTGATGGTAAAAGCTTCGCCAGATATTCAACTGCACTGTCTTGTCGACGACTTCATGGCTGCCATACATACGACAACTTAGCTTCTCTGCGTTATTTTTTTGCGCGAATATAAGCTCAAGAACAAGACCTGCGTAGTCTCCACCGGCAATGGCTCTAATTATATAACGTATTCAGGTAGGCTAAACTTGTAGACAGAGAGTATGAACGTTTTTTTTTTTTTGTGCTCGACATTGTGCGCATGTGGCTTGCCTCTTTTTGCCTCTGTTTTCTATGCACTTCGGGGACAGTTCAGAGGACAGTGAAAATGAACACGGTGCGGTAGCCCCCTTCAGCATCACAGAGGTACTAAACGGAGATCGTTATGTAAACAACTTCTACGGATGTAATTCACCTCTCATTGAAGGTGCGCCGGTCACACTCTAAATCTTATTGCAGCCGTCGACGTTGAGAAGGGGTGCAGTGATCGTTTCTACTGCAGCATTATAAGGGTCGCTTTTTCTAAACTCAAATTTATTTGGAACAAGCAAGGACAGTCCATCCCTGCAGCTTACTTCATCAAAGAGAAATAAGGGAGGTACTTACCAGCTCCTAACATGACAGGCAAAATTTGCTGTACGATTCGTTGAGCTTCATATAAGATACCCCCAAATTCAAGATCGACGCTGTGCGCGATGTATTATCGTTTTGCAACTGCAAATGAACAACATTTGTTTATTGGTGAGTACTCTCAGGTATTTACACAGTGTTTAGTTTTAATTATTCATGGAAATAACGCGTTACACCTATTTATTTCATCAGAGCGTGAAGGGAGTCACCACAGCTCTTGACATTTTACAATGAGAAAAATACATGTTCATGGGAGCCTTGTTAATAACTCCGCAATCCCTCATGCGACACCTATGTTCACTGTATGAATTCAAGTTCCGTGGGCCGCTCGTGAAATTGCTGATCAAGCTGGCTGTCAAGGGATGGAGAGTTTCGTTTTATGATTCTTATGAATGACCTCTTGTGTAGCTCACTCTCACGATATGTGTATACTCTGCTTCAGCTTGCGTCCCTCGGAGTCAAAATCTGGCATATATATCGTGACGTTCATAAGCGTTTCCATATTCTGAGGTGGTGATGACCTCAACTTTGACGAAATTTCGTGACTGCCGTAGTACACCAAAATTTTGGGTTTTCTAGGACAAATGACAATGTCCAACATGATTTCTCTCTGCGGATCTTGCGAGACAAATATAAAATAAAAGGCGCGGCTGCCAGCCTAGAAGCAACATTGAAAAACATAGTCAACCAACGCTGATGACGACGATTCTTTGTTTGAACTACGTTCTCACGTTGTGTCTTCCAGTGAGGCGCAACGGTCGAGAAATGAAACTTCGAAGGAAACGACTCTGTGCCTCCTCAACGCGTAACCGTAAATCAAAAACTTGTTCCTGCGACACAACACACCAATTCCATTCAGCGCGCCAGTTGAGCACTTGTTTAGCAAGGGCAGGAATCTGTTCATTAAGAAGCGAGAGAAACGTTCAGATACTAATTTAGAGGAGCAACTGCTCCTAAATTACACTTGAAAGTAAAACGCGTACTATTTGTTAAAACTTTAGACAACTGCATCGGCTTGCCTCTGTGGAGACCATCGAGCGCGAGCGGTCAAACTGATCATTGTACAGCCGAGGCCAAATGCAGCCGAGACAATCGACTAGCCGGTAAAGTCGAGACGGAGAGAAGAAAAGCTAGGACGAATGCGGTTGGTCGAATTTGAATGTCTCTCTTTGCCTTGTGCGTGTCTTCAAATATTTAAAGGTTGTTGATTTCTCCACAGTTATGAAGTGTTTAAAGGGAAGGTAAGGAAAGATCGCACCACTAAAAGTTGCTACCGAAACCAGGGAAGGAACCGCTGCACTAGAAATAAAGCCAAGGAAGCAACGTGTGATCGAATCGCCGGCAGAAAGAGAAGGGAACGTAACGACAGAACAAGCGAAACCTCGTAATCAACAGCAACATCTACGATAGACCGACACAAGTAAGCAGCAGTACAAGTTAGGACTAAAAGGTAAGGAATGTCCTCTAGAGAAACGAAAAACGCATCGAACGTAAGTAATAGGGCTCCCCAGCCAGGCAGAGGTTCCTTATAATTAGCTACGCCGACCTTGAATGATCTCGATATTTTATTCGAGTGCCTAAGCATCGCTCGGAACCAGCTCAACCACGTAGTTGCGTGATCGAGTCTTTGATTTCCGAGAGAGAAGCAGAAGCAGAATTCACGCAGATGATAAATTATTGTGGCAAGATGGTCACGCGCCTAGCGAAGCTCAAAGGGAAAGTGAAGGTACCGGAGACAGTCAAAGAACAAGCAGTCAATCAAACGAAAAATAGAGAGCAAGAAAAGTGACAGCAAAAATCAAGCTTCCAAAATTAGGGTTCATAAAGTTTACCGGACACCGAAGGAATCGGCAGCCCATCAAGGAGCGATTTCAGATCATTATTGATTAAAATCCGGACCTATCGTCGTCAGAAAAAATCAACTGCATGAGGTTAGCCATGGCTGGGGATGAAGCAGCCACCATCGCAGGACCGCCCCAACCACTGAATGCTATGCCCAGGTCATTGAGCTCTTGCAGCGGCGGTTCGGGAACCAGGCGGAACTGTTCCAGGACCAAAAAGGGAGCTCATGGACATTAAACAGGTGCCATCATCGCGCAGAGTCGAAGCTCTCGACGTTTCTACGACAGTGCCCAGGGCCACATCCGGGACCTTCGGGCGCTGGGTGTGACGGATCAGTCCTACTGTGCCGTGCTCTAGACGGTCCAGTTTCGGGCGCTTCCGTACGGCATGAGGCTGGAGTTCAACCGAAATAAATATTAGGAGAACAATGAAATTGCACCACCGGGGGGACATAAGCAACCGACCTTGGCTCTGGCTCACCAACGGAGCCAGGACCCCTTAAGAAAGTGCGCGCTCTGCTTAAGTTTCTCAAGATCGAGGCCGAGAGCCGGGAGAAAACATCCAAGAAACAATCCGATGACGCCGGCGGTAAGCCTACACTTTTTTGTCTCCATGAATGATCTACCCAAGAGGCCCTAAACTGCGCCCAGACTTGGAACGCTATCGCTACGGCCTGGTATGGCAGGATGGACAGCACGGAATGTTTTCTTTTCAAATCAAAGGCGCACAACACACCGGACTGTAACGCAAAGTTATGAAGCAATGTTGTAAGGCTCAAAAGAACAATGTACACAAGGCAGACGACACACCCTCAGCCTTTATGTGAGCGAAAAAAAAGCAGCAAACCGGCTATCTTTCTGCAAACGGTTACCGCGTGGGTGAAAATCAAACACCGAAGGAAATTGGCCCGCATTCTCCTCGACAGCGGTATTCAGCGCTCTTTCATTAGAGAGGAGCTGTCAAGGGGACTTGTTTGCAAGCTTCTCCGGACGGATGTTCTGACCGTCGGAGTTTTCGGTGGCAAGACTAGCGCACAAACGTACCGTAGAGTCCAGATAGTTTTGCGTAATCATCACAACGCTAAGACATAAGAGGTGGATGCCTTTGAGACGCATTCTGTCTGCGAACAAGAGTTCCCAAGCCCGGATAAAGACAACCTTGAGAATATGGAGGAGTCCAGAGTGGCAGTGGAGACCGCTTTTGGCTGGCATGGACGCTCCCAGTCGACTTCAGCTGTTTTGAGCTGTAGTCAAGTGATAGTCCTGTAAGCTCCTGGGAGCAACGCGGCGAACACGTCGTCCTGACAGGCTTTTGGGAGCTCGAGAGTATGGATGTCGTGGACGCTAAGCTCCAGTGTTACTCTGATAGCGACGTCATGCTGCACTTTGAGGTGAGCGTTCAAGTCCGATCGAAGGTACAGAGTGAGTCTCCCTTGGAAACCTGATGTAAAGCTTGTTTGCAGTCGAGAGATGGCTTGGGCGATACTCAAAAGCAGCCAAACAGACTGAACAAAAATCCTGAGCTCATGCAGGGATATGATCAGACAATTCGACTTTACGGCGATAACGGAATGGCTGAGAGGGTCGGCTTGAGAAGAGAACTCGGAGGGACGCGTGTACAACACCGGGCTGTTTTGCGAGAGGGCAGCAGTATGACGAAGAGAATAATCGTTTTCGACGCGTCTTCACACGGAACAAACTGCAAGTGACCAAACGACAACCTGGAGAGCTGCCTGAACCTTAATCCGGAACTTCTTTGCCCGCTTCTCAACTTCAGGCAACACCCGGTGGCACTGGTTGCGGAGGTCGGAAAGGCATTCCTTCAGGTTGGCGTAACCCCGAAATATCGCAATGCTGTGCGGTTTTTCTGGTACGAGGAACCACCTCAATAAAACTAGACAACTCCAGAGATCGATGTCTGGCCTATGACAAGAGTCATTTTCATAGTCAAGTCCAGCCCCTTTCTGCTAGTCCTAACCCTGCGACATCATTTCAAAAATATAGAGAGCGTATTCTACAAGACAGCAGAGCGACTGCATATATAGGTCTACGTTGACGACCTCTTGACGGGCGCGTAAAGCGAAAAGGACGCCCAGACGTTCTGTAGCGAGGCGATCAAGATATTTAGAGCAGCGGGAATGAAGGTCCATAAATGGGGCTTCAATATCTCAGCCCTGGTCAACATGCTTGAAGAGAAAGCTCTCAATAAGAGACCACTGGGACAACAAACGGGTGAATTGAAGATGCCTGGAGTGACGTGGAAACCGAACGAAGATAGCCTCTCCATTTCGGCAGAACACATGATTGAGTTTGACCTCCAAAGAGGAAACACCCAGCGTTTCGTACTCCAGACGACGGCACACCTGTATGACTCCCTCGGTTTACACTCCCCCTTCGTTGTTCGAGCCAAGATCTTGTTTCAGGAAATCTGGCAGCGGAGCCCGCGCTGGGACGAGATGATACATTGCCGAAAGAACTGATGGGTAGCTGGAACAAGTGGTTCTTGGAGCTCACCACACTTCAGCGGCACGTTCTGGGACAGCGAGATGAAAGGCAACGTTATACATTGAACGTTGCACGTGTTCTCGCATGACTGCACGTCCGCATATGGATCCATGATTTTCATCTGCTCAACAGATAACAGTAAACAGTGGGACACTCTTGCTGGCTAAGTGCCGACTGTCGCCCCCAAAAGATATCTGTGTTGCAAGATTATAGCTCATAAGTTTGGGGTCAGTGCCCCAAATATACCATTTGGGGCACTGACCCCAAATGGTATATTTGTTTTTGGTGTCGAGAACAATGCAAGTTTTCGTAATAGACACGAAAAAAAAAAAAAAAAAAAAACATACCGGAACGCGGAAAAGAGCTTCCCACGCGCGCGCGTACCGTTTTCTTTTTGGTGTTTTTTCTCCCGCTGTTCACCTCTTCGCTTCTTTTTATTTGTGGCGTAATAGATTATAAAGTTTAGGATATCTGTGACTGGACATTTTTATAATATTTAATAACGGCATTCGGAAAACATGTTTTTATTTAACGTAAGTGCAAATGCACAGGTCTCTTCCTTTTGAAAAACCGAAAATCGGAGTAAGCTGTGATGTCGCCTCCTGGCTTTCTATCCTCAACTCCGAAAACTTGGCGGCGCTAGGCACATGTAGCACTGAAGATGATCGGCGAGTTGTGAAATCGAACGAAGTTTTCTTTTTTAGGTGCCCGACGACCTCTGAGATTTCGAAGAGGAAATTGCAAAATGGTCAAAACAACTCTGTTTAGTGTCAGTGTACCGTAGTTTCGATTGTGAGTCAAACGGGGCAGTTTTTCACGCAGAACCGGTGGACGTGGCTCCTCACGTCGCTCACAAAAGTTCACTGTGCGTTCTCTTTGACCTCACACCATTTAAAAAATTTGAGATCGCTGATTGAGTCCAAAGTGAAGTGTGGAAGAC
Source organism: Ixodes persulcatus (assembly GCA_013358835.2). Classification (NCBI taxonomy): domain Eukaryota; kingdom Metazoa; phylum Arthropoda; class Arachnida; order Ixodida; family Ixodidae; genus Ixodes; species Ixodes persulcatus. The sequence goes on along the minus strand of JABSTQ010010167.1, from coordinate 969,067 downwards.
GCTCTGAAACCCTGATGTGATCCATCATTTTGCCAATGATGGCATAGAGCGGCGGTTTATTGTTGAACGAGCGCAGTGCTCGGCAGGGTTTTATGAGAGTATCGAGCGCTTGGTGAAAGGGTCACTGAAGAAAGTAATCGGAAAGAGATTCCTGGGTGCAGAGGAATTAGCGACGGTTCTCACCGAGATTGAAGCGGTGGTGAATTCGCGGCCACTGACCTTTGTCCACAACGAAGTTGGACAAAGTCACCACTAGAAATGTCGGAACTGTAGAATGTGCTCGCGCTCATTTGATGGGGTGTGTTGGAACTTAGACAACGGCATCATCTTGTATCTGTGTAGACGATGGAGCGCGTGGGTCGAACTGAACTTTTAACCGCAGCGGCCGGATGCAGCCGAGACGATTCACAGCCGGGAAAGTCGAGACGGACAGAACAAAAAATAGGAGGAACTCGATCGGTCGACTTTAGATGTTTCACTTTGGCTTGTGTATGTCTTCAAATACTAAAATGTCGTTGACCTCTCCGCAGTTATCGAGTGTTGAAAACGAAGTTAACTAAAAATTGCAACAGTATTTTTGAGTTTCATGTATCATTTTTCCGGGCTAGTCCGCGGATTATACATGTTTAAAGGTTAAAAGTTTAGGCTGTGCGCACTATCTAAGCTTGCGGACTATACAGGAATTTGTTTTTAAGATCGTTCATTATGACGAGACGTGACGAATTTTGAGAATGAAAGAGCACGTTAATATTAATTTATGCATAATACAAGTTTCTTTGTGATCTAAGAAAGCAGACATTTGCCAAGGTGTGACGTAACTAAAAAGCTAAGCCTTCAAATTTAAATGTAATTGTAACTGTAACCAATTAGTCTTTCCTTGCGATAACTCTAAAGGTAACTTCGCTACTTTTTTTTTAAAGTGACTGTCACAAATTCCTTGTTGAAATTAACTTACCCAAGTCTGGCTAGAAGAACAGAAACACAAACGAGCAGGTTAAGAACGCAAGGTCATGACGCACTTACTAAGCCTAATGGGTTCAGCCGGCACTACCCAGGCTAACAAACGCACGGAGGGACGATGAACTGCGTGACGTAACCCTTTTCGCGCTGCTATGTCGCACCCGTAGGCTCGAAGCATCTAATGGGCTTAATACCTTGTAGTAAGAGTGAGAGGCGCGATAGGGATTAGTTCGTGTCGCCATTTCGAAGAGTAACTTTTCGTAGGAGCGTAATGACCGGAGAGTTTTGTTATATAATAGATGAGATGAGTAACCTACGTATTTATTTTTTAAAGGGCTCAGCTTTTCTCAACTTGTTCAAATGAGGATATGTACAAGGGTCGTTCAAATTTGGCCGAGACTTGATTCCTACAGAAGAAACTAAAAATGACAGAACCACAAACTTATATCAGTTTGGCCTTTCCCTGACTCCTTTGGTGTAGAAAGAACTATGCGACCTGACAGGAGTTCGACGAAAGTGTCCGTGCGTTTTATTTTACAGGATGAGTCAACGGCAGGACGTCACTTACCCACGCCGCACGAAATTTGGCGAAGGCTGTTGTTTTTCGCCAAACTATTGACACCATTCGTACAATTTACCCAATGGCGTCGTTTTTTTATTTTGGTTGCAATACTTTCAAATCTGCAGCTTGTTCAACAATGTCTTTCAATAGACATTTGAGTATGCACCGCTGGTCCACAGCTACAGTTGCTTGCAGCAACAACTTAAATATTATTAAATATAAAATTATTTGAAGAAATAATTTAAAACTAGAATTATTTTAAGGAATACTGGTGATGATTTTTAACATTCAAACACTAGATTGGTTTCATCAATTATTTGATGATTAAAATATCAAAAAAGCGAAACGTTAGCCTTTTCACTGTGTTTTGTTATATTCTCAATAAAGATACATAACTATTGTCACTGAGTCGTGAAGCACAGTAATATTACTGTCATACGGTACTAAAAATGCCATTTACACCAAATTGCATTCAAAATTTTCAAATGACAGACAAGGTAGGACCTGCCAGACGACAACTCTAAATCACATTTAGGTGATATTTATTGAGATTGAGGGCGCAATGTCGCCTCGGGTACACAGAGCACGTTTGCGTCACTAAACAATTCAATTCTATCGCGGCAAAACCTATTGTGGTTAGGTGTCCTGGCACAACCAAATATAACAGAAAACCTGGGTTGAAAGTTGCGCACACTGATATTAAATATGTTCGGAATCTGGCGAAAACGATGTTTGTAGCAACCATAAGACAAAGTGTCGGGCAAAATCCGTCACTCAACGTAACGCTTTCATAATCCATTCCGTAATCCCAGCCTCCCAATTGAACGCTCTCTTGCTTTTGGTTTTTCGCTGATTTTGGTAGAGCTTGCTTCCTCTGGTTGCCTCTCACGCTCGATTCTCCGTTCGCCGTGTTCACTTCTACGTGTGCGAGGGATCCTGGTTGCCGTTTTGCGCTTCCGCCGTTGCATTCACGGCAGTAAGGGTTGATATTGGTTCGAGCGTTTCCGGCTGTTGAAAAGGCGGTCATCTTCATCGTAGACGTATTCCACGAACTTCGCCAACTAAAGGCTTCTATCGAACAGCTGAGTGCTGTTGCTATATCAACTAGTGGCACACACGGCATCCAAGCATACTCAGCAAATGAACCCAGTTTTGAAGACAGGATACCGTACTTACAACACACTACGTCTTCAGGCAGCCGTTTGGGTGATGCCGGCGACATGATCAAGTACTTTGTGGATGTGTGCTGGCCCTACATGGAGTGCTTCGTTGTGCAGGTCACTTGTGTGCACTTAACCATCTCAGTGAGAAAGCGAGTCAACGGTGCAAAGTTATACTTCACTGCTGCGGACAGCACCATCGCCAACCTCTTCGTCGTATGGCACTCGACTGCCAAGTAATCGCATCCATCCCTGGACGCGACTGGCCAAAGATCGTGAGCGCCGCACAGACTGCTGCACGGTTAAGCTCACACCTGATAACCAAACTGCCACAGGATCGCCGCAGTGCAAAAAAAGCGTCACTGGACGACTGCCACCTGTGACATCATAAAGCTCCAGCACCAGCGTAGACCAAAGGTACATCGGGTGATAAGTATAATTTAAAAAAGGTTTATTGTTGTAAAATAAAATTTATTAAGAAATATTGATGTATGGATTAGTAGAATAAATAACAGTACATGTTTTCTTCTAGCTGTTAGAAAATTCAGGCGATCCTGTTAAAAACTCATAAATTTAAACAAAATATATGCCTTACTTGTTTTCCTATTACTTATTGAAACTAAAAATTACTGGTTTAGTTCCTGCCAACATTGTAAAGTTATTCTTTAACGGCTTTAGATGTGAATGAAACAGGACTGGACTGATCGTTTTCACAATTATCATAAAACGGGAATTGATGTGCATGTTTGACAAGGAGGAAATGCCGAAATAACTGTTTCTAAATACGAGATGACAGTTTCAGATTCTAGCGCTTTAAATACTATGCTTAGAAGCTATGAAAGGTTCTAAATCCTGCGGAGTTTCTACGAAATGCTCCACGCTAGCTCCGAGTAAAACGTTGGGTGTTGAAATTTTTTACTGCTCCCCTTCCTTATTGGGTCTCCAATTATGAGAATTATTTGCCTAAAGTGAAAATACTTTATGGCTAGAGGACTGAGGCCTCTGTGGCAATGCTTCTATCCAGCTACAGTGATATTCTTGTTGCTCTACTCGACCACTGTTACCAGTTCTGGTATCTGTACATTGGGATAATGCGGCAGTTACGTGACCGTGTTCCGGAAGTAGACAATGGCTATCATTAAGGAAGTATTAATGCTCCAGGCACATCTGGCCACAGTCAACGTCACCGCCGTGTCCCTATTAATCCTGTGTGGCCACGTGTTCCTGCTGACATTCAACATGAGCGAACCTTGCCCAGCCAAGGATATCATCTTGCAGGGAACTGCACGTTGATCAGTCACTTCGGTACATGTGACAACCCTCCAAACTTCTCGGCATCACTCCATAGTTCTTGTAGTGATGGATAAATTTCAGCCTACTACTGGCTTGCAGAATTAGAGTGGGGCCAGTGGCTGTGCTTTGATTTACTTTATGTGAGAGCAAAGCCGAAGCTTTGACCATGAGAATGTTGACCTGAGCTATGTTCAAACAACATGAGTGTGCATGCTTGGTGGGGGCATTGAAAGCCTGGAGCTCGCACTAAAGTGAAGCGGAATCCAGCGTCGCGAGAATAATGAGAACAGTTTTCGCTGTGATTCACCACAAGCTACAAGGCCCAACAGTAGACTGGAAGGTAGTTTTTGGAAATGAGCACACCACATAGGTGAATTTGAAGGCAGCATTCTGGTTCCAGGACGGAAACCTTCAGCTGGACATCTGCTTCCGAGTCTTCAAGTCAAGTTATTACCCTTTAACCTACTAAAGGGAAACAAGACGAATACCTGACAAATGATGTGTCTATACATAACCAGGCGGCTCGTGACAGATTTGATAAAGTACTAATAACTTTTCAATATTCACAGTAACAAAAACTAAGCTTTGAATAGACTGCTTTTCAAGGTGGTTACTCTACGCATATTCCACTGCCAGGTCAGACAGAAAAGTGCACCTTATTGTTTAGCACTTAATTTAGGATAGTATGGCCAATCAAACATGCAACATTCCTGACCGAAAATGGAAGCTGTTTGGGGTATCAGCACCTGCGCCCTCGAAGACACAAATGCGAAACCCCAGCATCCACCTGACATTGAATGGCACTTGAATGATACGTGCCGTGAACTGGAGCCAGCTGGTGAACATAATTCAAGGTAGTCTGGTTTGTTGATTGCGGTAAAGGGTGTCGACAGCATGAGTCAGCGTCGGTTACTGATCGGTGGTCATCTGGAGGTGACCAGCATGACAAAATATGGAAGGGCAGAGAGGCAGATGGGTATCCTGGTGACCATTGCTGCATACAGTTGGAGTGTGCGGCAAGACAACAATGAGTTATTGTTGTACAAAGTGCTTGCGCGCTTGGGGGTGAACTTATTACTACAGGACAACATTCACTCAACCGTGGCTGCACAAATATGCGAAAGAAGCATTGCCTCTCTTTGCTTTCGTGGGAACAGTCTCCTTACTGTGGTGGGAGATTGGTGGACGAGCGTGTTAGCACTCTTTAGCTCGGAGCACGTGGGACAAACCCTCTTGCTACAAAAACGGCGGATTCTGGGTTCAGAGCCCACCTTTGCCAACACCACGTAGATACCAAGACCTACATAGTGAATTTAATACGTTAACTACCTTGCTTGGTCAACCGCAGCACGTCCATTGGACATAAGTGGCGAGTAAACAATTGGCTAGAACTCGTGGCCAATCAGTGCTTCACTGATTTAAAATTAATCCTAGCGCAATTTAGATGGAGCAGTCATGTGCAATCTCTACACTACGGCCAATGGTGGTAGAGGTAGTAAATTCAGTACTACCTTGCTATCCGGGTGTTGTTGCCTCTGCCGATTGACCAGTTGGCAGGGCCTTGATACTGTGTGTTGCACTGTCCTCCTCTGCCACAAACTCCTTTATTTCTGCCTGTCCAGACGGCACCACAAACATGTCGATTTCTGCAGTCCTTTTGCACTGCACGTCTTAAATCAAGATACTGTAACAAAAGGGGCTATGGCGGCAGGAAACTCTAGCTTGTTTTAATAGGCAGAGATTCCATGGACTTGTAGATTTTTTTTTGTAATATACACCATACATATAATATATGTATGGTGGCCCCCAGCAGCCGAAGTTTTCTGGATTATGAAGATATGTTAAGTGATAATTGTGCATCAGCTGTATTCAATATATATATGCAGTACCATAAGGCACAACAAACCATTTTTAGGATAGTTTGGAATAAAATTTTTTCACGGGTCAAATACCTGGTGATTTGATGCCTAGACGTAAACAAAAGTAGCATATTTAGTTTTGAAACTGTATGGGATTATCCAACATCATATTAAAGAAAGCTAAGTGTTTAAAACGCTGAGAGACTGACTTCCTGTAGCATGTTTTATGTATATTTGGAGCGCACCAATGGGAACGTCAAAGCCGGCAATAGGTGACGTTCCACTCCAATGAACGAACAAAAGCGTGGCGTGGCGAAAGCCACACATACCGCTAAGGCAAAGACGGAGCTGGTTGACCTTTTTGAACAACGAATTAAAGTGTTGAATTCCAGAACGCGTCAAGCTTTGCGCGCGAACAAAGCTGGGGTCCACGAAGGTACTTGGAATCATAATGCATCCGGAGTTATTCATCGGCTCGTAACTCCAACCGCGGCCCTTTTCCCTAAGCGTACGAGGACTTCATTAAATAGAATTTCTGGTTGGCGTCATTCTTATTGCTGCCTCTGGTTTCACTGATGATGTCTCCCGTATGGGAGACGAAACGTCTGATTAAATTGTCATTTGTGTTATGTCACGTCGGTGTCGTCTGTATCGTCATGATGAGTCCCGGCTTCTGGAAGATCGTTGAACTTTTATATACGCCTTAAAACCAAGGTCGTCACCAACCAACACAACTAAATATTTATTTTTATTGTTGTTATCTTTTCTTTAAGCTTTTAAGCCACCATTATGCACGCTTATGACACGCCATGTCCTTGCACGGTCAGTCTACCTTCGAACAGAGCTCACACTTCTGACAAGCCCCACCAGCCTGGAACGAGCTCGCTGGCCAAGCCCATCGAACTGATAAGAAACCTGAAATAGAACATAGACACATTACCCTCCATGCTATTGTAACCTGGGCACTCAAACCTAACTTTTCACAAACTTCTTGCACTGCTACGCTACAGAACAACAAAAATATAGAGAAACAAGCCCACGCGCATACACACCAGGCAAAGACCGCAATATTTACGAACGCAGGAGCGCCTTTGTGCTGTCAGCAAGGTATATGGATGCCTGGCTTATACAGTTGCCTCTTAAATTAATTATGATTGTTTCTCTTACAATTCATGTGACATCATTGGACTATTTTCCTACTACTTCTGTCTCCGACCACTGTGCCCTGCAGTTATTGCATTCCTTTACATGTTTCGCAATTTCAGAATTGGTCTCTGATTTTTAAGTTCCCTTTATGCTCAGTTAGTCTATTATTCAAACACCTGAAAGTCTACTCCGCATACTTAAACCAACACGCCGAAGGAATTTAATACACGACTCCTACCTCGTGAGGTACCGATGTGTCTGTAGGCTTTCTGACAGCCATTCCTTTCTTTTTGAAATGGGTTGAAGTTGGCAAACTTGAAATGCGTATTGAAAACTACATTTACACCAACGTTCTTGGCACAAGCGTTTACATTGTGAGAAATCGCGTGGAAATATGGCATGACTGTGAATCTTTTTTGTTTTTCTTAATTTCTCTCCTCTCTTTTTACTTGGGTGTAATCAACAATACGTTTCTTGTTTTTCTCATGGGACTAATGATTGAATTCCACCTGTTAAATGTTTAAAGCCTCGTTTTCTTGCGTTTTAATTAAATGACATATTTTCCAGTTTATTCAGAAACGGCCTATTGAGAGCCAGAAAAAATCATTGTGGGCATCGCTGCCCGCAACTTTCGAACCAGCCAAACGTTCAATCCACCTTATCTGTTCAACATATAAAACAATTTGAAAAGTACTTCTTGTTGTTGCTGAGAAACTATGTATATTTGTTTTTAAATGAGCCTTTCTGCCCATGCTTCCATGCGCCCGCCACGCAGGCGGCGAACGCGGGCGTTTGCCAGCGAAGCGGCAGCTGTGTGAGACGCCACCGCAAGGTCTACAACGCTCTCCTGAAAACACGTTTTATTTAGTTGAAGTGGACCTTGTCCTGACTTCCATGCATCCGTATCCTCTTTAGATTACGTAATGACACTGGCGTCTTAATTTTACTCTACTTCTCCCATTTAACTGCCGACGAACGCAGGCCTGCATCGTCTGGTTCCCGAGTTTGGAAATGCATATTGCGCGTCGGATTCATCTGTGGTATGTCGAGATATAAAAACAGTTAAGACCGTATAGCTCTTCGCCGATGCGAAATAGTAACGGTGATGTCACTTCTTTATTGAAGCTAAATGCATTTTGATTGAATATATAATGCTACCAAAAGCAGTGTAATGATAGAAAAAGCATTTCACTCTTTGCGGTGAACGCCTGACACCCCTGAAGTCCCATATATGTGCAGTATTTTAGGCTCCGGAATACACTGGAGGGCAACAAAACATGTCTCGCATTCCGAACCCACTAGTATTTTCTGAGAAAGTGCGGTTAATGAAAGGTGGGAGTTACACGGGTGCCGTCTTCGCCGTCTGAGCGTCAGGCTCGGCGGACGCTCAGACGCTTAGATGAGGTAATTGCCGTCATGGTAAGTAGGCTTATTAAGCAAAATGTTGATTAACATTTTAGATAATGGTTTTATGACTGATGTTGCCATTCCGGTAGTGACGCACACTGCTATCAGAGGTTTCACCAATTTACAGAATGTTCGAAATGGTAATAATTTCTTAGATATTCATCGATCAATTTTCGCGTTTTTACTCTCGATTTCAATATTGTGACCATTATGATTGCCACAAGCCCTGCCGGCAATGACGCTTTGAAGAGTAACGTAGTCGTTTGCATCACGTCGCCACAATCTCGGCAGTGGATCCTTGGTGAATGCGCCAACGAATTTCAGTACATTTTAGTTTTATCAAAATATATTTAAGTATTTCTCGGTATTCTGTTGAGCGGTGCCACCCACGTGTGACATTTCTGGTGTCCGTTTACACACACTTCGGGCTTATTTATGACCTTCGTTTCCTTCGGCGTTATACTGGCTTAGGCTCACTCGACTTGACCCATGTATGTTGTTTTTTTTTCTGGGTCTGGAGCTCTGACTCTAACGTGACGGAGGCTGGTGCCTGTGATATATTTTCTTGGTTTCGCTAACGAGTGCCGCGACCGTTTTCCCCTTAAAACTACCACTTTATTTTTTTTAATTTTTTTTTATATGTGTGTTTTGTTGGAATGTAGTTTTTTTCATGCTCAAGTGTTTTTACTTGTACTATTATATATCTGACTTTTTTCTTTCGCTTTTTTCAATGTTCCTCCTCTCCTTTGGTCTCTCTAAAAGCGCTTTGCAACTGTATTTTCTGCACACTTGAAGAAGGGAAGTCTCTTCCCGAAACGTCGTGTAATAAAGCCTCTACTGCTGTTCAAACATTTTTCTACGTTCAATGGGGAAGCGAGATCGGTGTTACCATTTTGCATCGGTGAAGAGCTATCCGGTCTGAATTGTTTTTACATCAGGACATACGACAGACGAGGCCGACGCGCTGTGTGCATTCCCAAAGTCGGGAAGCAGATGATGCAGGCCGGTGTTCGTCGGCAGTTACCTGGGTAGAAGTCGAGCAAACGTAAGACGCCAGTATCATTACGTAACTTAAAGAGAATATGGATGCATTAAAGTCAGGATAACATCCACGTTAACTGAATAAAAATGTGTTTTCAGGAAAGCGTGTACGACACCTTGCGGAGGAATTTCACAAAGTTGACGCTTCGCTGGCGAACGCCAGCGTGATTCACCTACGAGGCGGTGCCTAAAAGCATGGAAGCAAATAAAAAAAAATATATATATATATACACACACACACATATATATATATATAAAGAGAGAGAGAGAGAGTTTTCTCAGCAACAACAAATGGCACTTTTCTAATGTTTTTTTTTTAAATATTTTTTTGTAAACATAAGGTATGTTGAAGTTTTGGCTATTTTGAAAGTTGCGGGCACAGATTCCCACGTTGCTTTTCTTTACTCTCCATAAGGCCGTTTCTGCATTAGCTGGATAATTTATGATTAAATTAAGAGACAACAAAACGAGGCGATCTATATATTTAACACGTGCAATCCGATTATTAGTTCTAGGAGACCAAACGAAAAAAAAAAGTATTGTTGCTAACACCCGAATCCAAGTTAAATAAAAAAATATTGAACTCTCGTCAAGTGTCTTTTTTGTGGAGTTCCTCCTTGGACTGAAAATGGCGACTTTCAATGTTTGTATTTTACAGTAACATAAGGCATGTTGTTAAGTAATTAGGCGCTCACCTAAATTTGTGGATTATCCAACCGTTTTTTTTTTAAGATATCTGTCTTAATGACATGAGTTTTATGCAACTTCCAGAAATTATAGAGCTTGATATCAGCAAAAAAAAATGTTATTGTTTCCACAAAATTATTTTTATGGATTTCAGAGGTTTACTTTTATCCAAGTAATGTTTTTCGTACACATCCAATACATTAAAAAACTGCCGGGTCTCCTTTGGCATGGGATGTCCGATTATTAATCAATGACCTAACATCACCTGCTTTTACAGTCTTAGAGTGGTAGCTCCTTTTTGGAAGGACTGGTTTTGGGTTTGTCTTCTCATATTCCCAGCATAATGCTGCACCCACATGAACTTTTAGATCGAACAACTGCAGCAATTAATTCTCTTGATGCTCCCCCGTTAACTTCAGCTCAGGAGCGGATGACGTTATTAACTTTTCTAGCCTTTCCACAACTCCTGTTGGAAAATTCCATAAAACCACATCGTCGAACCATCTTCTGAAAACACAAGTCTCCTAGGGCATATTTTCAATTCATCAATCACGGCAGAATCAAAGAAGTTTTGGTAAACACTCGCCAACGCTAGTGCCACAGAGGAATCTATGCAAACCACATTTTTTTTGCACATATTTCTTTACCTCATACTCCACAACAGTTCAACGAAGCTAAAGATCTAGAACCGCCAACAAACTGAACGCAGAATTCTGAACCTGATTGGAACTTCACTAAATTAAGCTCTAGTACTTTTTTCACTTTCTTCCTTACTCTGGTCTTTTAAAAGGAATAGTAGACGTTTTTTTGATATCCATAGAAACGTCGAACACTTCCTGCCATGATGAATTTTCAATAAACCGATTAATTCGTTTGCGTTCTTTAGCGGCAGAGGGTTACCCAGTCCTTGTTGCAGAAACGTGCACAATACCATTGGTCATGTTCCGTTTTCATTAACAACCGCGTGAAAAGGAAGCTCCGGTTTATGATCTCTCAGAGAAAACTTAAAGCTCAGAGTCGACTGCTTTGAACCAATTATGCTTTTCTCCTCACCCTCGCATTGTTCCTCGTTATGAATTTTCCTCCTTATGAAAAAAGGTTATCCAGCGCTTCCATTGTGCCTTCCTCTGCACATGAAGGGGTTAATGAATAAACGTATTAGCTGACTTTGAGACATGGTCTTACTGACTTCTTTCTCTATCTCTTTTTCTTTGGTTGATTGTTTCGAGATATTCTCTCCCATTCTGAGGTGTTTTACCAAAATGGTACAGTTATACCAGCTCGCCTGCACCATCACTGTGTTTTCGCTCTCGAGTGGTCAGATATGTGCGAATGATAGTGAAACTTCTTATGTTGGAAATCGGCTCAGTAAATAACGTCAAAAGTTTATTTATGGGCTATGCTAAATCATTCCACTAAAGGGATTCGAATTCCGCTTAGAAGGGGGCTTTGTTTTCTAATAGGACACTGACACTGTGACTTGAGCGATATCAGGGAACCGTTGCGTCCCGATAAAAGGCAATTTTAGTTACTAGAACAGCGAAAATGAAAATATGCTATATTACAGCTGCCAATTATCGATCCTCGAGCTCGTTGCACTCTTAATGACTGAGCTTCTTTCTTTGTGCTCTCCTTTCAGCACGATCGATGGCGGTCTTTTTCTTGCGAACAGCAGCTGGTCAAAAAGCATGCCGCTCACAAAAAGAAGTAAGTGTGGCGCGACGCGTGACCAGGGATGCAAATAATGCCACGGCGCAAAGCATCCACAATACTCTCGTCAAAACAGTACCGTCACGTTCCACCAGGAGATTCTACAGGCTCCGGACAGCGCGCGCTTTACTGTTCATGTTCCTTTTCAACAAGGCTTCACTACATTTGACAAGGCATGTCAGCCAGTCTAGGGAGCTGTTGCCTGAGCAAGAATTGCGAAATTTCCAACACTGTTATTTGAAGATCGCTACTTTGAACCACGACCTCGCCGGTCATGCCATGAACTCGTTTGAGGTGAGCAGTGCTGCGACGGCCTGCACGCGCAAAACAAGGCGGCCCTCCTTCCCGCTAATTGTTATGCGTTACACAGTTTTGAAAACCGGAGATGACGGACGAAAAAGGGGACAACACACAAAACGTTTCAAAAATGTGTAACATCCACCAGCTCACCTGCCTATTTACTTTATCTTTGTTATGCGTGCTCGTGTTCACTTAACAGGCCACTCCCCCTATCAAAGTTACATCTAAACCAAACATGTTGCTTGACGTTTCGGTGTTATGACTGCGGCACATGTCTCGAGGAACCCGAGGGCTTCTAAATACGCCAGTATGCTGGCGTAGAACCCGGCGTTCCGTTTCCGCTACCGAAGACAAACGAGGCGGTCGTGTCACATGGTTTGAGTGCCGACGTCGGGTGCTTCAGTTGACAGGCGGCCTTTTCTTCGCGGCAGACGCTCCTGACATCATAAAAACACGTAAATGTTTAACGCAACTACAACCAACGAACCGAGCGCCGGCCGAGGCGAGCAGACGGCAGGTTGAGAGCCATTGGGTCTAGTGGATTACAGGAGCCGTGAGCAGGTTAAACAATCAGGAGCATAAAGTACGTGCCAGATATACGTTAAACAGATTATTTTCGTAATTATAACGATGTAAGAATTGTTTCCACAAATAATTGCTTATTTTTAATCCTATAACAAGTGCCGAGCGCTGCCGACGATAGTACGATTCGCCAGCCGTAAATGTATTTGGCGCACTCAGTTTGTCTAAAATGACATTTAGGATAAATATCATTTGAGTTGCCGTGTAGCACTGCTTAATCGACATTTACAGTGAATGTCATTTTAAGAGCCGTCGAAGGTCAGTGGTACAAAATTATAAAGAAACATATTTGTTGAAGTGGGAAGATTTACACTGGTGATGAAAGGGTGTGGGAACGCGCGCATCCTGTGAAGCAAGATACTGAATCTAAAGATGCATATTTCGGAGTTTTGGTAGTTATGACAACAAAGGGCGGTTGAGGCGTCTTTTGCTGCGGAGCTCACCTTTGACGCGTGAGCCCGCAAGAACATAACGTTAGGGAATTGGCCTTGGTTTGTGGAATGAGTGGCACGCAGTGGTGTTTCCTACGGGATTTCGGCTGATTTGTATCAACTCCCCATAAATGTAGTATGCTATACCATGCGCAAAATGGGTGAATACTTATATTTAAAGATAACGTCTCCAACACCCTCATTTTTCTACCGCAGAGATATTTGTCAATAGTAATATTAGAGTATTTTCCCTGTTCAAAATAAAACATAAGGACACTCCTTTAGGTTTAGAAGTGACAGTGTCACAAGGCATTACCAAACCTTCTTCGCTTTTCATACGAGACTCCAGCGATTATTCTCGCTATTTAATATTATTGCTGACATATAAACGTTTTGGGTTTGAAATGGTTAGTTAAATTATATAATGTGTGTATTTATGCGTTTAAAATATTATTCTAGGCGGGAAATCAAAGCAAAAATTTGAATTCAATACAATCTAAGACTCGTAACACGCACCTCCACAAAATACACTTCGAAGACAAGCGCGATTTTTCTGCCTATACACCTTTTTCATAATGGGCGCCGCCATCTTGAGAATTGCAGCGCCGACGACGCCGTCTCAGGGCTTAGAGCTTGAATACCTGCTGGTTGTGGCAGCGCAGCTACCTGGGTAAGAAACAGTCTGGGCTTGAAGGGAACTTGGCTAGACTTAGCAGTCGCTGGCTACATTAGCATAGCTGGAACTTGGCCGGGTGCATCGAGCTGGCGAATGGAAGGCCATCACCTTGCCTCCTCGAAAGAACAAGAACGAGAACGAAGACGGTGGTATTTATGATTGAGTTTCCACAACGACGGAATACTATATGAGCAACTTAATGTAGTTTATGCAGGTAAGCTTTCCGTATTTTATAGTTGCATCTTCAGTGGTGGCACGTAGACGTTTTTATAACCTTCACATTCAATGGAGTAATAGCATACTTTGCAGTGATAACCTAATCGAAGCACCGGCGTCGGGTTGGAATCAGTCCGCTTGTCTTCGATGAAGTAATCGGAGCATAAGTGTGACCATGAGCCTGATACAAAGCGCTCGCAATCAACTTGATAAATAAGAATCCTGGAAAAAGATGTGCAGCTCAGTAACATTGATGATAATGCAAATAATGCAAAGGTGCAAGCGAGCTGGACAAGCATAACGACAATGACCCTTAGATAATGAAACAAAGGAAACAAAATACAAACAAATGTTTCAAATATCTCTAGGGGACTGGTGCGCGAGTGAAAAAATCGGCCTGTTCCTGGTGTCGAACCAGGAACCTCTCCATTGCAAGTGGAGCGCTCTACCAACTGAGCTAAGCAGGAGTAAGACGTCAGTAGAGCACACGCGTTTTAGCAGCTGCCACCTGTCTAACACCACCAAGGATGAACGGCCCGCATTTTAAGGTTATAATGATAATGCAATTAATGCAAATGTGCAAGCGAGCTGGACAAGGATAACGATAGTAATCCCTAGAAAAGAAAAACAAGGGTCAAAGGACAAACAAAATTCCAAACACAGCTAAGTGACTGGTGCGCAACTGAAAAATGCTGTCTGGAAATGAAGAGGTCCCTAGTTCGATCCCGGTGCAAGGCAGAGTGTTTCAGTCGCACACCAGTCACCTAGCTTTGTTTGAAGATTTGTGTTTTTCCATTGTCCCCCTGTTACCCTTCTCCACGGATGATTATCGTTATCCTTGTCCACCTTGCTTGCACATTTGCATTGCATTATCATGATAGCCATAAAATGCAGGTGGTTCACCCTTGTTGTTGTTAGACTGGTGGTAGCTGTCAAAACCCGTTTTCTCTACTGACGTCTAACCTCCTGGTTGGCTAAGTTGATAGAGCGCTGGAAATCGAGAGGTCCCTGGTTCAATACCAGGCACAGGTGGATATTTTCTGTCGCGCACCAGTCACTTATTTCTGTTTGGAGGCTTGTGTTTGTCGTTTTTGTTCGCCTTGTTCCCCTTCTCCAGCGATTATTATTGTTATACAGTGACAATGCGGTCATATACACGTTGCACGTTCCTGTGCTAGTTTCACACTTTCGGTAATTCTTCTTATGCTTATTAAAATTATTTGTGCACCCGTCGACGATGCAGTAATAGCCAGACAATCGTAGATTTTCGGGAATGGTAGCACGGTAAAAAGAAACACTCGGAACAAACTCACCCACGATGTCCGTTTCGACGCCTTTTCGCACATGCTCTTGGCGGTTGCATACGCTGTGCCAGCGGGCAGTGAAAAACATTTACCGGGTGGAGGGTCCGTCATTTGCGCGCTCGTGTGAGGTGATACGATTAAGGTATACAGTTATAAATTCTTGTGGAATATTGTTTAGAATATAACAATATTTCCCAAACATGATTTACGAAAGGAGTTTATCTACTCGACGAAATGGAGGGCGCTGGAAAGTTACACACGTCTTGTCCTGTGTTGGTTATACAAGTTGCTTTCCTTTTATCCCTGTATCTACTTGTGCCAAAAGATACAGCAGATTCATTTTGCTCTAACTCAGTGGTGGTATCTGAGTTTGCAGATGCTCCAGTCTGATATTAACACGAAATATACCCTCATTGGAATAATTTTTTTTTAGAAAACAACCTGGAGATTTAAATATATCAATATAAATTGCACCGTTTAACACTTGTATGTTCCTTTATTCTTAATCACAATTTGTTGCGTCAATTGTTACCAACAAGGATTGGAATAACTCATTGCTGACAGTGTAAGCGACATATGTCTTGCCAATATCTGCTCTGGCCCTGAAAAGAAAGTATTTTGTCTGAGTGGCTAAAGCTCTGTATATTTCGAGGGACAACATTTTTGATAACTACGCTCCAGTCAACGGCTGCCCAAACAAATTAGGTAACTGTACTTGTGATCGACCGGCAATAGCCTCTCTGATAACAATACACCTTTAGGTGAGATTGTTTCTGCACTGGGGAGTTTGATAATATTTTGGTTTAATTGAAATATATAGTAATTTGTTCACGCACTTCAAACTTCGCAACAGACTTTAAAGTGTAAGAAAATATGACTTTTGCTAAAAAAATAGCAAAATCAAATTATTTTCTTTTAAATCACAGTAGATGTAATATGGTTCCTTTACCACTAGATGTATTATAAGCATGGCAGATTCATTTATCAATTCAATAAATTTTTAACAACAATTCAGAAGAAATAATTCATGTAACTGTCAAGTACAGTTTAATTAACAACTTTGTTGTGAAATCTCCATCATACTGGAACTAAAACACATTTATTTTTCAGTTAAATCAGACAGATGTTTTTTTCGCGTTTTCACTAGAGTGCGATAGACTATTACTTTTCTGATTATGTTCCAGTAGGATGTTACGTTGCTGACTAACGAACAGCAAGGTAGAACTGAAGCTCAACGCTCAGAATTCTTTTTGCTTGTGTTCAGCCTTATAAAATGTTCTTTTCTTTCTTGATGTTATTTTTAATACAAAAGCAGTGAACTTACAAAGCAGCGACTGATACACAAATGATAAATAAAAATATTTTATTTATTATATTTGCGGGAGAGTTTTGATTTAAACCGTCTTAGTAAAAGTGGTTTTATTTAAATTATGATTTAAGTTATAATTTGAATTATGATTTAACTTCTTAAGTGCCACATTTTTTTCCCAAAAGTAACCTAAAAGTGCCATATTTTTTGTTTATTTTGAATTTTTATTCTTCTAGTATTACACATAAAATTTGAAAAGTTTATTCCGCAAAAATCAGCGGAGGCGAAAAAAAAATATTTACCAACTAAAACGAGTGCTGCCATCTATGATCAAGGCCGCAAAACTACAAAGACGAGCCTTGCTCGTCCGTGGAACTGAGGACTACCGAAAAAACCACTGGACGAGCTGAGCTCGTCCATGGCATTTTTAGCCAAAAAATGGCCGACGAGCTCAGCTCGTCCAAGGCACTTAAGGGTTAATTTATAGTGATTTTGTTTCTCCACCGTGATTTGAACCGTACGCTGGTATAATATTTAGATCTTAATGCGTGCTATTTATATAGCGAAAAATAATTATTATTTAAATTCAGTCTTCCTACAATTTCAATATAAACCGAACAAACCCTTCCCTACACAACCCCCCCCCCCTCTCTCACAAACTAGCAACAGCAAAAAGTTCACACAGAAACACTGTGTGAACGTGTTGTTTACACAGTGAAAGCACTGAAAATAAACTGTGTGAACTGTAGTCTATCCAACGCGCTCTTCTACTTGTACCTAACAACAAACAAGAAACATACTGGAGCTAGCGAAAAGAAAAATGAATAATAGAGATCGGATTAGAAGAGCGTGATGGTTAAATGTTGTGGTATGCGAAGGCAAAGGGGACAAGAGACACAAAAACTTGTCAGACCTTGTCTGACGTGATTTTGTGTGTCACTTGTATCCTTTTGCGTTCGCATACCAAGATATTTAGGACTTTCCTGCATAACATCGACATGTTCAGAAGCGTTTTTTTTTTTTTGTTAATTGTCAATGATCGTTACATTGGTCGTACTGTCTTCGATCTTGTTTTCCTGTATAAATGCATTCATGGATCAATTGATTGCCCAGATTTCTCATATTCTATTAATACTCAAGTTCCGAGACGAATTTTGCGGGTTTCTCCGAGTTTCCATGTTAATCACTTCATCCCAACCAGTCCCGTGACACGTATTCAACACTTCTGCAATACCCTTTGTGGAGCAGATATTGATGTTTTTAACCCACATTTCGTAGCTTTAAGTCTTTTGTAACTTACCTGTGAACATTTCCTTGTGCATCACTACCAAGGTGTCAAGCTGTTCATGAGCGCAAAAAATAAACAAATGAATGAATGAATAATTAATCACCTTAAAAATAAGAAAAAAGAACTTAACAGGTAGTCTGCCAGGGGATCTGAGGCCGCTGGGTCAGTTTTTTAATTACTCAGGTACGATGACGAAATATCTATGTACAAGTACAATATCCCCTCCATTTTTTTTATATTGACTGCATATCATTGTTTTGGTGTTTTAAAATTACAAAATCCAGTTGTTTTTTTTTATTTTGGAACTTATGTGACGTGAATGTCATATAAATATTGTATTTACTAAAACTAACTGTTAAACAATTATACGGTATAAATATTTTTGTTCATGTTAAGTTCGGCTTATGAGAATGTTACTAAACTTCATTGCAGATAAGTTCTACATCTGTAATAAAATTAAACCCCGAAAATATAAAACTTTAATATTTTGCTTTCTTTTAATTAAACTCTTACAAATCAAATTTAGATTATATTATAACCGACAGTAAACTATTCCATATGCAAAGATATATGGTGAAACAGTCTTTTTTAGTATTTTTATAATAAAACTAATTAATTGCTCGCGACCAGATGGAAAGCCAAATGATTACATCCTCTCGGTTTCGTATCGCTTCGGTCACTTCCTGTCGGTTATGTGTAGATCGGTTCAGATTCTTTGGGGTTAATGTCGGGTTTGTTGAGATTCGGTCAATACCAAACTAATTCGAAGGGACCAATACGAATCTGAACGGAACCGAACGAGTAGGTGCCGACTTTCAAAAAGACATCATGTGATTTTTGGTGCAGCAGAGTCTGACCCTGCGAACACATACGAAATACTATCGAAACAAAAGCTTGCCTATGATGTTAAAAATTGAAAGGGTGTCCTCCTGCACAAAAATTGAAGCTTCTTTTCTTTACTGAAAAAAAAATACTATTCATAGCCGAATATGCTCATTCTCCACCCAAAATGTAGTGATGGCGGACCCAACAAAATAGATTACTTTCAGAGCTAACCGTTACCCCATTCAAAATATATATAAGTGATTGTTTTCTTAAATTACGAGACAGAGTCAAAAAGTAACCACAATTTAGCTGTGAGTGAACCAAATCTAGTGATAAACTGCTGCGCTTTAAATATGCTTTTACCTACCACAAGAGAGAGCTGTGCACACCGACCTGGCGACTTGGTAGGAAATGTAACGTGATCAAAGCACTTTCAAAATGGCCGCCCCCTTGCGGCATGCACCAGGGAAGGGGCAGCGTTTGTTATCCGATTTTTGGGCGCAGAGGGCGAAAAACCTGCGTATATTTATCGAAGGATGCTGAAGCAGTACGGGGACGTCCGTCTATCGCGTTTGCAAGCGTACGAGTGGCACAAAAAGTTTCGGAGTGGAGCGTCAAGTTCGACGAACACATCCCGCTCCGGCCGGGCTCACACTTCAATGACGCCGGACGCCATATCTGCCGTGGAACGGCTCAATGCACTATATCATTCATGATATTCTGCAATACCACAAGGCATCCGCCAGGCGGGTACCAATGCAACTTAAGACTTAGGTCGGACCTTAAGGAGCGCGTGTGGATGCTTGGGAGACATATATACTGCACCACCGCGAAGCCGAGGGAGATGATTTTCTTCGACCCATTGTCACCGGTGACAAACCCTGGGTGCGCTACGCCTAGCTAGAGACAAAGCGAGCAAGGAAGGTGTGGCGACACACAACGTCACCAAAGCCGAAGAAGTTCAAGAATGCGCCCACGGTGGGCAAGCTAATGCTCCCGATCTTTCGGGACCATGAAGGCAAAATATTTGAACATTACATGCCCAAGAGACTCACTATGGACAGTGCATTATACCGCAACCTGCTTGAAAGCCACCTGAAGCCTGCGTTAGGTCAAGGCGAAGCGGATTGCTCAGCTCAGGGGAGTTGCTGCAGCACGACAATGCGAACCCTCACACCGCACGTACAACATCGGAAAAAAAATCAAAGGACTGCCTTTCGAGTGTATTCCGCACACACCATACTCGCCAGACCTCGCATTCACTGATTGTTACCTCTTCGGACCCCTCAAAGCGACTCTGGGGGGAAAGACGTTTGACACACATAATGACCCTAGAAGCGGCGGTGCATTCCTGGCTCCGCAGTCGTCCACAGGGATTTTTTTTTCCCGCGGCATCTACGCATTGCTGAAGTGTTGGTGCAAGTGTGTCGAGTAAAGAGGTGACTATGTTGAAAAGTAATAGAGGGCTTTTCATGATATCTATAATACCACGCAAATAATAAAATAATTTGCTGTTACTTCTTCGCGCTGCCTCGTAGTAGTATGGGTTTTTTTGGCGCAGCAGCATCCCCATACGTAATAATTGGTGAGATAGCGGAGGAAGTAGGCGCTCATGAATAACATAAAGCTCAATTACGCGAGGTAACGAAAACGGGCTTTAACGGACTTTAATGGTTTCTTGACGAAATTAAAAATATCACTTACCTTTTTAATTATATAACGTTAGTTTCCAACCTTTTGAACTTGTTGCAGACGGCCATAGTGCCACATTTTGGATGAAGAATCAGCGTTAGACATAGCGTAGTTATTGGTTGAGGCAAAAACAAACACCTCATTTTAACTTCTTTTTTTTTTCTTAGGCTCGGGGGGGGGGGGGGGGGGAGCTGCTTTTCGTTCGTCCGCTTACATTCGTCATAGACTTTGCATTGTTGTCAAAACTTTAGAAAGACGGGCCCGGCAAGTCCCGATCGTCTTACTGTAACTCGGCAGCCAATCAGAGAAGGCATGCGCCTATAAGAGAGACGAACAACCAATAACGGAGCGAGAAACACCAACGTAGTAAGACACGCCCTGTTTTTCTCACGCTGGTCTATACAGGAATGCGTCGTCTTTGTTTCTTTTAAAATTGTTTGTTGTATTCATTTTAACTTTACTTTGAAAAATAAAGTGATTTCTTAGTTTGTTGAATATGCAGGAATATAAAAATGCTTATCACTTGCGTCGGTGATATAGTGCGCCTCGTCATTAGAACCGAGACCATGCTGTCGTTTGTTTTTAATAATTGAGCGACTACTAAAGTCCTAGCCTATTAACGGAGGATAGTATTTGTGGCGATGCTCTCACCGTCAGACACTGAGCAGCCAAAACGTTATACCCACCCTTACATTGCGGGGAAATAAGCGAGCTGACGCGCGCCAATCGTGTTTTCTACTATCTTCCCATGCTGTCGGTGGATGACAGCTTCCAGGGATACAGAGGTATAATTTTGTCGACTACATGCGCGTGTCATGGAAATGCTTCTAAATTAAAAAAAAAAAAAAAAAAAAAAGATGAAGAGCAGATTGTTGTGTCAAGAATATGTGCTCACCAGCTACACCCTTTCGTTGCTTGCTTTCGCCACCGGAACCGGAATTGCCCAAAGAGAGAACGATCCATGTCACTGGCCAGAATTGTGCTACAGTGGTTTGAAAAGCAGGATGATGAATCACAGTTGATTTCTTTGGCCATCCTAACTCGCCAGATATCACTCACATAGAACATATCACGGATGTAATTGGGTGTCAGCTCAGAGCTCACAAGTCCCCTCTTCGTAATCTACAAGAATTGCACGACCGGTGCTTACAAATCTGCCACAATCCTATTCAGGGCAGTTACCAAGGACTCGAAGAATCCGTGCCAAGACTGGATGCCACTGTTTTGCGTGCCAAAAGTGGATGAACGTGGTATTAGGAGGTAATTAGTAGTGTTTTGGCGGATTAGTGTCTACGCAAACGACATATTAGGAATTGAAACTTGTCATTTAAGCGCTTATCAAATAAATACCTTCTTTGTTTTCTTATCTGAATTGGGCAACAGAAATTAAGTTGACGAAACGAGCACATGCAAGTGCTTACTAATGAAAAAACGACAGGCTCCATTCAGAGTAGGGAAAATAACACATTTTATGATTTATTGATTACTCAGAACGCAGTTAATTTATTTCTACTAATTTGCCTTCGATTAGAAGCTAACCCAGGTTTCTTGTTCGTCCGTGGAGTGCGTTGCACGGTACACGAACGTATATCACGTGACGTCAGGTCACACAGTTTATGATGCAATGTCTTGGTGTCACGTGTCTTCACCGTCTTAATAACGCTATTTGATCTAGTAGCGTTGGGTCTCAAGTCGTGGTCTAATGCGAGGTAACGTCGCTTTACATCACGACTTCTAAGCCGAAGACATGACGATTACATCGCGATGAAACCGTATTACGGGTAAACAATAAGTATTTAACAAAATCGAGGAAAGAAATTTGGAAGCGACCTTTCCCTTTAAAGCATTATAATGCATGAAATGCAGTTTTTAGGCGTGATGGTTTCAATTGTTTTGAATATATTAAACAGTTGCTGTAGTCGTGCCGGCATTCGTCACGGCAGTCGTTACAGTAGTATGCTTTTATCTATTTTGAGGAAACTGTAATTGGTGTGTCATGTGACCAGTAAGGGGGGAAGAGAAGAGCGGCAAGTGGTGCGGGAGGTAGGAGGATAGGCAATGTAGAAGGGGGAAGGATTGAAGGGAGGGTAGGGAGTGGGAGAGGGGAAGGAGGGGAAGGGAGTCAGATGGGGATAGGAGGGAGGAAAAGGAAGCGGAAGGGAGGCAGATGGGGAATGAAAGAGCGCACTGAAGGGGGAGAGGAATTGGCAGAGGGGGAGAGGAAAAGAAAAGAGTAATGATGAGAGAAAATAGAGTAATGGGAGAGGGAGGGAAGTGACACGAAGTATTTTCCCCTCTAAATGTAGCAGAGAAACTGAATTGGTGTACCGTGACCAGGGAGGGAAGGGATGGAGGGCTACGTAGGAAAATGGGGGGAAAGATGTGGAGGGGTGGGAGAGAGGGTAGGAAGAGAGAGGTAAGAAATGTGAAGTAGTGGGAAGAGAGGGGGTGGGGGAGGGGGAGGACACCCTGGGGTCAACATCACCTAGTGTTATCTACATATTGCTAGGAGGGAAAAGGAATCTAGAGAAAAAGGAAGGGGGAAGAAGGTCAAAGCTGGGGTGAGGAAATTGGAGTCTGACGTGGTGTATATTTTCCCACTAAATTTAGCGGGGCATTGAATTGTTGTATAGGGCACGTGACGCCGATTTTCCTCGCTAAATTTAGCGGAAAACTGAATTGATGAATAGGTCACGTGACGTCAATTTCCCCTCAGAATTTGCTTGTTATCATCCCTTTCAGTGTATTCTTGACCGAGGTGACTATTTCCCTAAGTTAAAATGAAGCTTCGCACACCGAGCTGACTCTTTTTCTCGCAATTTAAATGACGTTTTGCACAGAGAGTTCATTATTCCCCTCAATTGGACTGAAAGTTCGCACCACAACCTAGACTTGCAGTTACGCACGTGCTTTGATGTTTATAAGGGACTCGTCTTCAATGATTTGGGATTCCTTTTTTATATAGGCAAATATTACTCAGTACTTCAACAGCCTACACGTCATTGTCCCCCCACAAAAAACAACAAAAATCTGAATCTTTCATTTGATTATTCAAAACGCTGTCACAGCATCCTTAAAACTTCCACGGCCGCCTAACACACGCTCCTATGCCCTGCTTACCAAATCAGTCATTCCCTCTGTGCTATCCCCCTTTCCCGTCCCATCCCGCCGAAGATGACAAGTGGCGTATTTATGGTTTATTTCCCGAAGTTTGGGCTCTCTGGAGGCACTTTGCGCGTTTGCAGGCGGGTGGCTGCTTCCGCGTTCCAATTACCCCTGTGCCCGGAGGGCCTACGTTAGGGGTGCTATGACTCGCGAGCAGCGCAGCCACGAAGTGGGGATCGACAAAACGGACCGATCAACGGGGACAGCCACCGCCTCGCTAGTCGACAACCGGTGAGGGCGCTGACATCTTTGAGGCAATCCAGAGCCACGACGGTGGTTCTATGAGGGAAGCGGTCGGAATCACTGGGACGACCGCACCAGTTAGGCCACTCTCCCTAATAATAGCTACTACAAATACTCTGCTAAAATCGTTGTCGTGTCAAGAAAAAAAAAATGCGCTTATTGATGCGGTGCACGAAGTAGTAGTCACAAGACTTGGTTGCCGGAGAAAGAAACCACGCTTTTGGGGTTTGAAATGTGTACGTTTGGATTAAAAAAAAAGAAACGAGAAGCTAATTAAAAATATTAACCAGATATATCTTAATTCACCACATGAAGGAGTAAATTAGTAATGTTCCGCGAAAAGCCGAACTTCTTTTACTATGGTTTTTAAGGTGAATGCGAGTATATGGGAAAATATTACCCTCTGCAAATATCAAACAACTTCAGAGATAGACACGCTTTTCATAGCTGGAATGGCCGTACAGACTGCAGCCTTAAGGTCTTTCCTTCCGCATTGTGAGGAGTGAATGACGCTATCTATCGTCGTAGACACTGTGTCGCATGTCAAAATAGACAACTCTGCTGTACTGACGAATCCAGTACATCGATCGGTACGCCGGCGGCAGCTCTCTCTCTCGCGCGCGCGTCGCGCGGCTGCGCTACAATGTAAACAGTGCGATGGGCATGCGTTCTCTGGAGCAGAAAGTGTCAACACCTATAAGCATATATTTGGCTCCTTGCGTGCTCTTTCTAAAGAAAACAAAACGGTGTGAAATATATTTTCGATAGCAGCCTTTTGTTACGTCCGCGGCCTCCTCGCATATCCCTAAGGTACCTGGCAGAAACTCAGTGTACATACATTATTTCTGCCGAAATACCTATATGCGGTCTTGTGGTGAGGCACGTTCATGCGGTACAAAGCAATATGAAAGGAGTGTTCAAGCTAAAAGATACGTAAAAATGTAAGGGTGACTCGTCGTACTACATCGTATTCGAAGCACAGCATTGATAGACTGTGCTTGTTTTAATTAACAGTAATCAATAGCTTCATGCTTAAATTATATTAACCTTCTGTTGCAGGCACACATCGGTACAATATGTCACTTGGAAACTATTTTTAAGCGAGGATACCTAAAAAAAGAAATATGTATTTACTTGAAATGGAGATTGTGCGGGTAAGGGCAATAAACATAATGGGAAAAACATAAAACACAAGTGATTGTGTTTGTTTTATGTTATTCCAATTATTTATCTTCTATTCATTGAGCGATCATTTTATTCAGACCGGATTTATAAAAACACTTTCTTCATCCTAAATAAACCCACGCAGCCAAAAAGGGAGATTCCCGTGTCACTTACACAGATAAGTAACGCTGAATGAAATAAACTACCAATGCTACTTTTATCATTAAAAGTAATCAAAGAGTATGTTTCCTTATGTTAACCACTTAAATCTGTTTTGCTGCGTTGTAATTAATCTTGCCATGCGTTTGTATTCACGCTTAGTCGACGTAGCTTACTGTACTAAAGTCTGTTTAAAGCGATATTTTTATTCGAGCACACAATAAGAAAAGAACAAACCTTTGAATGTTTTTCACTGAACCTCTTAATTATACATTTGAAAATTTCAACGGACTGCATACGAATCCCTTTTATGTGGTATATACTTTCCTTATTTTTACACTCCCGTCAGAAACGCCTTCTTGGCATTCAGGGCTCTCAAATAAATAATAATAGAAAACACAACTAGTGTTCCTTTTCTTTATCAAACACGTTCTGTAGTCTAATAGAGTTTTCATGAACGGATTCCAGCACACTGCAATGTTACAAATATCTGATGTTTGACTTGTCGAACATCTCCTTCACCAAATTGAAATTTAACGAGGTAATAGCAAAAAATCCGCCTTATCCCATTTAATGACTATCACTTATAACAAGCTCACATCAGGGATTTTTGAATGTCAACGTGTAGGCACTTTTCACATTTGATATATCGAACTATTCAATGCTCTAACTTAAAGATAACAACATCCCATATTTTTTTTTTCTTTTTTATCCGAATGTCCTCAAGACACTTATAGAAATAACAGAGGGGAGTGGTTGATTTGTGCGAGGAGAAAATTGGTGTGATCGCAAATGGGGACGATGTTATCGAGAAAACCGTTCCAGTCGATGATATATTTGGGTTGAAGTGTATTCTTGTCGGCTGTGGATTTGTTCTTGGGTCAAGCAATCTTGCATGAGTGGTCTAGTCTGGAAGAAACAGCTGACTGGGATAAATGTAGACTGTTCTAAAAAAGGAGAGTAATACGCATTATAAAGGAGGCAAAGCCTATATATTTTATGACGCAAGAAATCACCAGGGAGTGTAATTGAGATTTCATTGCCGAGACACTAGACAAACGGGAGTAATTGTAAAAAATAAAGCGAGCTGTACAATATTTGACGGATTGAATTGTGTTACAAACAACAGATTGGTGGAGATACCAGAAATATAAAGCGCATTTTAGTTTAGGTGAAACAAGAGTGGTGTAAATTACCGTTTTAAAGCTGGGTTGGGAAGGAAAACAAAGTAATTTTAAATTACCATTTTAAATTACTAAGAATATAACCAAAACAGCGGTAAGCTGAGGATATTACTTTGTGAAGATGAATACCTGAAAATATATTATTCTTTAAATTAACGCTAAGATATTTGTACTAGTTATTTGTCTGAAGAGTGTTGCCTTTAAGCGTTAATGTCGTTACCGAGTGGAAAAAGAGCACATGGAACATTTGTGCATTTGCTTATTAATATTCAAAGAAATCTGCCAGGTACGCGAGGTCAGCAATTTTGATAATGTCGTTTTTCAGTAAGGGTTGTCATCACTTATTAAAACTTTTGTTATCCGAAAAACAATACATTCATAAGCAAAAAGACGATATAAAAATAGAATGTCAAGAGGGAGGTAACGAATATGCATTAAAATGAGTGGGGGTCAAATACCATTTCTTTTGCAACGCCGGAAGTGACGAGGTCTAGACGTGAGGCCGCGTTGTGAAGGAAAACAAGCTGAATGTAATCACTAGAAAAAGTTTCAATTCCCTTTAGAACAAAGGGTCTAGTTTTAGTGAATATAACTTAAACAAAACGCGATTCTGAGGTATTTTGTTGAAAGCTCTGGCGGAGTTGAGGAAAATAGCGTCAGTAGGAAGGACATAGTCAAGATATTTGAACAAGCCGTCAGTAAATAAGTGAGTGATCTAAAATCGTCTCGGCATCATGTCTAAAACAAGCACAGTCATAAAAAATATGATCGTGAACACCCCATTTGTCTTTTTGTATAACTGCAGTCTCAACAACCTGCATACTTTCTCAAAGAGTTCAGAGACTGGAACCTAAATTTTGAGCTGCAGCCTTAGCTTAGGTCAGAACAACCTTCAGGGACACTTCAATGATTTTTTTTAAAGGGCATATATAGGACATGCATTTTCCTAGTAATGTTTTGTAAAAAAAAAATTGTTAAGACAATATGGACGCCATTAGACACAATTTAGTTGCTGGTCACAGCACGCTCTAAGCCATTACTGCTGAATAGACACTGCTGCTCTGCTGCTCGCCTGAACAGGCTAACAAGCCCAGTGACTCCTTTCGCGACATCCGGTGCTTCTAGTCTGGCGTCTGACAACGCCTGCTATACATTATTTTACCTTATAATGTACCGCAGGAAAGTCTACAAGCGCGAGCTCCTTGCTCTAGGGAATGTCTTGACGGCACACGCTCTGGTGCATTAAAAGCAGCTTGCAACACAATGAGCTCGCGCTTCTAACCTTCGCCTCGGTAGAACATGATGAAAAATAGAGTATATTTGTGCGAGCAGACAGGCGGCAGCATTCGGTATCGTCTGCCATTTCACCAGCGACCCTCGTCTTCTGCAATGCCCATAGGACGCGGACATGAATGCCGGTCTTCGGCATCCGTTTTCGCCTTCGTCCGCCTGCTATTCCACCCCCGTCTAAAAATGTTGACAACGCTCGCAAGACTGCACCAGGCAAGCGGCGTTCTAGCGTTCTATCGTTCACGAGACACGGTTCAATACAAGTGCCTGTCAGCGTCTGTCGATGTAAGTTGTTAGATGTCAGATGTCAGTTTTTTTTGCAGTAATTTCAGTTTTTATATTCTTGATATTATTCCTTTCGCAGTGGCATCCGCGAGCAAAGAGAGTGAGCGTCGTGACCAACGAGGTAGAGGGGCTTAGAGCGATAAACTGGTATCCCGTTCACCAGGCAAATGTGATCCCCCACTGGCTGACGGCATGTTGTGCAATTTTGACCACTAAACACGTGACCGTACCAAATTTTCAGGTTTTTACGCAAAAGTGAGCCGACATGTGTATTGCGATGGCTGTAAAAAAAAATGTGATAAACTATTTTTTTAATACTGTTAGCCCCAGAGATCAGTGTCTAGCTCGGAGCCATTGCGGAGCTTCACAAGCTTTTGTCTTAAAAGTAGTTTGAGCTTAAAACAAACCAAACATACCTCATCACGTCGGTACTGTTATTAAAGATCAATAGGCAATTATCTGTGAGCGGTAGATTGTTAAAATTTATACATAAAACTATAAGATCACGTGTCTAGTGGTCCAAAGTGGGCAACAATTCGGCGGCCTGGCGGGAGGGGGGGGGGTCACTTTCAGCTGCCAGTTTATTGTTTTAATCCCCTCTACCTCATTGGTCATGACCCGCAAGTAAATCGTAATCCTAAAATATTCGCTTTGGCACGCCAGGTGCACTGCAAAACTTGAGAGCTTCTTGCCTTTCGAAGCGAAATGGCGAAAACATAGACAAACTGTATATGCGAGCCAAACGCCTGATTGCCTCCAGCCAAATGGCTCGCAAATTCTTACTTGTGTAGGTATCGTCTCGGTATTAAACCATGGTTGCTACCACAACCGTTGCACGATTCGTAAAGCCGCGGGGCCGCTTTCAAGGAAACCAATATCCTTATTTAGTACCAACACGCGCAAAGGAACAAATCAAGCCAGATCCAGCAACATAGTTAACATGGGACGCTACGCTTATGTCATTCGCGTTACGAACCCAAGCACCAGCACATCGCTTCCGAAGGCATAGGACGCTTGGTTTAGGCCAGTCCTGCTACGAAACGTAGCGCCCGCACAGCGCTTCCGAAGGCGCGTACTTGCTACAGTTGTTTGCTGCACAGTAGGTCTGTTGAAGACACCTTCCTCCAATCAGCACAGTGAACGCAGAACGACTTGCACTCGTAAAAACAAACAAACTCAACGCGCTACGCTGATTGAGCACGCCGAAAACGCCGGTAGCCATGTTAGTTATCTTTTGAAGCCGAATTGCAATCTCGGAATATTTTAAAAAACAACAATGACACTATCTAGATTATGTTTTTCTCAAATATTAAAAAGATATTGTCGATATAAATATTATTACGGCACAGAGAAAGAATCTTACAACGAACATTTCACACGTCAACCATCTTTCCAACCAATAAGAGCCGAGAAAATGTGCTTCATTTTGTAAGCACCTGGCGGGTCCGAAAGCTGCTTCCACCTAAATTGCATCTAACAACGTAAATATTAATTAAAAAAATGTTTAGTGGAAAAATGTACAAAAAAATTAAACCCTTTTAACATTTCTTTTTTTATTTCAGTGTCTTTTAATCAAAGGCAGGTTCACTAACGAGCATGAAGGTCTGTTTGTTCCCTCTCATATATATCACACTAGTGTAAATATGTGTAAACACGTATACAACCCAGGCAGCACGCCAAAGAAAAACGAAAGCAAACACCAACCTAACTGTGCCCAAGCTTGACAATCCTAGGGGCCAAACGTGGGCCTGGTAGGTATTTCTCCGAGACTTTTAGTCCTGTGGCTATCAAGTTTCGAGCGGCGTCCTTGTCGAATAAATTAGAATATGGTTAGGTCCTGTTTCGGTTCTGCGTCTTTAAACTTTTTAGGAATTCCGGATAAACGCCAGGAGAAACCAAAATAAAAAAAACGAGTATAAAAGAGTTTAAAATACCTCATTAATGTTGCTTCGATAGGCCACTGAAGCCGCAAGCTCAACTTTTATTTCGTTGGTTTTGTTTTAGATTTGTACGTTTCAAAGACTTCGTTATCACGCTATAAAAGACTGTGCTAAACCTTTTATATGACTGTGACTCGTATATGATCTGATGGTGCAATGCTGTGTTTATGGCCGCGTATTGCAAATGCTAAAAAGCCTGTTATAGCCTGCATTACATGAATTTGCCTTACGGACGTGCTTGACACCCCTGGTAGAGCAAAACGGGCATATAGTTCAAAAGGTGTGGTGCTCACCAAAATTATACGGAACCCAATAACTTATTCTTATCAGATGGGAGCGCAGCCGACGAAAAAAAAAATATTAATTTGGTATGTATGTTTATACACCCGGAATTTAGTATGCCTCAATTGTCGTCTGCTGTCTGAGCTGTACGTGAGAAATCTAGCAAGTGCAGTACAACCACTAGCCTGTGGTCTTTAACCTGCATCACGCAGTAGTGATACACGAAGGAACGCCGGTATGATGCTCATCCAGATCGAAACGGGGCCAGGAGTGGGAATTGAGCCCAGGAGTTCTGGGTGCTGCAGCGCGAGCTTTCGCTCCAAGTGCTCCCAGCTGGTGTGCGCTAAACCACCCGGCCACCGATTCATGACGTATCGCTGGATGGAACATCCCGATCAGGAGAAGTCGTTCGCAAATAATCGTAATTGCTGCTGAACCGGAAAAAAACACTCAGCAATTTTGCCTACCGAGCCATCTACGCTTTCCACCTCTTACGATGCAGAAGCAGCTACCGAAACAGGTGTGCACAGTAGTGGTGCAAAACTAACGATAGTACTATCGATAGTATCAATAGTTGCCAGAAATCTGACTGTCGATAGTAAAAAAACTATCGATAGTACAATCGATACTCAAATATCGAAAACTATCGATAGTACTATCGATAGTCGACTATCGAAAAGCTATGGATAGTACTATCGATAGTCGACTAGCGGAAAATTATCGTTAATCGATTATCGGAAAACTATCGCTAGTTCACAATCGTAAACCGATCGATAGTACTGTCGACGGTTTACTATCGATAGTTTTGCGACACTAGTAGTTTGCGTCGCTCCCTCTTCTCTTCTTCTCGCTTTATTTCTTCGAATGGGACACCAACTAGCCGAAGCACTTACCATCCCAGCTTTGGTTCAGCTTTCAGTGATGACGTAGACGGGAGTTTGGGCGAAGATAGGAGAAATGGGAGGCGAGTGGCGGTGCCACAACCGTGTTCGCGAATGCTACTATTCGTACAAACGCGCGCCAAACTTCGCGGCGCGCACGCAGACTGCGGAGCTAGCGGCGCCAGCCTCGGCGGCACTAGCTGGCGCCTTCTGTAAAAGTCGTCGCCCTTTCTATCGCGGAACAAACAGAAAAAGAAAAAAAAAAACAAAAAAACAAAAGGCCCCCACTGTTGCAACCCCAAACTATGCGGTAGCCCGCTGAATCTGGTTGAACCTCGAAAACAAGCAGGCAAGGAGGGACCCGCTGCCCGCGTTCGAGGTTTTTGCGTTCTTATTGGTGTGGTCGGTGTGGTGTCGTGTCGATAGTGGTGCAAAACTATCGATAGTACTATCGATAGTAGTAATAGCGGCCAGAAATTTGACTATCAATAGTAAAAAAACTATTGATAGTACTATTGATAGTCGACTATCGTAAAACTATCGACAGAACTATCGATAGTCAACTATCGATAGTTCTGCGACACTATCGATAGTTTTGGAAAAAAAACTATGGATACTATCGATAGTCATTTTATCGATAGTTTTGCACCACTAGTGCACAGACCGACTAAGAATTTGATGAGGAGCAAGTGGCCTTCCGTGCACGGCTATTTCATCGAGGACCACGTCACGAAGCAGTTCTCCGGTTGCCGTCGGGATAGCACTCCCACGATAATACACTGTTTTCCTGTTTCGCAACAGTCTAGTGAGCATCGTACCTTGATTTGACCCTAAATAGCCTGATGAATGCCGAAGTCTGCCATTTCTCTGGTTCCCCGCAAACGTGTTATATCGTTTATGCATGAGCTAAAGATGCCAGTCGGCAAAGCGAACGCCCGTCCCTGAAGCATAGTACTCACATTTGCTTTGAAATTTCTAGTTATTTCCGACCACCAGAAGAATACTATCGTCGAGCGTATTGTATGTATAAAGAAGCTCCGTTTCTAGTTCACCTAGAAGGATATTCAAAGGCTAATTTACACCTTCTGTAAAACAAATAAAACCGAGGAGAAAGATCACTATGGGATGTGAGCTCGTTTGCAGAGTCTTCTTTCATTAAATAAGCAGTAACACGGAAGCGTTCTACAAATCGTGCGGCGAGCGCCAAATTTCACTGTCGGTGTCTGGCGTGCCAAAATATTATGAATCAAAACACCGCCCCGTTTTCTGTTAGTCCAATGCACGACATGCGAAGAGTCGGACAATTAAGATTTCTGAGGGGAAAAGATTGTTATATTTTAGATATTCCGAATGCAAAAACTTAGCCGTCTTCCTTAATTTTTAACAGGGTGGCTCATTTTACACCACTAGATATCTTGTTTTGCCTCAAGGGTTAGGTGAATATTCGACCTTTGTGGCTCTTTAGTATTGTCACGAATGACAAATGATGAGGCGGTAAATAACCAAAGAAATTGAACGTTTAATGGGGCAAACTTGTGCCCAAAACTAAATAGAAAATGCAAGCGTCGCAGCCGTTGGTGTCGGCGAAACAGAAGGATCGAGAGCTGGGGCGAAAAAGCCTGCGGCTCGGCGCGAGGAGCCCCATAGGTACACGTGTGGTATTCTGGAACAATCGGCGTAGAATGTTCCGTGCGTAGAACATTCGGACCTCAAACAAGCAACAGGATTCTCAACTTTATCAGAACACTAAATTGCAAGAATAAACAAAAGACTCCTCGCTCCCAGGAATCGAACCCTGGCTCTTCGCGTGGGAGGTAAGCACGAAAACCTTTAGACCACGGCCGCGCTGCCTACTTGGACAGCTGCGCGCGCGGCATTACTCCTCTCTTTAAAAAGTGCCTCGTCCCGATGCAACACAAAACAAAACAAGGCAAATAAAAATAACGGTAAACTAAAGAGTCATTTAGAACATATAAGGTCCACAGTCCTATCGTGCGTAGTACGGCATCAGGCGTTCGACGTGAACGACTTCAGGTCGTGGTGGCGTGTTCATGTTCTTGTTCCGTCGGGCATCACCTCGTAGTTCAGATCTCGAAGTCGACGAAGTACCTTGTATGGTCCAAAGTACCGTTTCAGCAGTTTCTCATTCATGCCGCGGCGGCGAATCGGTGTACAGACGCACACCCTGTCTCCTTGTTGGAGGGGGACGTCCCGACGACGAAGGTTGTAGCGGCCAGTGTTTACACGTTGTTGGCCTTAAATCCGTAGTCTGGCGAGCTGACAGACTTCTTCCGCCCGCTGTGCAATCACATGGGCGTCGTCGCTTTCGTCGACAGCCGGTTTGTGGGGTAACATCGATTCGAGCATTGTTGTTACTTTGCGACCATAAACCAGTTGAAAGGGTGTCACCCTTGTGGTTTCTTTTACGGCGGCATTGTTGGCAAATGTGACGTACGGCAACACCTCGTCCCATGTCTTGTGCTCCACGTCCACGTACATGAAGATCATGTCGGCGACGGTCTTGTTGAGTCTCTCCGTCAGCCCTTTGGTCTGCGGTTGCTACGCCGTGGTGCGACGATGGCTGGTGTGGCTGAAACGAAGGATTTCTTGCGCCAGCTGGGCCATGAACGATCATCCACGGTCTAAGATCAGAACTCCGGGAGCGCCATGCCGGAGGACGGTGGACTCAATGAAAAACGTGGTGACTTCCTCAGCAATCCCTGAAGGAAGGGCTTTCGTTACGGCATACCGTATGAGATAATCTGTGGCGACGATTATCCAGCGGTTTCTCGACGTTGACAGCGGAAAAGGGCCCGGTAGATCTATTCTGATCTGCAGCAAGGGTGCAGTTGGCGAAGAATTTTCCGCAAGAGACCGGCCGGTCTCGTCGGAGGTTTCTTGCGATGCTGGCACTCGTGGCATGATCGTGTGTATAGGTGGACGGTTTTGGGGAGCTTGGGCCAGTAATAGTTTTCACGAATACGGGCCAGCTCCGACTGTAACCAAGGTGTCCGGACGTCGGGTTGTCGTGGCAGGCTTGAAAGAACTGCTCTCTCATCTCGAGGGTCGGTCGGGATTACCAGCCGCCAAGGCAAGCTGCTGTCTCCCAAGTTCTCTTTGTAGAGTACACGTTCTCGAATGACCAAGGTCGGCAGGGATCCCGAGAAGACACGGGGGATAGTACCCCCTTGTCCTTCGAGGTGCTCGATTAGCGCGCGCAACTCAGGATCGTCTCTTTGACTTCGTGCCATGTCGTCGGTGTTCACTGCGCCTAGGAAGCACTCGTCGTCATCGTTGTCGCTGCTACCCGGAGTTGTCTCAACAGGTGCTCTGGACAGGCAATCGGCGTCGCTGTGCTTGCGTCCTGACTTGTAGACCACAGTCATGTCAAACTCCTGCAGTCGGAGACTCCACCGAGCGAGGTGTCCTGAAAGGTCCTTTAGGTTCGCAAGCCAGCAGAGCGAGTGGTGGTCCGTGACAACGCCCGTACAAGCACGGGCGAAATTTCGTGATTGCCCAGACGACCGCGAGACATTCCTTTTCAGTCGTGGAGTAATTTGTCTCCGCTTTAGACAGTGTCCGACTCGTGCAGGCGATGACTCGCTCGGTGCCTTCTTGCACTTCAACCAGTACCGCGCCAAGTCCTGCGCTACTTGCGTCCGTATGAATCTCGTTTTCCGCATCTTGATCGAAGTGTCGAAGAATGGGAGGAGTCTGGAGTCGTCGCTTCAGCTCGTCGAATGACTGCTGCTGCTCCTCGGCCCATTCAAACTTCTCGGCGTTTTTCGTGAGGTTTGTTATTGGTGCGGAAATCCTTGTGAAGTTTCGAACGAAGCGCTGTTAGTAGGCACATAGTACAGGGAACCTTCACACGGCCTCCTTTTCTGTCGGCACTGGAAATGCTGCGACGGCGCGAGTCTTCTCAAGGTCTGGGTGATCGCCTTCGTTACTAACCACGTGACCTAGGAACTTCAGTTCGTCATAGGCGAACCGACAGTTTAAGGGGTGAAGAGTCAGTCCGGCGGTCCGTATGGCTTGGAGAACAGCTCGGAGTCGTCGCAAGTGTTCGTCGAAGTCCCCGGAAAACACTCCGCCGTCATCAAAGTATACGAGACAGCTCTACCACTTCAGTCCTGCCAGTACGGTGTCCATGAGACTCTGGAACGTTGCTGGCGCCGTGCATAGTCTGAAGGGTATAATCTTGAACTCGCACAGTCCATCCGGCGTGACAAAAGCTGTCTTCTCGCGGTTCCTGTCGTCGACTTCGATCTGCCAGTAGCCGCTCTTCAGGTCCTTCGATGAAAAGTATCGAGAGTGGCGCAGCCCGTCTAACGTGTCTTCGATGCCGGGGAGTGGGAAGACGTCTTTCTTGGTCACCGCGTTCAGCTGCCGGTAGTCCACGCAGAACCTAAGCGTTACGTCCTTCTTCTTAACCAGTACGTCTGGAGAGGCCCACGGACTGCAGGAAGGTTGGATTATGTCGTCGTTCAGCATCTCTTGAACTTGCTCCTGGATCACCTCCATTCCTTTAAGGGTGTCTCTGTACAGCGATCGATACACAGAGCGCGCGTTGTCCTCGGTAACGATGCGGTGCTTTGCAACGGCGGTTTGGCGTGCCTTTGACGACGTCGCAAAGCAATCGCGGTATTCGGCGAGGAGTTCAATCAGCTGCCGTCGTTCCGGGCCCGGAAGCTTAGGGTAAATGTCGAGCTGTGCTGGCAACGTACTGTCTTGCTGAGGTGGCGAGGATTCGTCAGTAATTGCGGCGATTTCGGCAGAGTTTCGGAGTTCCTCGACGTGGCCTACGACTGCACCTACCATGAGGTGTTGCGTTTCATTTCGGAAGTTCGTCATGAGGCCCACAGTGTGGCCATTCTGAAGTTCAACTACTCCTCTTGCGACGCCTATGACTCTTCCTAGAAGCAACTGGAGGATTTCCTTGAGCAGATCTTCGGCGCAGAAAGCTTCGGTAAACCCGATGGGTGCGAAAACACTCGACCGCGGCGGTAAGTTCACGTAGCTTGCAAGGACTAGGACCGCGGATGACGTCGCTTTGGGTTCCTCCGGTGGTTAAACAGGATTTCGTAGCGTCAGCCGGTTTGCTCCGAGGTCGATGACGGCGCCATAATCGCACAGAAAGTCCATTCCGAGGATAACGTCTCTCACACAGTCTTGCAGAACGACGAACTTCACAGGGCACGTCTCACCGTGGATCTCGACGCGAGCAGTGCATCTCCCGACAGGTGTGATGAGGTGTTTACTGGCGGTACGTATTTTAGGGCCTTCCCATGGCGTTGTCACTTTCTGCAGGTGGCGAGAGAGCCTCGCACTGAAGACTGAGTAGTCTGCTCCGGTGCCCACGAGTGCCGATCCGTCGTAGCCGTCGATAATAAGGTTTAGGTTGTTGGACACCGATGCAGGGGCGTCGTTGCGATGCGTAGTGTCGGGAGAGTGGGAGCGCTCCGTCGTTCTTGGAGGCTTTTTACTTCTGTCGTGTCCGGCAACGCCACCTCCAGGCGTTGCCGCACTTAGTTTCCCCGACGAGTTAGGGGAGACAGGCTTCTCCGACGAAAGGGGTGGAAGGGCGAGAGCGCACGTCGGGGCGAAGGCGAACGGGAACCTCAGGGTGGAGTCGGCACCGGGGACAGGGGTCGTCGGAGGTACTCCTCGATGTCCCTTGGTCGCTCCCCAAAGCGGGGTCGCGGTTCGCTCGGCGCAAACTTTTGCAGGCACATTTGTCGGTACGGGCACCTCCGGTAGACGTGATCGGCCTCGCCGCAGTGATAACACAGCGGTCGTCGGTCGGCCGTGCGCCACACACTGTCTTCCTAGTCTCCGGTTGTTCAGTACGGACGAGCTGGAGCTGCCCTTCCCGACGTCGGAAAGTCTGCGGTTCTGGCTCGCGTCGCGGCGGCGTGGAGTACTGCCGAGCAGCTGGCGCCGGTCTCCGAGCTATTGCCGCGTAGGTCAGGGAGGGCTCCTCGGCTGCTGCTACGCTGGTAGGAGCCTCAGGTTGGAATGCCCGCTGAACTTCCTCGCAAACAACTTCGGCTATCGACAGCGAAGTAGGCTGGTGGGCAGCAGGCAGGAACTTCTTGATTTCCTCCCAGACCATATCCCGGATGAAGTCCCGGTGAGAAGGCAGCGAAGCCGTGAAGTCTGTTGTAGTGTGAGGCCCGTGCTTGAAGGGCACGTTCAATGTTTTTGGCCTCAGTGATGAAACCTTCGACGGTGGTAAGCGGGCTCAGCACAAGGCCTCCGATGATGTTTTCGTTCACGCCCCGCATCAGGACCCGCAGCGTTTCCTCTCTGGCAGTGTTTGGGTCGGCGCGGTTCATCGGGCGGAGAACGTCTTCGACGAAGCTTGTGACGCTCTCGTTCATCCCCTGGGTTCTTTCTTGCAGAAGTTCTTCCGCCCACTGTCGTCGCTGCTGGTTGGCGATGCGTCGAAGCTAGGCCTGGAATGTTTTCCACGACAAAATCGACGCTTCGTGGTTTTAGTACCAGGTGAGGGCCGTGCCTTCCAAAGCGAAGTATACGTCCCGTAGGCGTTGCTCAGCCCCCCCTCCGATGAACCGGGCGACACGCTCGTACTGGCTTAACGTGTCGTCCACATCTTCGTAAAGGTCACGATTGAAAGTCGCCGACGTCCGTGGCGGGGTCTGCACAAACACGATGGAAGTCAGTGGTGTTCCGTCTTGCTGCGACGTGGTGTTCATCGTGGCCGTAGTCCTCATTGGCTTCGACAATAGAGGGACGAATTCCGGGGCAAGCCTTGGGTACGGCGGCTGGTCCGGGTTTCAGGTTCATCCACGGGGATAAGCTTTCCGGGACTTGAGAAAGATCTAGCTCGACAGATCACCTGAGTGGTTCGCTTCAGTGGCAAGGAACGTAGAATCCGGAACTTCCACCAAAAAGTCACGAATGGCAAATAATAAGGCGGTGAATAACCGACGGAACTGAACGTTTAATGGGGCGAGCTGGTGCCCAAAACGTATAGAAAACGGCTAGCGTCGCAAGCGTTGGGGACGGCCAAACAGCAGGATCCAGTGCTTGGGCGAAACTGCCTGCGACTCGGCACGCGGAGTCCCTTATGTACACGCGTGGGATTCTGGAACAATCGGTGTAGAAGGGTGGGTGCGCAGAACATTCAGGCCTCGAACAAGCAACAGGATTCTCGAATTTACCAGAACACTAAATTGAAAGAATAAATAAAAAAAACGCGTCGCTCCCAGAAATCAAACCCGGGCTCTTCGCGTGGGAGGCTAGCACGATAACCGTTAGGCCACGGACACGCTGCCTACCTGGCCAGCTGCGCGCGCGGCAATATCATTCAATATCTCCTAGTTCTACACTCTTGTCATTTTCACTCACCGCAATGCCGGGAAGCCAAAAAAAAAATTTTTTTTGATTCGCAATAAGAAAACAGCAGTGATTGGAACATTTATTTTCTTATGTTACCCTGCCTCATATATAGCAGTCGAAGGTGATGAAAGAGTTAACGCTAGATGTGCGAGACAGATAGAGCGCTTTGTGTCGTGACTTGGATTGCGTGCAGGAACGTACGTTTATCTCAGTTACTTTTAACGGAGCGTCTTATAGCGTGCTACGTACAATAAACGTTCCGAATGGCAGGTGCACAGTACAATGATAATTGGTAACGACCTTGTTCTGGAGATCGCCACAACCCCCACAATCAAGTGCAGAAAGTTCTCTTTATAGACCAACTCAACTCACAGACGTAACACCACTACGGTGGCGCTGCTGTCGGTACTGCGCATGCGCAGACGCTTCACGCCGCCCGAATTTGGTTTCTGCTCACGCGCGGTGCCCACACCTGGTGTGGGCAAAGCTGGCTTCTTTGCATGTAAACGCTGTGTTGGTTATAAAGGCTTAATGCTGAACAAAACGAATGAACGAAACCCGTGAAACGGCAAAAAAGGTGAACCCATCAATCATTTTGTTTTTATTTATATAATTGTTTCCGACGATAAGCCACTCACTGAAGAGCTAGGTCAACAATTTTAGCGATAAGCGTGCGCTATACTTCCTGCCTCCCTCTCTTGACTGCTGACCTGGCGCGTCAGAACCACGGCCTTGCGTTCTGGTAGATAACAAGCTAGAATTACGCTCTAAAACAAAAGTAACGTAGTTAATGTCGAAACAAAAGTAACGTAGAATTTCGAAGTTCGAGAGCCGGGTCTTTCTTTTCAGCGTGCAATAAAGGGCCGGTTCATGACACAATTAAAGCAAGACGTGAAACATAGCATGGAATCCCTTGTGCCATCATTTCAATTTTATTGCCCGCTCACGTCGTCAAACAAAACAGCGCCTGTGGGTGCCCGCCGAAACAGAACAGTTAGAACAATTGGGATATATTACCGGGAGTGTCAGGTAATCGCAACAAATCGGACGCGAAGCTAGTCTTCTTTTTTATCGACGGTGTTCTAGAATATAAAATAGCCTTTTAAAGTTTGCGTCAGCAACCGTATTCACTTGAATAAAATTCACGCACTGTTGTAGGCGTTACAACATCAAAAAAAGTAATGAAATACGTTACTCGTTACTTGCAAAATAAAGAAACGCGTTACCGAGCTACGTTACATCAAAATAAAAGGAACGCGTTATCGTTAACGAAAAAAAGCATTCCATGTTACTTTTGCGTTACTTTTTATTTATAAATTGACGGTAACAACATTTTCCTGTTTTATTTTTTGGCGACAACGTTTCTTGACACTGGTACAGAAGGCGTGATTGTTGGGTTTTTGCTAAAGCCGGACTTTTTGGCGTGGGGAAACAACATGCAGAAATTTGAAGGTATGTGGAATGAGTGCAATAAATAACTTCTTGGCGCCTATACTTCTTTTCAGCCCCTCCCCCCTCCTCTTCGGGGGGGGGGGGGGGGGGGGGGTGTCAGTGTGCCGCTAAAGGGACACGGACACCCCCCAAAAAATTTTGATTTTTTTGCCAGGCGATTTGTTATAGTGTCGGAAGACTACCCAATTAATATACGCCACTGCTCGAAACCGAAACCGAAACCTTCACACAGAGGTCGGAGAAGTGGAGAGGAGAGAGTTAGTGGCGGGAGTCGCGAAACTGCACCCAACCGTGCGTTTTTTTTTTTTTTTTTGTTCTGCGCGCAGCAGACGAAATGCGTTGCGGGAACCGTTCGCCGTGCGATTACTTTGCAGTTATGTTTGTTCCGCTCGCTATTTTGTACTTCAAGATGAGTTGTGTTGTACATTGAAGAGTTGGAAATGAGTAGTGAATGCCCGTGGTGAATTCCCGTGATCGGCTCCGAAAAGAATACCCCCAAGATGTTGCGTGAAGAGCGGCCTCACAGGTCCTGGATCTGAAAGTGGCATTGTGCGGCAGGGTCTGCATAAGTTTCCGAAAGATCAACGGGATCGAGACCAATGGCTGACTGCAATTCTTGTATAACAGTTACGGGCACCTGGGAAAGGGGACGCTACCCGATTTATATGCTCCTTGCATTTTGTGGAAAGTGACTACTACACTGAGTTCGCAGGAGTCATAAAGGGAGTCCCATACCATTTAGTTCAGCGACGTTTTGTCCACATTTCTTTTTTCATTGATAATTGCAAAACAAGATATGTAAATATCGAAAAATGTCTGACAAAAAAAAAAAAAAAAAACATTTGCCCACACTAGGAATCGAATTTGGGCCCGCTACGTGTGAAGCGGACATCTTTCCATTGATCTACTGGGGTAACTCTTTACTCCAGTAGCACGTTTAAATTTACGGTAAACCAGATTTACAGCGCACCGTTATTTTTACGGTGCAATTTTGGCAGCATCAGCTGCCTGGTATTTGACCGTAAATTTTACGGTCCATTTTTATGCGACCGTAATACGTTGAAAACTATCTTACTGGACCACACCATTATAGTCATTTAAACCGTGTAAACCATACAGCGTAAAAAAAGCTCGGCGGAGTATTTTGGGGTTGTTCTGTTGCACTATTCAACTGACTTTAATTGCGCATATCTAAAGTGAATAAGCAGTCATGCACATACAATTTTGTCTGCGGCGAGGTCGGCTGCTCTAGAAGCACTCGATGCATTAATATTTCTGACCCGTGCTGTCAAAGGGAAGCATTTTCATTTATATTTCGACATGTCGTCGACTCACTGAGGAACCTTCATGTTTACGTATGTTTTCTGGTTTTTATTTGGGTTCCTCGTTTAGGGTTGATCCCAACATCGTAAGAACAGAGTTACGAAGTAGTTTTTTTACTACCGCAGCTCATAATACGCCAGTTAAAAAATAATTAGACAATAAATAC
This sequence comes from Ixodes persulcatus, assembly GCA_013358835.2. NCBI lineage: Eukaryota > Metazoa > Arthropoda > Arachnida > Ixodida > Ixodidae > Ixodes > Ixodes persulcatus. The sequence continues at coordinate 927,720 of JABSTQ010010167.1, read as the reverse complement.
CTCAATTGGCCAGTGACTAAAGCTTTTGAAGCACTGATCTTTCGTATATGCCCAAGTAGCCAATCACCCACTATTGAAAGATTAATGAAACTCCCCCATATGAACTCCTAAATTCACATAGACACTTTTTTTACCAATCTCACACCAGGTTAAGGACTGAACAGCCATTCACCTGAGTTGTAAAATGAGTTGTAAAATGCAAATAAAGAACGAAAGGGAATATCTGCCAGTTCTCAACTATAGTCTTTTATAAAGCAACACATCATACATTATATCATTTTACAATTATAATTTTGAACAGTAAAATAGATCATTAATTTTGTTTTCTCGCTCTGCACTATAAAGTTGCTCTAAAATTAGTTGTCTTTATGTTAAGCAACTTGCACATCTTCGAGTGGACACACAGCTAATATTATGTAACAACAATATTCAATTGAACCACTTTTAACATGACCTCCACATCTTCGGGATATTGAAAATGTTAAAGTTCAAAAAATATATCCCTACTGGATCTAAAGCTGCAACAGCAGCCCTTGGAACTGATTTATCTTTTTGTTTTGTAAAAATTGAAACTGGAAATAAAAGCCTTGTTATTTTGAATACACATTTTAAGTCTTTTTGAACGAAAACTAGTCGCCGGTGGCGTCGTGAAGCGGGTACAGTCGTTTCTTAAAGTATATAGCGTATCCTAAGTCATAACGGAGTAATGCTATGAAGAGCTAATTATATTTGAATTTTAAACGAAAAGTACCACACATTAAAAATATCGTTTGGTAGCGTGTTTTCGCACACTGCCAAATATATTTGAGAAAGCGAAGGACAGGGAACACGAAATAAAATGATCACACTTGCTTTTTATTCTACACTATCTCACCATAGCATGGCTTTAGCATTGACAATAACTTTCGCTGCACAAGTTTTGATGCAAGCAATGGACATTCTAAAACAAGGAGCTCACGTCTGGAGCAATTGCTGAAATGTATGTTAGATCAGATGAAATATACAAACGAACAAAAAAACACCAAATGATGCCAAGAAGCACAAATGAGCTCAATACCGTTGAATAAACTCCAAGGTGGTGCGAATCTCTTCTGTGTACGCAATGTTGAAAACATAGTAAGCGCTGAATAGTACAGCCAGTGCGTGGTCGAACATGTGAATTTCGTCCATCACAGTTATTTCATCAATGCAGATTGAGTACATGCAGGCTGAGCAGATGCTTTCCCCTAGAAAAGAAATTAAGGATAAAACAAAAGGCGTGAAGGTAGATATAAGATGTAGTAGATTGCAGAACTATAATTGAAATTCAAAATCATTATAACATTATAGGCAATATTGATGACTTGGGGTTCGGAAAGTAATCAGTGAATGCTCCCCATGAACTGCAATGCATGGGGGGATGGGTGGTGCATCTTGATTCATGTCAGTTACTGACTGGCCTTAGTGGCAGGCCCATCACAAAATTCCTCCAAAAGACCGGATAAGTGGGATTCGTTCCGAGGCTCGGTAAATACCTGGCCAAGATTTGTTTTCTAGGGGGTATTTTAGTGTCTCTTTAACGGGGACATGCGCCGAAAACCGGTCCTTTTGGCCACGACTACGTCCCATGTACATACTCACTGTTTCCACATAACTGCTTTCTCAAATATGCAGACCTCATCTGTTCTGGAAGAAAGACGGTAGCATTCAGGTACATAACGTTGTACTCAATGTCACGCATAACTCGGGTAGCCTCGACTGAACCAAGCACGTTTTGAAGGCTTTCAGCAAGTTTCCCGAACATGCATTGTTTGTACAAGAGATGCCGACGTTGAAATTCATAAATGGTTTTTTGAACGGTTGATACCGGCATAAGAAGCTTTCGTTCAACTTCAAATAATAATAAAAAACAAGATTGTATTTTACGGTTTTTGTTTGTTTCTTCCGCAGAGAGACATTCACACGTCGTAGTTATCATCAGGAGAATGCATCACGTTAACAGCACCGTCTTCATTAGAATCCGCACTAGTCGACTGAGTCGAAGGGTCCTCAACCTGAAGCGGGGCTGCAGGCAATGCGCCGTACCCAATAAACCCGTCCCTCGTAAATGCGCCCAGTTCAAATGTGCCGTGAACTATGATTTCACACCGAATACCTTTTGACAGTTGGAGCCGGGACACGAACCCAAAATACCGTCAGTGATGTGGCCTTTAGATGTTTTAGCAAAGCCTCCCTTGTGCGGCACTCCTCTAAGCATGCTGACAAAGTGCACTGAGAGCTTTCCAAAATCCTTGAAGCAAACCAAACTTACCCTTAGGCGTTCGAATGTCTATGTCTTCTCAGAATATGACACCTGAGAGCATCACACGTAACAAACTGGCGACAGCATCCTTCGTCCACACACGGAAGAATTCGAGAGCTGAAAACGTGCTCCTCGAATTGCGCAACCAGCAAGCGTGCTTCAACAGAAACTACAAATTCTGCAAGTAAACATCTTTTTAGGGTGTTGTATTTATGCCACCAACACACTATCCTTGCCAAGCAAGCAACAGATTGATAATGAAATACCTGTCTCGAGTATCCAGTTGCCTTCCGCTCCAAATTTTCATGTGCACAAAAAGCCGGGAATGCCACGAACCAACGACGACAAAATGGCGCGGAAACGGGCGGGAAAATGAACCGAACGTCCGCTTCTTCCACTTCTTCCCGCGTTGTCCCAACCAAGGGCGCTTTGTTTCCTGCGCGAATCTCGCCCGTCGCATTGTTGCTCTATTGTTGGCTCTTTTTTTTTTTTTTTTTTTTCTTGGCTGGCGCGGCGTCGCATGTTGAAAGGAAGGACAAAGAAAGGAGGTGAAGGGGCGAGAGGAGCCTCTCTGGGTTCCCGCAGCACCCGTGGCTGCTTCCTAAGGTCAAGCGTGGTGACCAATTAGCGATGCGCGTCTTTTCTTTCTGTTTTCTTGCTCCAAATAGTTTTGCGTTTCCCTCTCGTTCTTTTTTGCTCGTTTACGGTGCATTTCAGGTAATTCCTTTTCACGGCGTACTCGCAGTTTTTATTAGCGTATACCGCCGTAAATTTAACGGTTATTTTTTTACAATGTACCATATTATTTAATAGGAATCTCCACCTGAAAATTCGTTTCGAAAAATAATGAAATGATCGATTACTATTATCGACACAAGGATAATGAGGTGTAAGGAATAGTGACAGCAATGTACCAGATAAAAACTGAATATGACATTTTAAGTGCTTGATTATTTTCATTCGCATGGCAAGGTTAACTCTAAGCTTCGCTTCAACGGCAGTCAGAGCGCAGCCAATGCTAGTGGCCGAAAGGGACAGTCAAGCATCACCAAAATGGCAATCTCAAGGCGTTTCACAACTTTCGGTGCGTGTGAAATAATCGGCTAAACAAATAAAGGGCCGTGAATTTTTTCTTCACCTTGCGATTTTAGCATATGTATACGTGTTTTTTTCTATCCTAGCCTTTGACTGCTCTTTGACATATAACAAAATGAAGTCTAGGCTAGACTTGTCCCGGAAGTGTTGATACAGCGATTTGCTGCTTTTAAAAATCCAGCGTGTAGAGGACAATCTGAAAGCAAACCGCTTCGAGGCAGGTCTGGCGGACCGTAAGTCCTGCCAGTCTGCTAATTGGGGTTAAGGCATGACCTGCCAAGTTCCGGAAGATAACGCGTCTGCGCGAGACCTATCTCGCGCAAATGCGTAATAAAAAAAGATACAACAAAAGGAAGACGGAGTTTCCGATGCCACTTTGGGACCAAGCATACGATAGACTGGCAAAAAAATGTGACATTGAAGCTGTCGCATTCATTTGCAGAATGGGTCTTGCACTCTTAAAGTGTTATTCAGGTTTAAATTGTACAAAGACGTGAGCCAGAAGACCGAGTGAATTAGTGATATAATAGGCGGAGTTTGACCCTATGAACAGTTGCAATAAAATGAAGCTCTTTACTGAATTAATAATCCTGATATACAGAAACAATTCGGTGTCTGCTTAAGACCTTTGAAGCCCCATATGATGTGGCGTTTAGGAGCGGCTATAAAGAGCGCCAGACACCGGCAGTAGCGAAGTTTCCTTCCAACAATACATTCCCATTAATTTGGAGACATAATGACGCTCTGTTATATTTCGTCGAAAAAGAAACTTGTATGCATGAGGATCTCAATTAATAGATACGAGTCATCTCGTTTACTTTGTTTCAATGATTATTTATTTTTTAGAGGAAAAAATGCACCGTTTACAATTCTCTGTACGGCCCAATTAGATCGCAGCTCTTGAGGAGGAGGAGGAGGAGAGGATACTGAGGGGAGGTTATACCCCTCCTTCCTCTCCGTATCCTCCCTTGCTCCTCTCCTGCTTCCCTCCTATTTACCAGAGAATTGTCGCTAGATTTCCCCCTAAATGAAGCGAAAATTTCCCCGCTTCATTTAGCGGCGAAACTTTCCCGCTAAATTTAGCCGGAAATTTACCACATTTTCCCGCTAAATGACCAATATTTTACCGTGACGTCACACGTCACGTCACGTTTGACGTATGGTGGGTGAAAGTTTCCCACCGAATCTTGCGGGAAAATGTTTCGCTAAATTTGGCGGGAAACCTTTGCGCTAAATTTAACATGAAAACTTTTACCTTCGTGACGTCATGTGTTACGTCACAGGGGTAAAACTTGCACGCTAAACTTGGTGGAAAAATAGTTTGCTAAATTGGACGTGAACATGTTTTTCCTAAATTAAGCGGAAAAATTACTCCGCGAAATCAAGCGAAAACGTTCCCCGCTAAATTAAGCAATAAAATGTTTCGCTAAAATTTACGGGAAACGTTTACCGCCAAATTTAGCGGAAAATGTTTCCCGTCACATTTAGCGGGAAACTTTTACCCTCGTGACGTCACACGTGGTATCACGCGTGACGCCATTATGAGAAACGTTGCCGACAACGACGCCACTCGACTCTGAAACGGACGATCTGCGCTCTAAAATATATCTCTTTAAAACAATGAACATAGTGATATTGATTGTTAACGGTAAGAATAATTTAATTTTAATTTTACTAATAAGATATATTCATACTGAGCCAGATCTGGTGCATCGTGTGCAATGTGAGATATGTACGTGGCCACATACTTTTCGTCGTTTTGTATCTGTCTTTTTCAGAAGTACAGAAACCTGCGTGGCAACAGACATTATAATATTTATGACAATTAAATGGTGGAATTGCACCATTTTATTGAGTGCGCTTAGGCGGTTTTCGGGAACCCCTCAATACGGTATGAAGGTCGATAAAACACTTTTTTTTTTATTTATCAAGCTATCTTGCACAAGGACAGTACAAAACTGTGTTTTTGGAGATAAAATGAAAGCGGTATTAAGAGTAAGGACATAACGGGACGTATTTCTTGTTCGTTCTATATCTCGCTTTCCTTTTATCATGTAACATATCAGCGCGCTCTAATTCTTTGAGTTCACATATGTGTCTTCATGATCATTTTGAATCTGTAATGATATTAATAATACAGGTTGTATTTAGCATTTTAGAATATCTTTAAAAGAAAAAAAGCCATAAAATCTAGACTAATGCTGCCTACGCAGGTGCGTTATCCGATCAAGGGAGCATATCACAGAAGGCTAATCTTCACGATAAGTCGGCTAAATAATTAATTATGTTAATTAACTTTTATTTATTGAATTTAAACATATGGTTTTAACTATAAGCTTGCTGAGGGCCCGTGAACATCACTACCTCAGACAGTTTTAGGAATTCTTGCTGCTGGTTGGAATCACGGTGCAGGATAAAGTAAACAATCGTGCAACAGGAGGAAGGCTACCGAATCGTGTCTAGCCGTATTGCATTTGTCATTCAGACAAAAATCCTTCAAAGAAGCCATTCCGAGATCGAGTGCATTGGAAATATAATAGGCGAAGGTTGACCCCTCCTCCCTCTCTCCCCGTTCCGGCTACACACGCGCACACAAAGAAATATTGTTTATCAATTACGTAGAAAAGATGAACGCAAGTTGTAATCGAAGGAATCTTTCTACCGAGTGAAGTGGTCCTGAAATACAACAACAATTGCGTACGTGCTTACGACCTTTGGAATCCCATATAATGTGGCGTTCTGGAGCAGCTATATATCAGTGCTATACACTGGCCGTAGAAAGTATTATTTTCAGCAAAGGCATTCTCATTAATGTACAAACATAATTCCATTATGTTTTGTTTTACCGATAAAAACGGTGTATGACATGTTCCAAGTTAACATTTGGTTAACAGAAGGGTTTCTTTTTATGGTTTTTTAGCTCTTTCTGCAACGATTTCATTCAAGGCTTTTAGCTTACCAGCAGGAGTTTATGCTGTAAAGTTCGACCCCTGTCCGTCTAATGCCGTTTTCGCAGAGGCGTGCCAGAAATCTATCCCTATACGCATGGCCCAATTTCAAGTTTTGTCAAAAAAAAAACATGAACCGCGTCGCCACCCCCCGCGATTCTCGTGCGAACGAAGCGTGAAGCGAATATTTAATAATTTGCATCGGCGTCCGAAAAGGTACATAAGTCTCCGAATAACCAACGAATGGCAAAATAACTGACTTAACGGACGGACCAGTCTACTCGTTTGTCGAGACAGTTCATCAAGTCGGTCAGTTCAAGTAAGCTTGAATATTTTTCCACTGAATACAACCGCGACCGGAATACAAGGTCTCGTCTTCAGGCACCATGACTGAAATGAACCACAGCTTGTAACTTGTAAGATATATTTTCTGACAGGCCCAACCGCCTTCCACCAATGACCTTCCCTCAAATTTCTGGCATCAAAATTCAGAAATTCTTTTCATTTCAAATTATAGAGCGCCGTTAAACGTAAATGAAGAGCAGGCAATTGTACCTTTCCGGCGGAAACTCGTTGTCGTCGTACATGCGTTCTGCCTTTCGTCTTGTTGATTTCGCACAACTATAAGCTTATGGTGCTTGTCAGCCTTGCTAGCTTTCGTTCGTATGGTATGAAGTCCAGTGGTCTTCTGTCAGCGTACTTTCTTGCCAAGACATTAATGGACACGACTTTTTGGATCAAATACTTCAGTGACAAGACCGGTACCAAGGTGTATAGATTTGCCGTGCGTGAAAGAGATTAGTAGATGCTAGGCTGCCACGCAAACGTGCTGCAAAATAACGCCTAGCCCCGAACGTGCTTGTCCGCCCAAACGAGGAAGTATCGAACTTTTGTTTTTACGAAACATTAGATTCCATTCACTGAATATTCTTTATCAAGAAAATAGAATTGTTTCGTTTTTGTTACACTGCTTGGTGTGCTCGTTTGCGCTCATTTTTCTCGGCATGCATACAACATAGCAGCTAGGAAATCACTTAATTTGAATAGAACGTGCGCATTTGGCATTTTGAAAACTTTAAACTTTGTTTCTTATAAAAAATAAAAAGGTCTGTGCGTAAGAACATTGAGCTGATCGAAACGCCCGTAGGAAATGTGGTGCGCTTCGGCAAAGTCAGGACATTGCCATGTAAGATCATCTGAAGCTTGTGGAATACCCACAGTTTCCGCAGTGGCTGGTAAAAGCAGCGCGAAGGACTTCGGCTAGTTATATGATAATACTTAACAGACAAATGGAAAAAGCGTCATTAAGAACAAAGGGGCTCGTCCAGTGTTCACGCATTATCGCTATATCCTGAATGTGAAGATCGCACTTTCTTCCACGTACAAGAAGTCCGACTTTTTGCTTTCCTGCATGTCATGAAAGAGTTACGCCAACAACAGGGTGCCAACTAGATGCTGTGTCTGACTGCCAAATGAGAACCAACTATATTTGCTGATGACTGTTTTTTTTTTCTTCCAATTTACCTCGTTTTTTTTTCTTTTAGGAATTTTTGATTTATTTCTTTTTTTTTTTTTGTTGGTTTTGTTGTATTATCTCTGACCACTATCTTCCGGAACATTGCATACATCTATCAACTTCGAGCGCCTTGAGGTAGCGGTGTTGCATCAATACCATTTATAGCAGAGCCGCTTATAAGGGTTCGGCCGTTCATTTAGGTGGATGTTAAAAAATTGAGACGGCGTCATCGGTAACAAGCCGAGTGGGCGTGCTTGTGACCTTCTCGCCAACCAAAGTCCCCGAATAACCTCGTGATGGTGATGAGAGCAATGTGAAATCTCAAATCGGTTCCTTTGCTTTTAACGTCACTGAAATTCAAGAGAATACATCTGAGTTGTTGAAAAGTTGGTGCACATATTATGTGGTCTTGGGCGCATTTATTAGTAAGACAAACGGAATCACCTTCGTCTGCCAGACAACTCTCTAAGTTTGTTTAGACGTTCATTACCATATCTGCAAGTACTTGACGTCTTATTACTTTTCTGTGTGCCGGAGAATGAAAAAAACTAATAGCTGGATTATATGCGGCACGCAGCGTAGCCAGCACTAAAACAAACGGCAGTTTTGTCGACTTACGGTACAAACCCGGTGTTTACATCCACTAGAGAACAGTCAAAACAAGGTCCTCTTAAAGGTAGCGCCGAGAAAACAATGATAAGGTGGTAGATGACTTCACTCCTCTGCTTGGAGTCGGTCTCACAATCTCCTTCCTCACCCATCCCTTGCCACCCTGAGGAAGAGGTAAGCAGGACATGAAGCACGTGCAATCTAAATAAACGGTTTCAACGGCGATCTAGCGGCCATTATGAAATATTCGGAGTTAAGTACAGTTTGGAAAGTGCCAGCCCTCTTCAAGCACGAACAATTGAAGTAAAATACCCTAAAAAGCAATTGTTATATGCAATGAATGGTTTCCACATAAAAAGGGAACCTAGCAGCGGGCGTGGGAACTTGCTTCGGAGGAACGTTTTTGCAAGCTCTGCGCATGCGAGAGCTCCCCGCTCATACACAAGACTTGCGTTGGCGGTTTCCTAGCTGCCGAAATAAGTGTCACCAGCTTGCTTGTAAGGGCGTCTTATTCGCGTGAACCATCCGGCATTATTGTTCTAGTGATCAGGCTTCGACCAGCGCTCATTGTTGCAAGTTTAAGTTAGCGCGGATATCTCTCCGGCACTCTTTTGAGCCTGATCTACTCCCCCCTACTGGCACCTGTGAGTGGTGTCGCTAGAAGGTGCACGAATTTTGAGTAGTACGCCCTCGGTCCTTTGACGTGTTATTATAAAAAGAAGGAAACATAGTGATACGAAAAAAAAATTGTTCTACCCTTCGTGTCTGTTCATTTCTAACCTTCGGAATAATGCGCGCGTAGACCTCTGACAATTTTAATTATATGCCGGTCTCATACGCAAGTATTCACTTATGTAACTGTGCCAATCGACTGTAAGAACAGTTGAGTCGGAACAAGGTGTCTTTTTATAGAGCGAAAGTTGTTTCATAAGTATAACTTAGGGGAACTTCTCCACCCGTTTTTTCGAAAAATAAAATACACCTTTCACGCGCCCTATTTTACTGTGTACATGGCGGCGAGGCGACCATCGCGTGATTTTATGCGCCCCGCCCCCTCCGCTCCAAAAAAAAAAAAAAGTTTATTGAATGAATATCACCGTGACACTTTCTTTATAATTTATTTAAGTTGTCCACTTAAACGATCTGATATCGTATGTCTGCGTTAAAAAAAAATCAACTTGACGTCAGCATGTTTCGTCATAAACCATTGTTGCAAAAAATACTTTTCTTAAAGCAAGTATAATTCTTAGGTTTAGTTTAATCATTTGAACGGTCGGCGTTTTAGAAATTCCGATCCTACTTATATTTTTTATAGAAATAAAGGTAGATTTTCAAACGCAACAACAAAATAGCTACTTTTTTATGGTGGCGACAGTAGCTATCGTAAATTATACTAGAAAGGACCCTGTTCTTATTTGGAGAAAAGTAGTACAGGGTGGCGTTCCCTCTTCCCACATGAGATGGGAGGGAGCTCACATATTGTTTGATTTAGCAAGGATGCCTTGTCACGCCTTAATCTACGAGGGAACATAGCATAACAGCTTTATGCGTTCTCACATAAAACACCCTTGACGTTCCTTGTTTTGGGCAAAATATATTCGCCTCTTCATGTCACGGCAACACTCGCTGAACCGCTCGTGTTTACCTAGTGCTGTCTCCTATACATATACGTTTTTTTATCTTTTGTTACAGGCCGCTCGTACCTCGTCGACTTGAGTTATTTGCGCCGAGAAGCGTAGGAGCTAGAGCCTATCTGCCTACGGATGGAGACATCTCTTGTCGCATTGAGTTCCGCCTGCGAGTAAATAAGCAGAGTTATAAGGAAACTGAAAGTCTCGATGAAATTAACCGCTTCTGCGCACTGCATGAGCGGCATCTAAAGTTATTGCTAGAAAACCCTATCAAGTAAAAAATTAAAAACAAGACAGAACAGAGTGAACTAGGTTAGCTACGTCTACAAAAGTATTTCAAAACAAACACTGTACATTTGTTTCGTCATAATATTATGCAATTAATACAAAAATTGTCATATACATTAATATCCAAAGCTACGATAATGCTCGTTATGAAGCAGTTCAGAGGCGATCGTGCAAACGTGTTACGTATACATTACACATACATTTCGGGTAGAGTACCTGGATAAAGTTTACGCAAACATTTCGTGTAGTGGGGATCTTACTTTTATTATTAAGGTCCGGCACTTGATGTCACGTGACGCAAATATTTCAAGTGGTACTTTCTCATGACGTAACATCACGTAACACAAAATAGCGTGACATCACATAATATGCTCTAAGAAAAAAGGGAGCGCGACGTAGTCCTTTCGGGGAGCAAATACGAAGCTACCACCATTAGTACACTCGGAGACAAAAAGGCATGGGAGCAACGTTTGTGCCCCTCCCGTTAGTCTCTCAGGGGGAGGGTGGGAGGAGGACTTCGAGGACTTACCGTTGCGCCTTGCATTTAGAAGCCTGAGACTAACTGTTGCGCCCTTGCATTTAAACCGTTAAGACAAACCGTTGCCCCTTGCATTTAGGTGCTGAGGACTAAATATTAATCCGTTACATTTGATGCCCAGTTACTAAATTTTGTACCCTTGCATCTAATCATCCTAAACTAAAAGTTGGCCCCCAGAAATTTCGCCCAACTGAAGAAATGCGCCTCGCGCGGGTCTACTGTTTGTCCGGTGTACAGCAACCTCAGAAAACAATGTTGCAGTTCAAGTCAAACGTCCCTTTATCGCTTTGTAGGTACACGACAGATTCAAGAATGACAAAAGTCGAATTTACAAAGTGGCAGAATTCAGGGTAATGTCGAATTCATGAGTGCCCACTTTGTTGACGATGCAGTATACGCACACAGCGACATCTGTATAAACTGGTCGTGGTCCAACCACCGTCTCTGGAAGCGCCAACCGCATGTTCGCGAGGGAATTAAATAATTAGTAACACTGACACTGTGAAGTACATTATCGTTCGACAAACGTATTAGTGATAACACTCATAATGAAATAGAAATTAGACGGCGTAAGTTCTGCGACAGTCCACATAAAGCATGCGATCCATTGGTAGTAGACCACCGCAATATTATTGTCAAGCAGCCTCTGCCAGGTTCTAAAAAACACAATATATTAGTCGTAAGTGGAAGTGCCGCTTTACTCGCTTTTTTTAGGTATCCGCATGGTATTTATTCTTACGTGATGTGGGCCACATAACAATGTCAGTACCCATGATACCAAAATTAATAGAGCATAGCGTGCGTTTTTGGAGTTCAAGAATACACGCTAAATGTGAACAATATTTAGAGCTGCATACAATAAATACACGTAGTACCGGATTTGTAAATTAATCCGTTACAACTAACGGATTACTTGTAATCCGTTACTTTTTCGAGTAATTTTGTAATTGCACCGTTACTTTTCTTTCGGAAGTAACTCGTAATGTAATTTCGTTACAAAATATTGGTAACGAATTACTTCATTTACTCGTTACTTTAAAAAAAAATATGAGCATAATACAGTAAGTGGAGCAGTACGAACAAAACATTCAGCAGCATAAAGAGAGCAAGTTCAACAAAATAGAAAACATCAAGAAGGGGAGAATAGCCGAAAACAAAACACGATTTTTTGTATGACCGGTCACTAGAATTAATAAAAAAAAAAAAAACGGGCAAGGCATGTGCATATATAAGAGAGACAAATATGAAGCCAGACAACTCCCAGTAGGCCCTCCGTCGCCTTCTATTGTGTTTTTCTTCTTCTCCCGGGCAGAAGAAAGCTCTTCGTGTTTATTTGTCTTTGTCTTTTACACCGTTTTACCCTTTTCAAGTTCTTCGACGCCTCTCGCCACCTACGCAGACATCAAACGCGGGTCCGTACCCCCTCGATTCGCGGGATAACAACTCGCGTAACAGACGATGTAGCCTCGAGCGAGGGAGTCGAATTCTCTTTTTCTTTGATGTGCGCTAATGTATTCAGCACTGTCTTGAGGCACGGCTGAAAAGCGCCCTGCGCGAGGCTAAGAGCATCGTCTTCAAGGATACGGATGATACTTCTTTTGGTTTATTTATCTGGGCATGATAGTCGAGTCCACTCCTCACACCTGTCAACATAAAAGTGTGTGTGTATGTGTGTGTGTGTGGGGAGGGGTAGGCCATCTAAGGAGTGCTGACATAGAGAGAGAGAGAGAGAGAGCGTAAAAGTACACTCTAAGAAAAAGGGGGCGTACACGGGTACTCCCCTTGTCCCATATGTAACTCCCCAAAACTACATTTCGCCGTTCTGTCCACTGACGTCGAGCTGGCGATACCATCTTTTACGAGCGGCTTGATAGTCGACCGATACAACTTATTAAAATAGCTAATGCACTCATTAAAGGCTACATTAAGATAGTCAAGGTTTTGTTCGGCCCGGCTGCAAAACCTCAGAAAGTTTTATTTTCCTTTAGTCTTTGATAGTCACATTAGCCTTTAGTACGTTATATCCAACAGTTATCGAGCCGCTCGTAAAAGTTGGTATCGCCAGCTCGACGTCAGTGGACAGAACGACGAAATGTATTCTTCGGGTGTTACATATGGGACAAGGGGAGTACCCGTGTACTCCCCCTTTTTCTTAGAGTGTAGTGTGATTCTCTATTGTTTTGTGAGACCGATGGCCACCGCTTCTCTCGCTCTCTATGGCCTCCCCTGCCCTTGCCTCCAAGAATAATGGCATGAAAGTGAGAACCGATGAACGATCGATAACCCGTAACCGCCACTTTTTCTCTGACTGGTCGAGTTGGTCATGGGGTGACCGTCGTCTTCATGACCATGTCTTAATGAGATGTTCAAAATGCAGGGCATTAAGGAGAACGGAAATCTAGAGTTTTAGTGCACACTTTGCTTGCCAAAAAACACACACACATTGTCATCAGCAAGAACAACAAACTCTAATCTACGGAAATACATCAAGGTAAGCTGGGACGCCTGCATTCTGCATTGGCTATACATTGTAACGTTAGAACCATGTTTTTCTTTTCTTGTGAACAACAGGCGAAACACCCGAGTCAAAAGGGAGCTTTCGTTTATCGCTTCTTTAGCTCCGAATCTCGTAGTGGAGGTAGACGCTGCTACTGAGCATGCGCACCGCTAACTTTGTCTGTACAACTCCAGGGATCATTTTCGGAGGCCGTAAGCTAGCGGGATGGCGGGTGCGGTTGCAGGTTTCGGTGTGGTTGAAGCTTTCAGCCTACAGGCGAAGGGAGTGCACCTGCACTCATTCTCTTAAATACAATATTTTATTTTTACAAGGACTAATATAATACGAGAGTATGAGAAATGAAAAGTAGTGTTGCAGATAATTTTGAGAAATATCAAGATTATTTCTATTGTTTTCAGGATAAGTGTATCTAAAACGTAACGTGAAAGTAATTTGTAGCGGAACGGGTAAAGTAATCCGTTATTTTTCAGCAGAAGTAATTTTTTATGGTAATCTATTACATTTGAGGCCGAGTAATTTGGAATTGTAATCCATTACATTTTTCAAGTAACGAGCACAAGTCTGCGTAGTACACAGTAGTATTCCACCATACCTTTAGCGGGTCCCATTAATTTGTTACTTCAAAAAGATCAAGCAGCTCTGGCAGTGTAGCAGCACTTCGAATCGCAACTGGACCCTTCATACCGCTTCGAGAAAGAAAAATGGCAAACAAAATCAGTTTGCACTGACAAGATCGGAAACGACGCAGCCCGTTCTGAACATTATTTTCGAACCGGCACAACGGTCGAATAACGTATTGCAAAAGACAGATAATAGAGAGTTTTTGTAGCTAATTTCTGCTGTCTCGCAACGCTCTCCGCAACCCGCTATGATACCCGGAACACTACAGTCGAGGCCACCGCCGCGCAGGCGCAGTAGCTGCGTCTCGTTGCAGAGTGTTTAGCGAAGGGGGAAACGCAGTCTATAAAAACTCCCTAATCAGGGTCTCCATTTTATTAGACATGCGCTATTTTTTGTGTTTTGTAATGCTTGGTCTTATCGAAATTTTCAAAATTTTTCTTGTGTAATTGGCTTTTTTATCGCAACTTTTTTCACCCCCAATATTTTTCATCTCGAATTGCTAAGGGGACGGCGACTTTCCTAGCACGTGCATTCAGTTTGTTCTTTGTTGTTGACCTGAAACTTTTTTTTAAACAGTGACAACGCTATGAATGTATCTGGAAATAGTGTTTTTGTATGTGCTGAGTACAAGTGCTGTGTATCACGTGTGTCTCCACGGATCGACATAATACTATCCCGAAACGTTTATCTGGGGAAGACGCAGAGGCAAGTCCCAAGTTGTTCTCAGTTTTAGCGATTGAAATCGCAATTTACTGAGATTCAGGTGCTGAAAGCGCGTCTTCTGCAGACTCTGTAAATAGTTTAATCAGAGGACGAAAAACAAATGTTTTATTATTCAGAGTTTTGTCTTGTGAATAAATATGCTTATGTAGGCGCAAGGGTGAATTAGGTCCGTGGAACTTGTCAATAATCAACACATTGTTCTTGGAGAGATAATCAATGACCTTAAAGTCAACAAAATTATATACTCGCATTCTCACACCATGTGAAGATTAGTGTGCCATGTAATGTCTGAACGATCGTTGGACGGTAAAGAACTCCGTCAGTTTCGTCAGAGTTTCAAAACATCACGCATGAATCACGTATGTTCCGAAGACGAGCGAAATTTTGGTTGTCTTCATGGTCAGCGTTTTGCTTTCCTTCAGGGACTAAAAGATACAGACGCACCTATGTTGAGAAGGACTAATGATTGATTTTCCTGGCGTACGCTTCTTGATTAGTCCCTGTAAAGTGCGGTTAGTCACCAGCTTTTGTACAAGGTACCTAGTTTGCACCAGATGGTCTCTTCAGAGGGCAAATTAGAGTTCCGATGGCCAAATGCAGCCGTTATTTCTTTTCGGCTATCTTTTTTCAAAGTGTATAAAACGTGACTTCACGTGACACTGACGTGAATTATGTTACGTGATGTTATGTTCCGTTACGTTACGTGATGTTATGTTGCGTTATGTTACGTGATGTTATGTTATGGGCTAAGTTCCTATGTGTCTTACCATAGGTAGTCTATTCGGAAACTCTCCGCATTGCATTGTGATGTAGATGTGGTTGATGGCGATTAGCACATTATATATTTATCTTTTATTACCAAAATGACACTTTAATGTATTCTAAATGATTATATAGGTTCATGTCAGGGTCGCATTTTTCGTTAGAACAGAACTGGCGCCTGAGTTTTGTGCAGTGCATATAATTTATTTTTGTGGTCACATATGCAGCCATACCATACGGGATTGTAAAAGCGTTTCGACTTCAAATTACTTAACTGCTGTTAACGGACGGGCATTTTAAATGACATCTAGACTAATATATATAAAAAAATTGTAGAACTCTTTCTGGCCCAGTGAAATCCACACAGTTTGGAGAGGGAACTGATTCTATGCCCGCCGGGCTTGTGTTGGGCCAAATATATTCTGAAATGCGGGTGTGGCATGGGAAGTATTAAGACATTTATAAACTTTTGTAACAAACCTTTAAGTTTGCAGCGGTCTAACATAAGATGGCAATACATTAGAACTGTTGATACCGCTCTAGAACTCTTCATTATAGAACAGTTTAAGACACCGCAAAGACATCACTTTGGAGCACGAACGCTGTTTCATCGTGTGAATAAATTAGATCATGAATATATTCAGTCTAGTAACCTCTTCGAACATCGAGCGCATGCCAAAATATTTCAAGTTTAGGCGAACGGCTGTCGTGCGGTTTGTAATTTTATGAGAGAAGAGTATGCCCATATGGAATTATGCGTGGCTCGCGAGGCCGCATAAGGGCAGCCATACAATTAGCTAAGCGCACACACAAATGCCGTTTTAGGGGACGACAGTCATAAAAATCCATCTAACCGAAAAGCAGCTCTGCAAGCTGACAATTTCGGGTATGTCAGGGCTAAGAGAAAAAAAAGCCAAAACGTAAATGCAATATTAGGAGAATGTTTCATGTTAAAACAGTGAAATACTTGCAATCTATAGATTGCAAGTATTTCACCTTTTACTCTCGATGCACGTAAGTATTTAGTCTTTTACCTTCCTCACTCACTGTGTGAGTGGGAAAGGTATACTTTCCCCAATCACACAGGGACATCTTGCTGAATTCTAAATATTTATGTCTAAGTTTGTTGACTGTACTCCAGGAAGTAAATTTATTCCACCTGCAGTTTCTATCACCATCGTCCAGTATTGTAATGAACGGCGTTCCTGGAACGTGTTCCTTTTAGGAGGAAAGAAGGAACGCCGCCTTTACATTTTGCATCGGTATAGAATCCATCCCAGACCAAATGTTCCACTGAACGTCATGGTCGACGCTTCCACCACTGCTGTTTGGGGAAATTCTGCAACAATACATCGGAGCAATCTGGCACCCGGTTGCATTTTCCTCAAAACAATTGGAACCTGGAGAATGCCAATCCAGCACCTTCGGCCGTGAACTTCTGGCAATATACCTAACCATCAAGCACTTCAAACATATTTTAGGTCTACAGTACTTTATTCTCACGGACCACAAACCTCTCACGTGTGCTTTAAAATAATCAAGCAATAAGTTTTCTTCACGAGAAACACGGCACCTATATTACATTGCCGAATTCACGACAGACATCCGACACGTCAAGGGATCTCACAACACAGCAGCGGGACGCCCTGTCGCGCATATCATCGACCTTCGACTGGAATGCTATATGACTTATCATCGACTTCGCAGATATGGCTGCCGCGCAAGAAGGAGACATGGACATTACCCTGCTCACTCAGTTATCCAACCAACTGAAGCTCTTAAAGATTACGATTCCGCACTGTGATCACCCTCTCCTGTGCGATGTTTGAACTGGAGTGCTGCGACCTGTTGTCCCTGTACCGTTTCGCCGTCAGGTTTTTGACTCGATCTATGGTCTCTCGCACCCTGGGATCGCAACGAAGCGTTTAATAACACAGCATTTTATTTGGCACCGCGTAAATGAGGATGTGAAAGAATGGGCACACGCTTGTATAGGTTGCCAAAAATAAAAAAATTCATCGCCACACCTCCACACGATTCGATAACGTTCATATTGACATTGTCGGTACCCTACCCCCATCAGATGGCAACACATACATAGTTACGTGCATCGACAGATGCACACGCTGGCCAGAAGCCTACCCGATTTCTGACAGCACTGTCGCCACCATCGCGCGGGTTTTCGGTGAGTAGATGGGTTGCAAGATTCGGTGTGCCATCCAGTATAACAACAGACCGCGGACGGCAGTTTGAGTCTGCTTTATTTCGCTCCCTCATGCATCTGCTCAGTACACACCGTGTACGCACAACCTCGTATCATCCTATCGCCAACGGTATGGTGGACCCTTTAGGGTGGTAAAACGGAGAGACATACATTTTCTACTGGACTTACGAGGTCGAACAGACACTGTGTCTGTTGACCGACTCAAACCTGCGCCCTTGACAGCTGCTATCGATACAAGTGGCTGTTAACGTGTCACTTGGGCTACGCCTCTCTGTCGTCCACTGTATACTGTAAAAGGGGGCACTTCTAGCAACCAACAAAGAAGGCGAAGAAGCCCAGTGCTCGAAAAGCGCGAGAGATTCGATGCTAATCGGGTCGGCGGCAACGGTCGACGGTGGCGGGCTCCTTCTCGGTTTGTGTATATTAAATAACTCAGAGCTAAATTAAACTTACATACTTCTCCGGTTTTATACGTACTCAGCACTAGATCTATTACATAGGCTGAGCAGAAAAAAATATTCCATCTTCACCTTTTTGGACGAGGGGTAGTTTGCTGGGCCATCATCGACCCTCGGGGACTTTTCCATCGCCTTTGTGTTGCATTCGCGAGGGATTTTCCTGTAATCGCCTCTGGGTAAACAGATTCGGAGAGTCTTTCAAAAAGCGTTGTTTACGTTTCTTCTGCCGATCCGGTGACTGTTTGCTCCTTATAGTATTTCTAGATTTAGTTTAGTGCATTGTTAAGATGGAATGAAACACGAATTCAATTTAAAGTGAAGGCCGGGGGAATGTGCATGTACTCTAAACACACTGTCATTTACACAATAATTTCAGAATATTGAACAGCTTGTTTACAAGACACGTTGAAGGTAAAATAACATTAAGCAAAACATATAATTGTGTAGACGTAATCTACCTTGAGAGGGAGCAACAGAAAAGAAAAAAAAAGGACGATGCGAGATTCAACAGTAGAAAAAATATCGCACGGTGAAAGGTATTAGGATTTAAAAATAAAATATAACTTCCTATCCCGGCAATATATAGTTACAAAACAACCACTTTTTCCTCTCGGCTCAATATGACATTACTTTAATTCAGAAAGTTAAACTCATGAGTAAAGTTCTGGCAGCGTGTATGTACTGTCTAAATCTGTTTCATAACCTGCCGCATAAAGTTAATATTTTATGTACGCAAGATCTACGCGTGAATGCCTCTGATTATATGCGGGTTATTCGTGCCAAGAGTAATAAATATATCCAGTTTGCTCTCAATATTGTGCGGGAAACTCGATGCATTTGTAACCTTAAACGCCTAACCACATGCACTGCATTGCCCGAATTTCTAAATATATAATGGCTTCTTTATATATATTGCTTGCAATCCTAAATGATAGAGCAGAAGCGCTCGGAGTGCGAACCGTTATCCAAACGGACGAAAACATCCATTTTCTCGACCTCACTCACTTTGAGTACTACGTAATTCTAAACAGCGTCCGTGCATAACAAATCTCCAAACTCAGCTTGCCTGGAAGTCGGAGAATCCAAATCCGTGTTCATTTCCGTGGAAAGGCCCATGAAAATGATCGGCCGAACCGCAGGACCCGCGAGTCGAGACTTCGCGAGGTCGGACTCTCTCATGCCTGGTCTGATGACCATCTATCCCGTCTGACCAACCTAAACATATCTGCATAATGAAAGAATATGTCTAATACCTAACGGCTAATGCGCATACAGAAGTGAACTTTCCTTTGTGCTCGCGTTTTGTAGAATATGTTCAGGTTTCCATCGAAAGGAACCTACTCTAGCTGAAGCATTCAAATCTGAACTGAAACCAAATAAGATCGTTGTTTTTCTACTAGCACGTTCTTTTTCTTTTTTTTAAGGCTCATGAACAAATGATTCCCACCCCTTCGCAGCAGGCATGGGTAAAACTGCGGAAACATGAGTAACAAGTCGTGAGTGATATCTTGTACCCATGAAAGCAGCGTCTCTCTTAGGATTAGGGTTCGTTACCCATGAGATGGTTAGAGTGACAGTCCTTATAAAAAAATAAGAAATTTAAGTTTAAAATGTGACTCCTCTTGCTATGTAAATATCTGTTATATATAGCAATGAGAGTTACCAGATGTGGAGCGTACATGCAATCTAAGCAACATGACTGAGGGCAATAAGTTTACGGCAGATATTTACGGTATAGTACTACATGCAAGTTATACTAGATAATACAACACATAATTTCTTATAGTATAAAACATATTTTTGATTTCAGTCGCAACAGGATTTACTGAATCCCTCCTCACTTTTGGCAAGAACTTTTTCGCGCAACTTTTGTGTGTCAAAATAAACCAGGCCGTTTGTGTCGGTCAGAAAACAATATGCTGCGTGTTGCTGAGTTACGTTAAAAACAGGGGGAATAAATAAGAAGAAACGTTGGTTGCATCTCCCAAAAGCTCAATTCTAGCATTCCTCCGCTTGACTTACCAGATTTTCAGCGGCTTCTGAGAAATCAGATTTTCGTCACATGATATTAAACAAGAAACTGAGAGTAACAGTAAAAGGTCTAGTGTGAAGCGCATTCATTGAATCTGGGAAAGTTCATGTCAAAGAACACGTCTAATTGAGATCCAACTCTGAGAATTTTCTATTACTTTTTTTAACATAGGCAACTACTTTTTGGTGAGGATGTAAAACCGTGCTACTATTAAGGACCACTGTTGCCAGGTTTACACATCTTATGACTCTGTCATCGACAGCTCTGCGAATGAAACTTTCTTGAACCTTTTAGATATCTTCAATTTCATCCCATGTTTCAGCTTGGCGACAAATCTTTATTTTCGTTGAGTCGTAGTTTTTATTAAAACCTTTGTGTATTTATGTCTCTTTTAATTGTACCTTATCTTTATCCCCTCGGTGGTTGAAGCCAGACTTGTGCTCGTTACTTGAAAAATGTAATGGATTTACAATTACCAGTTACCGAGCCTCAAATGTAATGCATTACCGTTACAAATTACTTTCGCTGAAAAGTAACGGATTACTTTACTCGTTACGTTAAAATTACTTTCACATTACTTTTTCTGTACACTTATCCGGAAAACAATAGAACCAATTTCGATATTTTTTAGAAATGTTCTGCAACATTACTTTTCATTTCTCATACGCCCGTATTATGGTAGTCCTTGTAAAAATAAAATATTATATTTAAGCGAAAGAGTGTAGGTGCACTCCCTTCAACTGTAAGCTGACAAGGCATCGAAAGCTGGAATCGCACCCGCCATCCCGCTTGGTTACGGCCTCCGGAATTGATCCCTGAAATTCTGCAGAAAAAAACTAGTGGTGCGCACGCTCACTAGCAGCGTCTACCTCCGCTACGAGATTCGGAGCTAAAGAAGCGATCTACGTAAGCTCCCTTTTGACTCGGGTGTTTCGCCTGCTATTCACAAGAAAAGAAAAACTTAGGTTTTAATGTTACAATGTATAGCCAATGCATAATGCAGGGGTCCCAGCTTACCTTGATGTGTTTACGGTAGATTAGAGTTTTACCTTGATGTATTTACATAGATTAGAGAACGGTAGAAAATACTATTGTTTCACAAGTCTCCCCCTTGCCACAGTGATGGAACGTTGCGTTTTATCACTGCGGGTAATCAACGTTTATAGGGGGATGCCGAAACATAAATGTTGTCGCATTTTCTAGAGCCACATAGATGAGAAAAAGTCCCTACCTGTTTATTTGTCTGCAGGGCACACAGAACCACGAGAGGCTAGCAAGAACTAAATCGGTGTTAATAACCAGATTTACACAACAGACGCAAGACAAAACTGATCAATATGTTCACCCATCCACGTGCGGATATGCAACTTCCAGGATGAATGGACGAATATGGCCGAACCGTTCAAATTGGCCGATATCTTGCGCCACCTAGCCCTAACAGTTTGCTCGACACCGTGGGGAGTGATGTGTTGGCGGAAGGGCCAGGTTCAGTTATCACCGGCATTTTTATTTGGCCGAGGCTACGTCCACGCGCGGGGACGTAGCCAAGTCGGGAGGAGATAAGGCTCTATCCACGCAATATTATGTCCTTACAATATAAGGACATAATTTGTTTTATGTTTTCTTAGAAGTAAATATAGGATATAAAAATAAAGACGTAACATTTTATTGTTGTTTTTAAAGTAAATATGTCACGTGACCTTACGAACTCTTAGACAGTTTATCAATTTTTTACTGTTTTCTAAGACTAATAGCAAATATCATGCGTCATAAAAATAGCATCAATAAATATCTTCATAGTTATGTTGTCCAGGAGTCACACACACGTGTGGGCGGCGTTCGTGCCATCCGTGCGTGTGCACGCACACGCACACATGGGAGTGGTTCGAGGAGTTAGCTTGTGTGCATCGAAGGGGACAAGTGCGAGCCCACCACTCCGTACGTTCTTGACTTGAGCGCACGCTCGCAATCTCAAAAAATTGTGAGAGAATGGAAAACATGCATTCGTCCCAGTTATAACAAAGATACTGAGAGCATTCAATCGAGAAAACTGGGTAAAAGATTCCAGAAACAGTTTATTCCATGACAAATAAAACAGTAGCCGATGCACAGATGCCACTCGTCCACGAGATCACCGATGAACACGAAGCCCTTCTTGCGGCAGAACTCCAGTTCACGTCTCTGTGCCGATCATTCAACGCCTCGATCTGGGCACTCGGCACTACGCTAACACTACAACGAAGAAAACCTGTTCTCACTGAAGAAGAGGCGATCTGCATCGTCGGACTGCGTCCCAAGATCTGAGCGGCCAGCCGACGGTATTTGTCAACGTACGCGCTGGCTCAAACGCTGATGCATGTTTGTGCCAAAATCGAGCAGGGTGTCAGACACCTTGGAAAACAGCCTCGATCCTAATTCCACGAAACGCCCGCACTTCGACAGCCACCCGGTTATTCGATGGGAAATACTGGGACAAGTATTTGACCATCGGATCCCCGGCAACCAAAACTCGAGGGATATCAGAAGCGCGACGGGGCTAATACACAAAGGGCCATACTCCTAGAACAAGAAAACAAGAAAAAAAAAACGCTTGAGGGAAAGTCGAACCCGCTTCCGGATGACCAGGCAGAACAGCAGTCCGCGCACGCAGGGGTTTCCTCAGGATTCTAATCAAGGGGGGGTGTCCCAATGGCTCGGGGGGGGGGGGGGGGGGGGGAAGGCGATGCGAGGCGAGGCTAGATAAAATATAAAACTGTTTCTTTTTTAGTCCACTAGCTAAATTACAGACGTCTATTAACCAAATGCTCATACCCGTAATGTATGTTTCCCTTTCTCTATATATACACCTGAGAGGTGGTGTTTTCTACTTAATCTAAAAAAAAGAATTTTATTTTTTCCTTTTTTTTTTAGATTCAAGGGGGGGTGTCCAGGAAAACTAGGGCGGGTGTATACCCCCCCCCTAGGGGGGGTCTGGGGAAATCCCTGCGCGCACGGCAGGAACGCACGGAGCAATGGCCGCCGAGCACATAGCAAAACAATGGGAGGCAAGACCGTAGGTTGATTCCTGCGTGGACGGAGAGAAGACGGGAGGATAACTGCCTCCGTCCACGCAGGAAGTGACGTAGTGCGCCGGAAGTGACGTAGTGCGTGGATGGAGCGTTCTCTCCTCCCGACGTGGCTACATCCTCGCGCGTGTATGTACACTCTCCCTTTTATTTTCAACCTTTCGACGATATTTTGTCATATTATGGACGTAACGACCGAGTATTGGTTTAAAGTGCGCAGCGCTGGCTACAGCTGACGCAATTTTTAGGGCGCAGCTCTTAGGCGCCCGTTTCCGGCTTTGGCGGCGCCGCCGTCGGCGTAACCGCGTGTTGCATTATTAGACGATTCCCATAATGACGTCACACGTGACGTCACGTGTGACATTACGAGCGTCACGAGTGACGTCACAAGCGTCACGAGGCAACGTTATTAGATTAACTCAGTTACGGAACTGTTCATAGACGCTGCATGCACGAACAGTACCCCCCCTCACTCACCACGACTCGCCCAGATTCGCTCGACGCGCCGCCGGACGGCTGTTTTGGTAACTGAATCGGGATACGTTCGTTTCAACGTCACTAGAAACGTAAAAACCAACGAAAAAAAACTCTTTTTGTAGTAACGTTTATTGGAGATTAGTACAAAATGGGGGCGGGTGATGTTTTCTAAAAGTTTTAGTTTTCAAGGTTTTGCAGCACAATTAATATTGTTTTTATACAACCATGCCTCAGCGGGGATTTCAGGTAGCGCGTCCCGACCTAGGCGCATTTTAACTGTGGGGGTATTTCGCGGCGCGTCCGGAAGGGAGACGGGGGTGGAACCCCTGTAACCCGATTGAAGCCAAAAATAGATGTCACGTGCAGTTCCTCGAGTGACCGCTGCGGGAGAAATGGCGGCGTTGTGATCGCCATTTGGCGCTTCAGCTGTGCTCTTTAGAATGCACAGTTATGAAACGAAAATATAGATGGCGCTTCGAACGACTCTAGGCGGATTGAGGTGAGTGAGGGGGGTACCCCCCTCCGCGGGAGTTCCACAAGTGAGGTAATCTAGTAACGTTGTCACGAAGGTCACGAGTGACGTCACGATGGTCACGAGGGGCGTCGCGTGTGACGTCACGTGATGTGACACAGCGCCTATGTTTGTTGGAAAATTTCCCCGCTAAATTTAGGGGAGAAAGTTTCGCTAAATTTAGTGGGGAATTACTTTCGCAAAATTTAGCGGGTAAATTTTTCCGCCACATTTAGCGGGCAATCTTTTTCTGCAAGATTTATCGGGGAAATTTTTCGGCTAAATTTAGCGGAGAAATTTTCTTGCTAAAGTTAGCGGGGAAATTTCCCCGCTAAATTTACCGGTGCAATTTACAGTGAAATTGTCCCACAATTTCCGGCAAGTTCCCTTCCATACCCTTCCCTCCCCTCCGTACCCTTCTCTGCTCCTAAAAGCTGCATGCGCTCTAATTCCGCATTACAGAGAATTGTAAGCGTCTTTAATATATATTTTTTTTTTAATTAAAATTACCGACGTGTGTGGTTACGAGTTTTGGTCGAGAGCAACCAAGAAGCTCCAAAAAAGCATGACTGCTTCGTCCGAGGAAATCGAAATTAACTATACTCTTCACAAATGGTCTGCTATTCAAGGCTTATTCAAGGCTTTTAAATGCAGGCTTGATTTAGATCTTACAGAGCCCTGTCAGGACCATTTCAGCATTCGACGCGAATAAACCAGAATTTTCGCAAGGGCTATTCATGTTCCACGAATCTAATTATTCGAAAAATGAAAAACTAGGATTCTGAAAGTCCAATCGAATTATCCGGTCAATCAGTATTGGATTCGAAATAGAAACTCGGATATTCGCACAAACCTAATTATCGCTTCTCCTGTCTCCTTCTTTCGTTCGTCAGCCGCCTCGGTGGCTCCGAGGCGAGAGCGCTGGCTTACGGATTCCCATGTGGCGGGTTCGAATCCCGGCCGAGGTGCCCTCAATCTGACGGAGGCTTATTGCGGAGGAGGCGCCGTGTAACCGAGCTTTTGGTTGCACGTCAAAAGATCCCCAGGTGGTCCAAATTAATCCGCAGTGCACCCCTGGGGCGTGCCAGATGCCCGTCGTTGGTTTGGCATGAAAAACTTCCCAAATTTTGACTTCTTTCATTCGTCTTTGATATCTTTGTTATTTTTGTTATATGCTTCAATAAGGTATCAGATAGGTGAATTAATCGTGTCCGCTTCTTGGAAGCCCTTGATCTGTTGTCAGCAACATTTCCTCGTTTTACTTGTCCAGGGGTGCTATGGTTTTTCATATAGCAGTCAGGATACTAGTCCTAAGGTGTATAAATCTTTTCAAATAAAATGGAACCGAAGTGCGCGAATACAAACCGTTGAAGCACACTATATATATATATATATATATAGATTTATATACAGGGTGTTTTTTTTAAAGTTAACAGATTTGTTAAAAAAAAGCCGTAAAAGTTACACTTATGCAGCTTGTGGAGGTGAGTTATACGGCCAGGGGGACATATTATAGGAGGCTAATCGTAATGATCAGTCGGCTAATTAATTAAAATTCGTTAATTAACTTTCTAATTAATACAAATAGACATATGGTTCCAATTAGAAACTTGCTCAGCGTCGTCGAAAACCCCTAAATCAGTCATTTTCAGAAAGACTTTGAGCGCGTGAGAAGCGTAGTAGTGCACTAAAGTTACCACTCGTGGAGCAGGTACAAGGCTGGGGCTAGATAAGAGACGGAAAAATCGCGCGGGCGCCTTATCGCAACCTCTAGCTTTGTACCTGCTCCACGAGCGGTAACTTCAGTTCAATACTACGCTTCTCACGCGCTCAAAGTCTTTCTGAAAATGACTGATTTAGGGGTTTTCGACGACGCTGAGCCAATTTCTAATTGGAACCATATGTCTATTTTCATTAATTAAAAAGTTAATTAACGAATTTTAAGTAATTAGCCGACTGATCGTTACGATTAGCCCCCTAGAATCTGTCCCCCTGACCGTATAACTCACCTCCACAAGCGGCATAAGTGTAACTTTCACGGCTTTTTTTAAACAAATCTGTTAAGCTTAAAAAAAACACCCTATATATATTATATATATATATATATATATATATATATATATATATATATATATATAGATAGATAGATAGATAGATAGATAGATAGATAGATAGACAGATAGATAGATAGATAGATAGATAGAGAGAGAGAGAGAGAAAAAGAGAGAGAGAGAGAGTGAGAGAGAGAGAGAGTGAAAAAAAACGTAGCGTAGCATGACGAAAAGTATATACGGAAGAAAACGCGCTTGAGACGGTTATTGGAGATTTTAAAACATATTCGTAAAGTTGATTGACGCTTCGGCCTGAGACAAACTTTTTTCGAGACTGGTTACATTTGACGAAATATTGACACACCTTGGTTGCATCACGTGGCCCATGACGTCAATGGATTATGCTAATTCTGAACACCTGGCTCCTTCAGAAGCCCCACGATAGACTCGACACAGTTATCGCCACAAAAGCCGATTATTTAGGGCCTAGCCCGAAGGATAAACCCCCAACGTAAACCTGCCCCCCCCCCCCCCACTGGAAAATCTGACTGAACGAAAAGGGAGAGGCAGCCACAA
Source organism: Ixodes persulcatus (assembly GCA_013358835.2). Taxonomy (NCBI): domain Eukaryota; kingdom Metazoa; phylum Arthropoda; class Arachnida; order Ixodida; family Ixodidae; genus Ixodes; species Ixodes persulcatus. The sequence continues at coordinate 900,796 of JABSTQ010010167.1, read as the reverse complement.
AACTGCAGGCGCCATTTGCACGAGGAAAATCAAGGTAAAAAAAAGAAAAAAAAAAGAAAAGAGCATTTGGGAAAACACGTTATCGGCTGTCTTTCCCGTTAACCGCGTGAATGGAAGATATAATATCGGGATGTTTATTGATCCCGGCTTTGAACTTGTGAATAAGGTACGATTCTTTTTGTTCGCGTTCTCGGTTGCTTTTCAAACCCGTCTGTAAAATTGTAACTTGCAGCTTATAGAATGAATGTTTTGAATCGCTAACATTTTTTGAAACCGGGAATGTGGGGTTTGATTTTCCATGCGATCTGTGATTATTAAACCGCAATCGGAAAGGTGTCTCTGTCTGTCCCACGTACTGCGCGCCGCAAGTGCTACACTGTAAAAGATATATTACATTACTGGTGTCGCAGTTTAAGTTGCCATAAATTTTGAAGGTGAAGTTGGAGTTTGTACTTTCTATGGAGTTTCTCGGTGTCACGTGTGGGCAGACCCCACATCCCGACTTTCCGCATGGCCGTCTCTCAGTGCTCTCAGTGGCAGTTATCTTGGACCTAACTAAGGAATCTTTAATGTTGCTCGAGCGTCTGTACACCACACGGGGGACGGTAGTAATAACTTTTGCAAGGCGTTCACTTTGTTGTAAAATATTAAAATGTTTCCTTAATATCGCGGTGGCGTTCGGAGACTTATTGCTGAAGGTCAGCACGAGGCTGGCCTGTCGGCTTGTTTCCGCTTAAAGACCGACGACCAGTTCGCGCTCTCCACGTTTCCCCCGCTTCCTCCTCTCCCCCCTTCTACCCTGTCCACCGTTGCCCGTTTCCTCCTCCCCCATGGTGTGGAGGATCTTCTGCCTTGCAGAGCCTCGTGTCCGGTCGTCGGCCTTTAAGGACCGCAGTCACCTAACAAGAGGTCGCGATCGAGGGCGCGCGCCTTACTAATTGCGCCATTTATGGTTTTTCCTGGGTACTTCTGTTGTTTTAGAAACCTGCGTAGTTGATGAGCGTTGTAGTCCAAATCATCGTTATTAGAGCATACACGTTTAAACCCGTCAGCATGGCTTTACAGAATACTGGTTCGGCAAGGTCGATGATGACAACTGTCGAAGTGCAAATATTTCTGGCTGTCCGTAGGCTTTCGATACAGTTGAGTGACCAGAGTTGTGTCCTTAATTATTACTCTAAAGTCTAAGAAATTAATGTCAGTTTTCGAGTAACTGTGTATCAAGCGAATGAAAGGCTGCGCGGAGTGAAAATCTGCAATGAACTTGAGAAGCTCATTTAATGCGTGTGACCAGATACAAAATACGTCATCAATATACCTTCTGTAGAACATCGGTTGGAGCGGGCAGGATGCAAGAAAAGTTGATTCTAGGTCACCCATAAATATATTTGCGAAGTTCGGGGCCATTTTCGTGCCCATTACGGGACCTCTAGTTTAAAGAAAAAATTTGCCGCCGAATTCAAAACTATTAAGCTCAAGAACCAGGCTCGAAAGGGCAGCTAGAACTTGGCCCTCCGGGAAGTCATCCTTCCTGTGGGCTTCATATGCCGTCACAAGCGCCTCTATGCCGTCTTTATGGGGAATATTTGTGCACAGAGCAGTTACATTCATTGTCACTAGAAAAGCATCCTTGGGTATTTTAATTTTAGAAATTTCTTTGAGAAAGTGAGTCGTGTCACGAATGTACGACGGGAAGGTAGGCGGGATATGTCTGATGAGGTTATCAACGAAACTTTGAAACTGGCTCGGTGAGCGTTCCTGAGCCCGATATAATGGGGCGGCCGGGGTTTCTTTGAGGATTTTAGGTAACATATAGAAGCGCCCAGGTACGGCGTGTTTAGCACTTAGCCCCCGGAAAGTTTTGTCGGTAATTTCACCTTGTTTTTCTAGCTGGATAAGTCGCTGGTGTATAAGTTTGGCATGCTGACTAGTTGGGCCGTTGTTTAGATGACGGTAAATTTGGCATTGTTTAGTTGTCTATAGCCTTCTTTTATGTAATTGGAGACGTTGAGTACAACTATGGCACCCCCGTTGTCAGCTGGTTTGATTATAATATATTTTTTGTGAGATCTTTGAGCGCCTTGCGTTCGGGAAGCGAGAGGTTATAGTGATGCGGTTGCTGATTTCTATATGCTGACACAATGTCCTTTTCGACCACCTGAATATAAAGGTCTAGATGCTTATCTCTGTTGGGACCTGGAGTCAAGACGGACGAAGTCGAAGGCAGAGGAGATGCGCCTTGTTGGGGCTTTTCAAAGAATTCCTGAAGCCGAAGGCTTCGTGCGAAATTATCGAAATCCTGGAGGAGCGTGAAATTTTCGTTCTGGCCTGTGGTCGGGCAGAATTTAAGACCCCTTGAGAGGAGCGACTCTTCGTCGTGGGTTAGCTCTACACTGGATAAATTAAATAGGTTGCTACGATCAAGAGAGTTATTCTGCATGTCCCGTCCACTCACCGTCGTCGGGGGTTATTTAACATTATCCCTAACTAGCTTACAATTCTTTACCTCCCTGATGATCCCACGTTTCTTTTCTTCAACTGATTTTAGTGCTGCGGTTTCCTGCGGTGACAGCTCGTTGGCGCGAAGCAAATTACTTTCAATCCTTTGAACATTCGTCGAAGTTGTCTGACAGTGATTTTTAACTATTTTTACTAAATCGAGAGAAGCATTCGTAAGCACCGCACTCAATTTTTTTAAATTGCTTTCGGAGAGATTTGTCATGCTAGGTGGGACAAAACATTGTAAACCAGTGGGAGCAATGCGCGCGTCGAGGCAAGTGTCAATGTATGCGGCATGTGACCCGCGGCGTATTCTTTTGTCCGCTAACTTACTAATTTCTAAAAAATGTGGTGAAAAATTAACAGGTATCTCACTCAAAACAGGAGGAGCTTGTGATGTGCTAGGCGGAGACCGTCAGTCCTGTTGCGAGCTGGGAGCCGCTCTGTAAGTCTTGCGCAGATTGTAGCACGCTTGAGGGGAAGGCTCGGCGATCTGGCTCCTCTGTACGGCAGGGCGTCCGCCGGCGTCGTCTTCTAAGCAAGTCGGTGCCTCCGCCGAGGGCTGGGGCGTCACGGTGGCCGGGTGGCCGTCAGAAAACACGGGGTCCGGCTGGTTTGTAGGCCCAGCGTCATTTTTTCGGGAAGCGGCTCCAAATAATCGGATTTTGTGGCGATAACTGTGTCGAATCTATCCTGGGGCTCTTGAAGGAGCCAGGTGTTTAGAATTTGCATAATGCATTGACGTCATGGGGCACGTGATGTAACCAAGGTGTGTCAATATTTCGTCAAATGTAAAAAGTCTCGGAAAAGGTCTGTCTCAGGCCGAAACGTCGACCAACTTTACGAATAATATGTTTTAAAAACTCCAACAACCGTCTCAAGTGCGTTTTCTTTCGTATAAATATACATATACAGGGTGTTTCACGAAAGGTGGACAAATTCTATATTGCGAAAACTACGCGTCACAACAAAAAATAGCTTGTGTCGTTTTGGTCCTGGGCCAAGGGCCTATTTAGAACAATTATTAAAGTTTGGGATAATTCGATTGTTAATTATTTTTTTCGTATTTAACTTTTTTTAATATTGGGTTTAAGGGCATGGTTTTAATTAGAAAATTGCTTAGCATCATCAAAAAACACTAAATCAACAAATCGCAGAACGATAAAAGGCCCGCGAAGCATTTTACGGTTTCTGAAAAACCGTACAAATTCGACGGGTATTTAAGTTACGGTTTACCGTCGGAGCGCATCTCGGCCCCGGCGGCACCGCGCCCCGTGGAGAGATAGTACAACCAGCCTCTGCTGCATCGCGCAATGACAGCGCAGCAGAGGTTGGTTGCACTATCTCTCCACGGGGCGCGGTGCCGCCGGGACCGAGATGCGCTCCGACAGCAAACCGAAACTTAAATACCCGTCGAATTTGTACGGTTTTTCAGAAACCGTATAATGCTTCGCGTGCCTTCTATCGTTCTGCGATTTGTATATATATATATATATATATATATATATATATATATATATATATATAATATTAACGGATCTCGCATATAAGTGAGTAAAATGAGGAAAAAAAAAGTGGCGGGTACAGAAGCGCGTGAGGAAGGCTCACTGATTCGCAAACACACACACACACACACACGCGCGCGCACACGCGCACGCGCACACGCACACGCACACGCACACGCGCGCACACACACACAAAATAATGGTCCAATTCCAACTGAATATACTGTGCCACTTGGTCAGGGTGAGTATTCATATTCCCTGTTAATTCTTAGACAACGTTTTAATCACTGCAAGTGTTCCTGGATTTTCATTTATTCCCTTATAGATCGTGTTGAATTGTTGAATCGGTATGTGAGATACGATTCTCGGTGCTCCCGTTCGCGGTCTGACTTAAATCCGGTTTCAAGGATCGTTACCGAACGTTTCTCGAACTAATGATGTGGGAGGCTAAGGTGTTTTGAAATAGGTAGGCTTGGGAGCAAGTTTGAATGAGATTTGTGATTATTGAAGCGTTTCCTGAATGCTGTCTTCATTTGCCCTATATATTGCATTTCGCAGATACTGCACTTAAGTAAATAAACCACATTTGAAGAGTCACACGTCAGGTTCCCTCGAATTTTTAAGGAGAATTGCGATTGTATGTTGTTAGCGCAGCTAGTATGTTGCATTTGTTTGCAGACCAGACATCCCTGTTTCGTGCACGGCTTGCATTCCTCATTTGACAATGACGAATTCAGTCGAGAGTTTACAAGTGAGTCTTCAAGGTTACGTGATCGTCTGTAGACCACACCGGGGGCGGACGGAAACGCACGTTTAAGACGTTCGCTTTGTTCTAGAATATCATAGTGCCGTCTCAGTATGCTGTTTACATTAGGAAAGTTCGTGTTGTAAGTTAGACATAGATTCGTGCTTTGTAGGTCGGGATTGGGGGTGCGGTTCGCAATTAAGTCCTCGCGGTTCAATTGTTTAGCTTTTTAAATTGCGGCGTCAATTACACGTAATGAATGTTTTAGTTTTCCCGGCACGGTCTTTAGGTTCTGGGCGCTCGCATCAAAATCTACGTCTTTCGTGCAAATTCGTTTGAAACAGCTCGCTTGGCTGTAGAGGACGCTGTTTTTACAATGGCGAGGGTGGTCGCTCTGGTAATGAAGATAATGTCGATCTGTCGGTTTACGGTAGAGATTCGTGGAGAGTTTACCATTTTCTATTTTTACAGTTACATCTAAGAAATTGATATCCGTTTGAGAGTAGGCGTAAGTGAAGTGAATGTTTGGGTGTACAGAATTGTAACTGTCTACGAAATCTAGCAGTTCCTACTTGCTGTGTGTCCAAATAAGAAAGATATCGGCGGGATGACGGTCATCCCGCCGTTTTTGAAACTTGGACTCGACCGTAGCATTCTATAAATATCACCTGCGTTCATCTCTAAAAGTTCTTCCTGACGAAGGCCAGACTCCGGCCGAAACGTCAAAGAAAAAACCGTCCGTTGTTGCTGTTTTCACCAAGGGTTTTCTTTTCTTCTTAGTTGAATACCCACGCCTTCGGCCCCCGCCACCATGCCCGTTGTATCGAGACCGGCCCCCGGCGCACCCAAGGTGGCGCAGCTAACGCGGATGTACCCCAAGCACCTGCCAACCTCCGCTGTCATCGGGAACTCGCAGACCCGATATCTCGACCAGCACTTCGACCCCTACGATAGAGCCGCACCCGCCTTCATCACCATCCGTGGTGCATCCACGTTCGACATCGAGAAGGAGCTCTCCAAACTTCCGATTTTCTGTCACGACGCTCGTCTTTCACGTAGGGTCGAGCGAACTGGAACGATACGACACAGACGAGGGGCTACGACGGTGCTGTCGCCTGGTCAACAACACGCTGCGAGAACGCCCGGAGCTCCACAGGCTTGCTGTGTCCCTCGTGTTGCCTCGGCACACCAATCGACGCCTGGATTAGTCGAACCACCGTTTCGGCCACTGGTTCAACACCGAAGCCTGAAAATTCAACAACACGGTCAGGGACTACTGCAGGAAACCAGGCAAGGTGACCTTCCTGGACCACGACTTCACGGCGCTGCCACCTCTTCGAGTCCTGGTGGCTGACGGGCTGCAGCCGAGCTTCACGGGAGTCGCCCTCCTTGCGGCAACCCTGAAGTCAATTCTGCAACGTGGAACAAGGACGACGTAATCCGGGTGGTCATTGGAGATCCTCGGTGCCGCCACCGCCAGCTGCACCAGGATAGCCCAATCAGTGGAACCCAGGCAACCCGAGAGTCCCAGGTCCAACAACGCCAGTCCCGAGAGCCCAGCTGCCCCTGTGGCGAGCCCGGGAGCACCGTGCCCGGCATCCAGCGAGAGCGTCGACTACGTCGATGAGTACCTGATACCTGTCGAGAGTGTGGCACCCAAGCGACGCCCGCAGCAGCCGAGAAGCACCCTGAGACAGCGCTACAACCTGCGAAAGCCCGCCGCGGAGAGCTCCCCGCACCCGAAAGAAGATTGACGATCGTTCGGTAAGTCCAGTTCCTTGGCTCGAAACTACAGTACCACTTCTCTTAAAGTACGAAAGCTCTCAGATAAACGCATTAGGCACTAACTTTATAAATCAACCTTGCTAGTGTACCTTAAAGTATACGTTACCCCGAAGGGCATGTCGCTTTCCCTTCCTCCCGCCTGCACAAACCTCGACAAACATGACCGATCGGAATGGCAACAGGTTGTCCTTGAGGCTTCCTTTAAACTGGTCCAAAGAGCGATTCATCATAGTGACAAACAAGTAAAACAGTTAACAACCGCGACTGCCGCACTTCTCCGTTCAAATGGCCCCTTATCGACATCCGAAATGGGCGCCCTATCTGAATTCAATAAAAAGAAACGCCATGACCTTGAAACAATGAAGCTACGTAAGCTACAGCGCGATAAAGTTCCTTACATGTTTTACCTGACCTTACGACATCATTTATCGATAGCGAACATACTCAACCGGTCATTATCATAACAGACGATAGGTCAAGCATTAGTGCCCCTTGTGGTACTACAATTGTTAATCTATCTGGAGTGACTATATCAACAGAAGAGGAAACACTCCTTTAGAGAGGATTGAACTTTTGTCCCGCCACAGGATTGTTGACGAATTCCAAAGACTACGCAACCTCGACGACTTTGCTCTAAATTTAAGATTGCGGGAATACTTCTTGGACAAAACTTCTAGCTCCAACACCTCTCAGCAACGTCCAATGAGCGAGTGGACGCCGAAGGCTAACCCTAACGATTGTCTTAAGTCTTACATAGCTTCTGTGCAAACAGACATTATACGGGAATATCACAGGCAGGCGGGAAAACGGGATAACCTCACTAAATCCGAAAGCGCTAGCTTAAAAAGCATGAGCAATAGGACAGACATAACAATAAAACCAGCCGATAAAGGAGGAGCAATTGTGATCTTTAGCACATCTGAATACACCCGAGAAGGATACCGCCAACTAAATGACTCAAAGTTTTATGAACCTCTCGCAGATGACCCTACGGTGCACCATACTAAGATTGTGACCTCGGCCCTTAAGGATCTCCTAGACGAGGGCAGAATAACCGCTAACGAACATAAATTAATGAAATCGTTACAGCCTTCCCCGGGCCGCTTCTACATGCTCCCTTAGATTCACAAACCTGGTAACCCAGGGCACCCAAACATATCCGGAATAAGCAAAGTAACCGAACCCATATCAGGATATGTAGACAGTTTAATTAAACATATACCTACAAGTCTCGATTCGTACATTAAAGACACAACTCGCTTCTTAAGGGAATATCAAATTTATGCATACCAAAAGAATCATATCTGGTCACACTTGATGTTTCATTGCTGTATACGAATATCCCATACGATGATGGAATAATTTCTTTAATTGATATGTACAAACTCTACAAACATCCGAACACCCCAAATGGACACGTCGTCACTACTCTAGCGAGGCTTGTTTTAGAACTCAACACGTTCGAATTTGACAATAAATACTTTAGGCATGTTAGCGGAACCGCGATGGGCACCAAAATGGCCCCGAACCATGCCAACGTATTCATGAGAAAATTAGAGTCTCAGTCCCTTTCCGCATGTCCCGTAAAGCCGCTAATATACAAAATGTTTATAGATGATATATTTATTGCCTGGTCGCACACTGAGGAGGAGCTGCTGGACTTCATAGATCGATACAACGCTGCTCATCCGAGCATCCACTTTAGACATTCGTACTATCAAACCGAAATAAACTTCTTAGACGTCAATGTTAAAATAGAGGAAGGTAAACTCGCCACGAGCCTGTACCGTAAGCCAACAGATCGACAGCAATACCTGCATTATCAAAGCGACCACCCACACCAGTGCACGAACAGCCTTCCCTATAGCCAAGCGCATCGCTTCAATCGAATTTGTTCCAAAGGGACAAATTTTGATGCGAGCAGCCAAAATTTAAAGTCAGTGCTCGAGAAACAAAAGTATTCACCCCGTATAATCGAGGATGCAATCAGAAGAGCCAAGGAACTGAACCGAGCAGACCTTATCAGCCCGCGCCCCACGCAAAGCGACACACAGCGCACATATCTATATCTAACTTATACCATAAACCATACTAATGTAAATAATATCTTAAGACGACATTATAACATTCTCGAACAAAGCGAGCCCCTTAGACGCGCGTTTCCATCCGCCCCTGGGGTAGTACACAGACGACCGCGTAACCTCAAAGACGCGCTAGTAAACTCTCGGATAAATTCATCGCCGCCACCTAACGAATGTATGCCTTGCATGCACCCAGGATGTCTGATCTGTAAACAGATGCAGCACACAAACACGGCCAGCAGCTCGCACTCGCAGTTGTCGCTCAAAATTAAAGAGCACTTAATATGTGCCCTGTCGAATGTCGTGTACTTACTCGAGCGTACCGTATGCAAAATGCAATACATAGGGCAGACTAGAACGGCAGTTAGACTGCGCTTTAACCCTTTAACTGGAAAAAAGATAAGAAAGAGTGAGACTAGAATTTTTTCGTACCTGTATTTTTTTTCTGTAACACGCCAATACATTCCAAACGAAATATAAAACTGTTTCATCAAAAACTAATCTAGATACATAAGGTCGACAATTTTCTTGATCTGCCAGTTAGTGGTAAAGTTACGGTCCAAAGTCAGCGGGAGTGCACTGATGTTAACAAAAAAACCTAGGCGGCCCAGTGGCAGTCACAAACAATTTTACCGCTGGACGACTTATGCGCAAACCAGGAGGTTGGCGCAAACGTATATATATATAAAGAGAGAGAGAGAGAGAGATTTGTCGCGTACAGGCCGAAGATAGCTGACGAATTGAGTTGCAGCTCAGAACCACCCAGGTGAAATATTTAACTATTAATTACACATATCGTTGATTGAGGAGCAAAGCCCGAAGACAATCCTAATGCTCCAGCTGATGCAGAGCTTCGATTGGTGCAAACTTCTTGTCTGGGTTTTTGTGTTGAAAGTTTAACCATGCCTGGATTTTTAGGTTAATACATGTGTTGAGTGAGTGTGTGTTCTAGAAAAGGCAGTAAATATTTGTGATTATAATGCAATTAAATTCAAAGGCGCAAGCATGCTGGACCAGGCGGATTTGTTCGGTCGCGCACCAGTCACCTAGCTGTGTTTGGAGATTTGTGTTTGTCCTTTGCCCCTCTTGTTCCCCTTCTCCAGGGAGTATTTTCGTCAATATCTGTGCTTCGAAGAAGTGCCTCATGTCCGACTGCTCAAGGTTTTTAGGCACAATTTTGATTATCATGACCCTTTCCGTCGTTAGTCTAAATAAGGAGAGAATGTATTTCTTCAGTTCTGAATAAATAACATCAAAAACAAGTTCAGCTGAGCAATAAAATTTAGGGAAACACACTCGTAAGTGTGACTCTTTTACGAAAATATTGAGCGCTCTTTATGATGCTAGGAAGCTGTGTGCCATTCTAACATTTTCCCCTTTTATATGCATTTAATAATTTAGATTCTTTATACATTGAGACATGGCATTTAATTAGAGATTGATTTAGTTGAGTAATAAGGTGTACGTATTATGGAATCCGTCGATGTGTCATGCTGAAACAAAGGTTTTGTGCTGACCGCTCCACTCCACAGATGTCGCCGGAGAAAAGCAATAAAACAAGGCTGTTTTGTGTGAAAGCAAGGCTCACTTTTTTCAACATTTTCCTCATGTGCACCAAGAGCCCATAATTATGTCTCATCAGCAAAATATAAAAACCAAAAAGTGTCGAACATATTCCTAAAGCAAATGCCAACAACTACACTCCGATTCTGAGAAAAAAGTAAACACCAACAAATTTAGTACTTTTTACGAGTCTCAGCAGGGGTCAAATTCCAGATGATTTTTCAGTGCAACCTCTTTGCGGTTTCGCTGTCAGTTTATTCTGCTAATATTGAGCTTCGTGCGACAAAAAAGAAAAAAAAGAAAAAAAAAGTGTTCTGAAGTTAAACATTTTCGCCACGAAAAGCAAGTTGTTCTTTCGCAAGGCTTTCCCGTGACAGTCGCCAGTGTATGGCATTCTCACTCACCCAGCTCTTACCAGAATAGAACAAAAAGAATGTCAAAATCCGCGATGACGGCGACCCTGATCTAATTCTCATGGCGCTTCCCTCCATGGTGAGGCAATGTCTTGATCTGGCCAGGTTGCCTGATTATAATTAGAAGTGTTACGCGCCCGACGACCACCTGGGGATGAAGAGTATATAGAGAGGTTTGACAAGGTCGATGTCCGAAATTCAACTGGGCTTTTATTCTAATCCTCTCGCGCTTCCACCTTTTCTTCTTTTTCTAGAGATCTCTTAGTGGCACGTGGCTACAGAATTCCCCCTAGGAATCAAGGCTAATAGGCTTGCATTCTGAAAAAGAAATGACAACTCTGGCTAAGGTACTGCGAGTGATGTGCGAATGTGTTTGGCGGGAATCCAAGTCGTGGGCTACGAACGGTGGAATCTCAATGTTGTGAGCTGTAGAAGCGATGCTATAAATGCCACGAAACATGCTTGATGGGGCGACCTGGAAAAGGTGGTATGCTGTTGGGGAATGTATGGCCAGCGCTACCCATAAACGCAGGTTTTATGCGGTCGGCCACTACAACTTCTTCGCGACGGTTGATGTCCAGCGTGAACGTTTTGGAAGTCCGCGCTAGAACCTCGTATGGGCGGTTGTAAGGTGGAGTGAGGCCCTTTTTAATTCCTTCCTTGCGTAAGAATGCGTGGGTACAAGTCGTAAGGTTTTGGCTGGTGAAACCCTTTGATAAGCTAGTTGGCGTGGTGGCATAGGTTGCAAGCGACGAATGAAGTTTTGTAACTCATCGAGATAGTGGTGAGGGGAAGGGGCGTTGCCGTGGTCCGGTGTGGGAATAAAGAACTCGCCCGGTAGACATAATGGTGATCCATACACCAGCTCTGCTGATGTAGAGTTGAGGTCCTCTTTGAAAGGAGAGCGTAAACCTAGGAGCACTTTGGGTATGTGTTCTACCCTGTTAGCTCGGCCTTCACGTGCTGCGATGGCGGTTCTGAGCTTGCCGATGTAGGCGTTCCACCATGCCGTTGGCAGAGGGGTGGTAGGCAGTTGTATGGACGTGGCGAGTTCCTAGCGACTGTGTTAATGATGGGAATAAAGCGGACTGAAACTGTTGACCTCTGTCTGTTGATACAATGGATGGACACCCGAAACGGCTGACCCATATGTTAACAAAGGTCGCCGCGACTGTCTGTGCCGTAATGTCTAAAATAGGTGCTGCTTCCGGCCAACGAGTGTAGCGGTCGACACAAGTCAGAATGTAGGTGAAACCTCGGGATGGAGAAAGAGGGCCCACAATGTCAACGTGGACATGATCGAAGCGGGCGCCTGGGGTGCGAAATGGCATCAGAGGTGTGTTGGTGTGTCAAGTAATTTTTTATCGCTGGCTCGAGAGACTCTGTTTTCTTCAATCTCGAATGTCAGTGTTCATCCGTGGCCACACATAACGTGCCCCGATGAGGCGTTGCGTAGCTCGAACGCCCGGGTGGCTGAGACCATGGAGTTGTTCGAAAATTTGTCGACGTAATTTGGGAGAAATGTAGGGTCGGTTGGTCCCCATGAATTTGTCGCAGATGACTTCTGTCAGATACTGTGGGAAGAGTATCTCTTTCAGCTGCAAAGACGTGGAAGTGTCTCGGAGATGTTGAAGTTCAGAGTCTTCCTTTTGCGCTGCAGTCAGTGTCTCCAGGTCAAGATTTACACAGGGCGTGGACAGAGCCCCGACACGTGACAGGGCATCAGCCGCTGCGTTATCTTGTCCTTTGTTATGACGGAGGTCGACGGTATATTCTGAGATGAAAGCTAGGTGTCAAATTTGCCGTGCAGAATAGGCGTTGTGGTTACCTTTAAAGGCATACGTCAGCGGCTTCTGGTCAGTTAGGACATAGAACTGTATTCCTTCGAAAAAGTATCGGTAATGCCTCACAGTGAGGTATATGGCTAGCAGCTCTTGCCCGAATGTACTGTAGCGTGTTTTGGCCGGTTTTAACTTCTGAGAGAAACAAACCTATGGGCTTCCAGTCACGGTCCAGATATTGCTGTAGTACCGCGCATACAGCAGTGTCTGACGCATCAGTTATAGTGCGAGTGTTTGCGTCTGGCAGCGGGTGGACGAGAAGGGTTGCACTTGCCAGAGCGTCTCTCACCAATGAAAATGCTGATTCAGCGTGTTTGCTTCATGGTAGTGGCGCTTGAGGGCCCTTTATGGTCTTCACAAGATTCGTTAGTGGGTGCAGGAGGCCGGCGCAGTTAGGTATAAACCTGCGGTGTAAGTTGACCAGGCCCAGAAATTCCTGAAGTTTTCGGAGAGAAGTGGGGCGAGGAAATTCACGAATTGCTTTAACTTTTTCTGGAAGGGACAAGACTCCCTGGGACGTGACGCGGAGACCTAAGATTTCCAAGTCGTTGACCCCGAATTGGCATTTGCTCGGGTTGACGACAATGCCAGCTTTTTGAAGTCTATCGAAGAGCAGGTGGACATGTCGTTCGTGCTCAACTGGGGTTGTACTCGCTACGAGGATGTCGTCGTCGTCGACATAGGCGAATATGAAATGGAGCCCTCTGGTGACTTCGTCAATGAACCTTTGAAATGTTTGCGCCGAATTCCTCAGACCGAAAGACATTCTGATATACTCGAAAAGGCTGAATGGTGTGGTAATAGCTGTTATGGGGATATCGCTGGGCGTCACAAGAATTTGATGGTACGTCTTGACTAAGTCTATCTTGGAATAAATTACGGTTCCAGAGAGGTTAGCAGAAAAATCGTGTATATGTGGGAGAGGATATCGGTCGGGCACTGTGGAAGCATTTAGTGCCCGATAGTCTCCATACGGGCGCCAGTCATTGGGATCCTTTTTTGGGACAATGTGAAGTGGTGATGCCCAGTTGCTAGAAGATAGCCGGATGATACCTAACTGTAACATATGTTCAAACTCTCTCCTCGCGAACTGCAGGCGCTCTCCAGCGAGTCGACGAGGTCGCGCAGACACGGGCGTACCTGCGGTGGTTATATGGTGCATGACTCCATGTTTTACAGGAGACTTCATGTTACATGGTTTTGTGATAGATTGGAACTGGGCAAGGATGGCTTCATACGATGATGGGGCCGGAGAACGTCGCATTCGGGAAACTGTCAGGTTATATATGATACTTTGAACAGACAACGTTGTGGTGGCGTCAGTCAGTGTTCGGCTGGTAATGTTGACTGTAATTCCGAATTGATCCAGGAAATCAGCGCCTATAATGGCCTGTTGTAAGTCCGCGATGACGAATACCCATCTGAACGTTCGCCTGAGTCCAATGTTAATAGTCAGGAAACGATGACCGTATGTGGCTATCGCGGAGCTGTTGACTGCACGAAGAGACGGTTTAGTCGGTTGCAGCTTGCGGTCAGCAGGTAAAGCAGGTAACACGCTAACCTCCGCGCCAGTATCCAAGAGGAACAGGATGCCTGAAAAAGTGTCGCGAACGTAAAACAGGCGGCTGCGGGGCTGGCCGGGATCATTCGCCGCCATTAGTGTCGGGCCTCGGCATTTCCCGTCCATGAACAGGAGTGGGTGCAGCGACTTGCTTGGTCACCAAAGGTGCGATGGTACCAGCAGATGGACTGGCCACCGGAGTTGGTAGTGCGGCGAGGGGGCGATCGGCCTCGAGAAGAACTGCGCTGGTCAGTCCTGGGCAGGTCCGAAGGCGGTGATGGCAGCAGCCAACTGCTCGATTTTTTATTCCATTTTGGCGGCGGCCGTTTCCTATGGTTGTGAAGCAGGTGTTGTGACTCCACGAACAGCGGGTGCGGAGTAGTCAGCGGTTTGGTCTGCTAGTATCGCGAGGCGATCCAGCGACATGTCGTCTGCAGCGGCTAGGATCATTCTCATGCCTTCTGGTAGCTTTTGTAAGAAGAGCTCACACAGAATTACGTCATGAGCGTCGTGGTTATGCGAGCCGAGCAATTGACGCATCTGATGTAGGAGCTGCGACGGCCGGTGATCCCCAAACTCTTGTGCGGTCAGCAGCTGTTGGATCCGTGAGCGCTCCGCGGCCATGGTCCGAGCCAGGATGACGCATTTTAGATGGCCATACGCGTCGTCGGATGGTTTTTGCGACAGCACGTCGTCAATTTCGTCTGCAACCTGGGGTGGTAGGCTGGCGACGACATGGTAAAAATGGGCTATCTGCGTAGTGACTTTTCGTAAATGGAAGTGCGCCTCCACTTGGGTAAACCAAACCTGAGGGGTTTTTGGTCAGAATGGTTGTAACCGCAGACGTAGAGTTCCGATCACTAGTCTCGATTGATTCGTCAATGTCGACGTGTGGTTGAAGGATGGGTGGATCGGTGTTGCTAGGTTGGCGGGCGGTCGTGCTGCTAGTGCCCGGTTTTCCGTCATCGGACATGATAGAGTGGTTCGGTTGATCACGTCCGGGTCACCAAATCTATAGAGACGTCTGACCAGGTCGATGTCCGGAATCCAACTGGGCTTTTATTCTAATCCTCTCGCGCTTCGACCTTCTCTTCTTTTTCTAGAGATCTCTTAGTGGCGCGTGGCTACAAAAGGTTTAATTTAAAAATTCGTGCTAATTTACCAAAACCTCGTGTTTTTTGGTTCTAACCGATATTGCATTCTTGACACTGACATACTTGTATCGATTATTCTCGGTTAAAATCGTAAAGTCTCCAGGCGAAATACAAAGTTGGGCAGTATCGCTGTTGAAATGCATTGAGATAACATTTGAAAAATACATCTTGTATTTGCATTTTGGCATCGCGATGAAATTATTCAAATGTTAACTGCACTGTTTTATTGAAATGCATTTTGGAGCGTATTCTTTGTACAAAAATATAAGGGTCCATTTATCTCTTTGTAATAATCACGGAATCGTTGCACCCTAAAAGAAAAGTTCACGCTAACTTTGTCTTTTTTCCGTTGTTTTTCTCAGGTCTGGGGGTGGTGGGGGAGGCGTGGAGGGTGGAGGGTGCTGCAAAGGAAACAGTGGAGCTCTAGCACTGTGACGACTAATGTTCGTTTGGGACGTTTTTCACCTAACCATACGTGACCCCCTCTCTAATCTGCAGATGTAAAAGTTTTGTCAGGCTTCAGGTTATCAACTTATTATACGAAAAAAGAACATATGACCCTGCTCCTGACATGAGTTGATTCTCGTTGGACCTAAGCTAACCCTCATTTTCTGACACTTCGGTCGTCGCCAGCGGCGGGTGCTTGGCTACTGACTGCTTCACCGGCGCAATGCACTTCCTCGGGGGAGCACAATTGCGGAATAGCTGAGTGCGGCATCAACATGAAAAAGCAGAAGTGGATGCCATCCCCTTCTCTGGTGGGATATAGGATCCTTCCTGCAATTCGGAAGCCGTGCCTATGTTGCTTCTCCCGTCAGTTTAGTAGAGAGCTTTGAAGGGAGACAAAGATAATCTGGAGACGTCTGTGTTTTCGCCGAGGCCACTACTGGATCTGGCTCTATCACAGTTCATCACAGGTCATTTCATTCCAGGGCAGTTCATCTTGTACACTTTATAAGAAATATATTTCATGTAAAGATGTGTTATCTCTTGACGTTTTATGTGAAATTCTTTTTAATGCAACATTTTGTGCCAGAAGGGCTTATGTGGTATCTTGAGGCGTTTAAGAGGTTTAGGGCATATTTGACGTCATGTCATTTTAGCCGTGGACAGTTCGTCCCCACACAAAAATCTCAATACGAAAGCCATTTCATTCTAAGGCGTTTCATACGAATCCACAGCAACACAGAGATTCCAATCACCGAACATCTCGTATGCTTCCCCGGGCTGCGATCTCGCTCCTCATCCTATGGTCTTGGTGGCTCTTACTACAGGCTGCATATTGTACTTGTTTTATACTTTGCGTATGTAATGGACGCCCCGTTTGAGGTTGTGTTCTTGATCTCGTTTATTTTTTTTTATTTTTTCTTGAGAATGTTATTTTTTCTTAGATTTAATTTTGAAGATTGGTTTAGATTAAGGAAGTTCACACGAACCACACAGGCGACGAGACGACAGCAGGGATGTTTCAGAGATTAAAAAGTGCAGCCTCTTGCGGTGGTGATTTTCGGCGGGCGTCTCAGTATTGAAAATTTATTGAAAACTAGGGATGGGGGGGGGGGGCACCATAACGGCACGGAGGACCTATAAGTGCTATGCATATAGAGAGCCTCCGTCATATGACAAATGAAGCGGCTGTTTTATTAGTTTTTGAAAACGCTTTTCCGTACCTTTGCTGTACAAACATTAACAGGCGGCATGACAAGTGACTTTTTTTTCTATTGTGCTATGAAACTAGACACAACGAAAATGTCTGAGCACCAGAGGATATTTTAGTGCTAACGGGTATGTCTATGTTTCTGTAGAGGCCGGTCAAGAAGGTTTCCTATTGCGAAAGCCCATAACAAATAAAAAAAAACAATTCAATGCCCCTGGTGCACCGAATACCTATGGTGACTTCGACATGGGCATTAGTAATGTGCCATATATAAAATAACATGGCTAATAACATCACGCTATCAATGCTGCTCGAGCACTATACCCAAATCTGCATTGTACGGGCAGGGCGTGCTTCCAACAGCCCTATGGCCTTGCCGCTAAAATGAAGAAATAACCAAATATTAAATAGGGGAAAAAGAAAAGAAAACAAAAGCGACAAAGTTGCAAGTAGGATGGTAGATGCGACTGCTTTAAAGGGACACTGACACCCCCCAACTTTTTTTCCCAGGCGATTTTTAATGAAGTCAAAAGACTACCCAATAAATATTTCCCTACAGTGCCGCGTATATTTTAATCAACCCAAAATACGCAATTGCTCGGAACCGAAACCGGAACTGGACTGGGGAGGAAGAAGAAATATAGAGGAGGGAAAGATACCAGAAGTCACGTGGCAGTGCAACTTTTTTTTTTTAGAACGGAGCTGGTAAGGGTCAGTTTCCCCAGTTTCGTGTCCAGTACCAAACAAATTTCGACACAAAACTACACAAAACTCTGGACAGCTACCGCCATCTATGAGCAACGGCGGCAACTAGTTGTCTGGTTGCCGCCGTCGCTCATAGATGGCGGCAACCTTTCCAGCCTTTCCACTCTGGCTTGCCTATACTTCGTTTCAGCTTCGGTCCGAGCGCGGCCGATGTTATGAGCCGAAGGGCCAATCAAACAGCGCAAAATGCGCAACGTCATGGCGTGCTCTCTGCGCGTGACTAGCCGGCGGAGGAGCACGCTCAGAGAAACATCAAATATCAGCTGGTCCTATCAACTGCAGGGAGCACGCCATGACGTTGTGCCTCTTTCGCTGTTTGATTGGCCCTTCGGCTCATAACATCGGCCGCGCTCGGACCGAAGCTGAAACGAAGTATAGTTGCGGCCGGCCATTACTTTATTTCCACCATAGTACAGCTTCGCTGGTGTTTCTTCTTCACCAGAACGGAAAAGCTGAAAGATTTTTTTCTTACTCATCGTATTTGCAGCTCTTAAGAGGCTACAAAAAATAGGTACCAAATTTTCTATCCATTTCTAGTAATAAGTGTGTGTCTTCAATGGCTCCCCACTTTGATTATCATTGGCGGTTGTGTCTAAACCATAGAAAGTTGCACGTGACAATGGAGAAGGGAGTCAGCGCGACTGAAACCTGCCAGGTCTCGATCGGTGGTTTTCGGGCGGAAAGAAACCGAATTTTGAGTTGCATATTGTGTTCTGCGTAGTTGGGCTCTCATATGTCATGTACACGCAAACACCTTGACGAGCATAAATGCCCTCTGAGTGTCCCTTTAAAGTGATGCTGAACCGAAATTTTGACTTGGAAAAATAAAGCCGCCGAAGCTTAATTTGAATGGGGCGCTACGAACTCCAAATCATCACCCATACATCAATATCTCAAACGGATGGCCATACGTTTGGGAAAGAAGGGATCGATCAAGCGAGGTCTATGACGTCACAATCCTGCTGGAACAGTTGAGAAAGAGGGAAAGCGGCCTCGCTTCTCTCTTCCTCACTTCGGTTCACCACCTTCGGTTCACCCCACTTCTTTTTTCAGAAACACGGCTATCCGTTAGAGATATCGCTGTATGAGTTATGTTTTCGGGTTTTGAAGCGTCCCGCCTATCGATCTAGCCTTGTTTTGTGAGCTCCAAATTTCGGCTCAGTATCTCTTTAATCAGAGTGGGCAGGTCAAGGTAGGCGATCCGACTACGAGATTCTGAGGCCAATATTGTTTCTTGCCTCAGTTAGAACTCCACGAAGAATCGGAGCCACTCGGGGCTTGGCTGAACCACGAGAGTCTCTTTTTCTGCGGACATGATCACGCCAACCAATGGGAGGTCTGGGTGCATCTCAATCTGCTGATTAATCTTAGATTAACAGCTATAATAGGTATTCGCTCACCTTGAAGCGACGCATCATGGAAGGAGAAATTGCCTATCGACCGCTACTGTTATGATCGAAGCCGTGTTTCACAGCTTTGCCCAATCCTTGAGTAAAGTCACCTTGAGCTTTCCCGGATGCCAGACTCGTACGTAGTTCAACTATTCTACTCAAGCTACTGTAGTTTAACTACTTTTCTGAGTAGTATAGTGACATTAAATTACATTTTTATTTTGGGTAATTAGTAGTTTACTTTAATTACTTCACACGAGTAACTTATACTCGAATTTCAAATTACTTTGAATTTAGTGGTAGGTTTGCATATCAACAAACATTTCTGCACAAAAAAAGATCGGATGTTGGAAGATTAGCCGATATTTGCAAAGAGGGGAAAGCATGCAGCGTAGGCCGGGGGAAGAGGTAGTTTGGAGGCGTAGGCAAGGGGGAGGGAGTAGTTTGGAGGGTCCAGATCCCTCTAAAGATTTCAAGAGCCCTCCACTGCAACAGCCCTGCTACGAGGCGCGGGGAGTGGACAGACACGTCGCAAGGGAGACCGAGGAATTGCGGGATTAGTGCCGAAGACTGGCGTTTTTTTGTTTCTCGAAGCTAAAGGATACTTAATGCATTTGAAGAAAGGGCTTGTCGGCGCTTCTCCCCAACATTAGAACTCTTACCCACTACAGGAGGTGTACATACTGTATCCTCACTCAAAGGAGGCAACACAATTCAGCACCCGCTCTGATGCTCATCTGGTGCTCCCGTAGTTTGTGCTGGACTTGATGAATCAAGTGCTAAAAGGCAACGCAAAGGTGACCTTTTTGCGGTGTCGTTCTTCCCGAAACTGGGAATATGCCGGTCGTCCAAGATTCGAGGATCGTTCTAGAAATATTAATTCCCCTAAAGTTTTTGCATAAAAAATAATAAACAAGCAGTGTTGCAAAGTACTTTAAGTACATAGTATTTAAAGTACTACTTCAAGTAGGTTGAGAAAACTTGAACTTTACTTGATGTATATTCTCTGAGCATGTACTTGTTTTTTACTAAAGTATTTTTTCTGGACCTTCCGAGGAAGTACAACTCCCGACTTCAAAGCACATTCCGCATGTTTGAAAACAAAAAAAGTTGGTGTATCGTGATGTGAAAACGTCTTTCGAGACGTGTTCTGGTCATTTCTCTGAATGAAGTAAAGGCGATTATAAGACCGATACAAATAAGTACCGTATAAGTTTATTTTGTTAAATAGTTTGTCAGCGAGAGTGAAACAACTACTCTGTGGCGATTTGATTTTATCCGAAATATTTGCCGCCATTTCTGAAAAAAGCTGATGCGCCACCGATTACCCCTGGAGCAATGCATACTGCATACCAGTAAAAACACACAAAAAAACTATAGGGCATCAGGAAATTATGTGTTAAAAAGCACTTGTACATTACTTCAAAAGTACATTGTATTTAGAGTACTTCGCTTCTTCAAATACATTGCACCAGGTGTACATCCTACTTTACTTGAAGTACATAACCTCTAATTTACTTCGTAGTTTACTTCAACTACTTTTTATATGTACGTAACGGAGTACGGCAAACAAGAAAACCCTGTCTGCAAAATCAAGCTCAGGCAGTGCTAAACCGCAAAGTAGAAATGATACTTTCGCAGTACATCATTGAGCAAAAAACAAAAAAGTACAAAAAATAGGCACGAAGAAGCAGAACCAGCTATTCAAGCATTTCTGCGAAAACGCAAGCCGCTTTATATTTGGCTAGCCAAATATCACTAAAATATCAAAACCCATGTACTTTCTTGTTACCACAAAAATATAGAACTTCAAAAATAATTTGCTACTTTTTGCGGTGGTTAATAATTTACTCAATTACTTTACATTTGAGTAATTTCTACTCCACCCAAATTACTGTTGAGGCCAATACTCAACTACTTAGCTTAATTACCTCTTTTGAGTAACTTGTACATGTCTGCCGAATGCTAACTGGACAAGGAATAGTTTTCTGGCAAGGAAGTTTTATCGACAAACGTTCTACTTTTCACCCGCACGCGGATGGTGAGAGAGATCTGGCGGCCGCTGAGATGTTTGCCCTGAGCCTTTTTTTAAACACTGGCTGATTACAGCGTCTGTACGGCGACTATACGCCAAACGTCGACATCAAAGCTTCATGCCGGCGGCTACCACCAAAGCGTCAGGTTTTGAGGGTGAACGTATATCGCAAACTTGGAAACAGCGCGAAAAAAAACAAGGGACAAGAACGGGAAGTGAACGAACACAACGCTGACTGGCAACTCAAGTTTATTCCTGCGAGGAATAGAAAGGAAAACATAAAAGATGCAAGATATATAAAACATAATCCACCCCCTTGTGGCACGCCCGAACACTTACACAAATCTGCCGAATTTCTTAATTAAAGACACTTCGTCATCCGCCAAAGCCACGGACGAGGCACTAAAGGTCTGTTCACACGATGCATCTTTTAGGCGCGCAACAGTTTCACGACACTCAAGTTTCGCGAAATGTGCTCGTTCACACGTACCACTTCACGTGCAACAACGATGACGTTTAGACTCGCGAAAATAGTTTCGGTGTTGACCATAATGTGGCGCTCCGAATCAGATCGCTATTTATCTGGGGACCTGCTTTGCGCATTTTATGCAGTCAATTTACTTTAATATTTTTTTCTCTTATACTGCACTACTTGGAGCGATCTCGCATGTGCGCAAAGCCGATTGAGGCGGCAACCTGTACGTGCAGGACATGTGCCGGCGCCGAGCCCGTACGCAGCCAATTCATTGCCAAGCTCCTATCAATGCACATGGTATTCATAGAAACGCTATGTGCCCAATCTGGTTACTTCTCGGCGCCCATGTCTGCGCCGATTGTACTGTGCCAACTGTTTCAGAGAGCGCACATTGTTTCACGTTCGCTTGTAAACAAAGCAAACTTGGTTTCAGTTTACTCGGTGGCCTCTTATCCAGCGGTATCGTCGCGACAACAACACTATGAGCACTATTCTAATCTTGCCAACTTCCGCTAATTGTCTTCGTCCATCGCTAGATTTTTTTCCGATATGCTGCTCACTTTTCCTTCAGTGGTGCTTGACGTGCTTGCGGAAGCGCCGGCAGTATCCATCGTTCGTGGTTTCGGTTTTTTCGGATTTTGATCGGCTACAAAACCGGCAGTGAAGCGGTCTTCTCGAACAGCTCGCTCCCCCCTCAAAGGCCACGTGAGAGCGTTTCTGAGCGGCCATTGGCGGCGCCCTCAGTGTGATTGACGGGACTCAGCAAAGTTTCAGCAAAAGCTCGCTCCAGAAGCGAGGTGTGCGCGCAACTTTTTTTAGATGCGCGCGTCCTTTTCGGACTCGTTCAGACGGCGCAACCATTTCGCGAAACTACATTTCGCGACACTAGATGTGCGAGAAAAATGCATCGCGTGAACGGGCCTTAACACACCTGTCCGCTCCGTAGGTGGAAATAAAAAAAAACGCCTCATCAATTTCTCTAGTCACTTTGTTGCGGTGACGAGATAGAATCTTAATCTCCGTGAAAACCGGAGAACACGAACACATATCACAGTGAACTGCAAGGTGTCCCGACGCTAAAGACCGAAGGGAAATGGAATGCTCCCTGGCCCTAACATTGACACACCTCCCCGCCTGACCTATGTACACCCTGCGACACGACAAAGGGATCAAACACACGACACCCGTCGCGCACGTAACATACCGGGTTCGGTGGCTAACCTCACGCGGAGGCCCTGATGACCCAACACGATTAACTGCGGCGCAAAGACGGGACAACTTTAAAGGAGCTGAGAACACAACAGGCACGTCAAACTTCTCAGCCACCTGCTTGATCCTATGTGAAAATGTGTGTACTGTACATACGGCAGAACAACCGGCCTGGAGGGCATTCCTCCTCTTTTCCCTCAAACTCAAAAGATCTCTAAACACTTTGAGATGTGATTCTGAAACACCCATGACCACAGCCAACGGGAAGCCAGCAGCGTTCACTTCTCGGTCATGTCCCTTGTTTTTTTCGCGCTGTTTCCAAGTTTGCACTATGAACCAACTAGCCCAACTTCACGTCATGTTGAACTTATATCTCACCAAAACGAACTCCTCTCAGAAGCAGAATCCTGTCTTCTTTTTTTTTTCTTTATAACGAGTCGATCCCCTGAAGCCTGGGAAAACTTACATCTGCAGAATAGAGAAGACTGTCACGCATAGTAAGCTGCGAAGTGGTCGGCTTAAAAAATGAAGAAAACAAGATCAGTGCGATAACGTGCTTAGATAAACATCATTATTTTATACCGAAAGCCGTACGTGTTTAGCGAAAGATTAAAGTGTAGTCCTGTGGTTGGGCATCCCTACTGAAAAAAAAAAAATTGAAATTCAAACGGGTGGCAAACTGGTCGACCCGTTTGAATTAAACGGGTGGCAAACTTGTCGACCTGTTTGGATCAAACGTTTTTATGGTATACGGGTACCCGTTCGAAACGACACCTGTTTTCAGAATCAGAATCAGTTTATTTCGTCTATATGTACAGACGACAGGGGCATGGGCAAAAAGCCAACACATGTTGGCTTGACTGGGCCCCACCCCCGTTTTCTCGGCAGAGGCGGTATACGGGCACCCGTTTGATGCGGGTGCTCGTTCGAAACGGGTGCCCGCTTCGACCAGCCACGTGACCACACATTTGAATGCGCCATTCGGATAGGCAAATATTTGCTAGCCCTAAATGGGTATCGTCCGGAAGGTTCGTTATCTTAAACTTACTTAAGACATCCCAAAACTCATAAGCCTATTTATAACAGGGAGGAAACACGTAGACAAAAGTGTGCTCGCGCAGGTGCTTGCAAATGGACAGGAAAACAGACACAAACAATTGTTTTAAATTCTTATAAAAGTTTATTACAGTCTATTCCGTAGACAAGTACAAACGTGCAGGCGATCTGCGAAACGTGAAGAGGCACTCTAAGCTTTTATGCAACTGAGAAGATTACAAAGCAAAAAAGAACCGAAGTAATTCTAGACTATAATGGCAGACTTTCGGAAAAATTATTCTCCCGGCTGCCGCGAGAACAGACGCTGCATAATTCTATACGCCTCGCAAGTGGGCTCATTTTCGTCTTCTGCGCATGAGAAAGGAAGTAGCGGTGACGTCAGAACGCCGAGCCCTGATTGGCTGATCGCGACCCCCCTATCTGAGCGTCGTCTGCTCCTTTGCAATGTCGTCTGCTCGCAACGTCGTCTGCGTCTGTCTTACCTTTCCTGCGACTTTCGGAAGAGCAGGTCTTTACGAGCGAGCTCGACTTCGCCTTTCAGAGAGGGGAGACGAAATAACTCGAGCGGTACGTTGTTTTTGTCGAACAACTAGCAGACGCGCATCAAGGAGGGAAGTCAAGGGACTCGCTGGCGAGGTGTCCCGAGGCGCCGAGGTTTGTCTGCTAAGAAGTGAGAGTGTCCGCAAGTTCCCTCCCAAATACTTTTTCCCTTCTTGCGTGTGCGGCGAGACTCCTCACTCTCAAACGGCGTCGGCGGGTTGGTGCAGTTAACGTCGTCTGCTTGACGTCTGCTAGTCAAAGTGATGGCTGCTTTACCTTTCCTGCGTCTGTCGGAGATTCACCGCTTTTTCACCGGCGAGAGTCACCGCTGCCTCGGAAAACGAGGCGATGACAAGAGGAAGAGATTCAAGGGTTCACAAGGGTCGCGCGGGCATATTTCATTCAGAACGCCAGCCGGTCGTGGGCAGACGGTCTTGGCCAAGGACCGTCGGAGCACCGCTGCGCCGCTGCTAGGCCTATCTGCCGAGCTGGCTTGGACGGGGTCAGTGGAATCGTGGCCGTTGGAGCATTTCCCGGGTGTTTGTGGATCCAGCGTTCTTGTTCGTCGTGGTTTATTTCAAGTACTTTTCACTTTTTTTTCTTGCTGCTTGTAGTCGTGACGCGTGAGAAGAGCACGTACAAAAATAAACGTCCGTTGGTCGTCGCGACCAAGTAACTGAGCGACGCTGTCGGCCATGCTGAGTTGATCGTCGTAGGATTCCGTCGTAACCTGAGCAAAACTTACGATAATTTCGTTTAGTGAATACGAATTTGTTCTGACGGTTTGTCTTACGCACTCTTTCGGCGTAACATGGTTTGTGAATCTGGCCTCTGCACTTCCGAAAGTCGCAGGAAAGGTAAGACAGACGCAGACGACGTTGCAAAGGAGCAGACGACGCTCAGATAGGGGGGCCGCGATCAGCCAATCAGGGCACGGCGTTCTGACGTCACCGGTACCCCCTGCGCGAGAAGCAGACGAACTTGCCCTCCGCATAGATAATCTCGAAGTGTACCCGTAGAAGAATGGCCAATCGTTGCCAACAAGTAAGTGGGAATGCGCTTACCATAATAACAGCGGACTTGAAAGATGTAATCCAAGGTAAATGTCGACATGGTCAAAGCAGGGCCACACAAACGCTAAAACGAGAAGGAAGGCTCCTTGAAGTTTCAACACGATGCGGCGCACAAGCAGTCATTTGCCGAACCCAACCAAACCGCAAGAATTCCTGACTTCTTTGAGGAATCGCTTGTTGCCGATCAGTGTTGCACGGAACGGCGTTCCAAGGAACGGCGTTCCTGGTACGCGTTCCTTTTAGGAGGAACGAAGGAACACCGCCGTTCCATTTTGCATGGCTGGAACTGGAACGGGAACGCGTTACATTTTTACTGGAACGGAAAGAGTAACGGCGTTCCTTTTTTTCGTCCAGTGGGGTAATTTTTATTTTATTTCAAACAGGGAAATTTTGAAAGTACAAAAACAATATCTTTACGAAGTGCAGGATCTCGTTACCTTTTTGGCTACTAATCTTATGGATTATTTTGTGTTGTCCTCGCTTGCTAACAGTTTCGGGTGCAGGACAGCTGGTGGACATTGATTCTTTTTTTAGTGCCCGAAACTGCGGTACAAAAGCAAGGCTTTTAGTCGTAGGAAAAGACAAAGAAAGAGGGTTGTTTCAAACTCAGCTACTTTCTTTGGTTCGACGAATCCTCGTGTGCACCCATAAATCTAAGGCCGACTACAGTCACTTGTGAACTTCTATAACGAGACCTACAGTTACAACAAGATCCCAGATTGCCAGACATCGAACGCACCCTTGTATCCCGAACATTGGTCACTTGAAAGATACACAAAAAAATAACCTTTATTTCTTCTCTTGTCCCCCACCTTCAAAATGAACAACAAAGCCAACCTTACAAAGAAGTATTTGTAGTTTTTAAGACTGACCTTCCGAAAACCCTACCCTCACCTCCAGTCCACTTGCTCGTCTTGCGGACAGAAACACCGAGAAGCAACTGCTGTGAAGTTCGAACAAGGGACTTTGTTCAATTGAAACGTGTGAGGTTGTTGTAAAACGCTCGAACAATTTTGGGTAAAAGTACATTCGGCTCGTCTGAATCGTCCACTACAAACATGAATATGGTTAAAAGCTGGGATTTTTTAACTTGAATATATCAACAAATGAAACCCTGCTTCTGCTTGTTTTCAACTCCTGTTGCCCTTCCATGACGACATACAAACTCGTATGCAATTGACTACTAATGGAATAGATAAAAAAAACTCTGCTTGATTTAAATAAATATAGTAATTAGCAAAATACAAATGTAACGTATATGTAACGATACGTTCCATTTTTTAAAATGTAACGGGAACGAGTTCCTTTTTCACAGATGTAACATGTAACGGGAACGCGTTCCAAAAATCAGAAGGAACTAGGAACGAGCTTTCGTTCCTTTTTTTGAGGAACGTGTGCAACACTGTTGCCGATATACGCGTAACACTTTTCGAACATTTGGTGCACATCCCATACGTTGTCGAGAGACATCCTAATAAGACCGCAGGGAAAGGCGGCAGATTTAAGCAGTCAGGACAAACGAAGTTGCAACGGACAACAAGCAGACAAAGAAAAAAGCGACTGCCAACGCGCGTGCTGCCAGATCTGGCTATGCTTATCAGCGTGTAGCCTGCTCTCCCCTCTCCCTGGTCACGTGACAGAGCTGACCAGAGAGGAGGGTGGGGGCGACGGCGAGGTCAAAGCGCAGGGCACGAGGACCCCCCCCCCCCCCCCCCCCCCCCCTTCGGCCAACCCTCTTCTCATGCATTCTATTGGAAGTATTCACTGGCGGTCATAGCTGTGTGCCCGACTGCTGAGCGCATGCTGATGGCTAGCTTCCTGGGTTCTTTTACAACGTGCATTCCACACCGCCAAAATGGCCGGTCTTAGCAGCCTATTAATGGGGGCTCGTTCTGAGCACGCGCTCTAGACAGCACCCACAAATATGGCGCCCAGTGAATACACCTTATATAAAAAAAACACAAAAAACTGGCGGTTGGTTTTTTGTGGCATTATTTAGTTAATGCTAGGGGAGAGGGTGCACCGTCCGCTGTACACGCGCTTTCCTCCTCTCTTCGAATTGCCACTGCACGCCGCGTTTGCGGCCTCGAAAAGCAGGCGAAACGCGCGCATTTCTGTACGCTGGAACGCTGGGAATGGCGTCGGTCAGAAGCTCGACTTGAGCCCGTGCCAAAAAATCACAACATCTCCTCGTGGTGAATGATGTTGATTGGGGCGAAGCTCTGGTGTTGCTGATGATACTGATTTTATTGTTCATAGGTAGTGCTGGTGGTGCTGATTTGTTTTATTGCTCATAGGTAGTGCTGAGTTCCGGGTTGCGTTTCGACTTCATTATTACTGATTTATGGTCGGGGAAATGAAGAGCCAGTGGTTCTTCTAGCGGATCAGCTTGGATCCGCTAGAAGCCGTGGGAACGCATCTCCACCGTTAAGTCAACGGTCCATGTCGGAAAGAGAATGTGTGGTATGGAACAGGTTATATACGCATTTGAGCATTTGACCGCAGCGCCCTCTCGTCTATAAACGTTGAGCCAATGCATGCAAAGTTTAACGCGATTATATACTCATTTGACCGCAACGCCCTCTCCTGTATAGACGTTGAGCTGCTACATGCAACGTTTCATTCATGACAGTCAGATAGATGACACACGGTCAAGTGGTTAAGGCGATGGACTAGAAATCTATTGGGGTCTCCCCGCACAGGTTCGAATCCTGTCGACTGCACAAACATTTTTTTTCTTTTTTTAAGAAGGCAGATGGGATGGCAATCGATGTGAGCACGGACGCCGGACGGATGGACAAGGCTAGACACTAAGGAGCTTCGCCCCTAAAAAGCACCCAGCGCGAGCTCGTAATTTGACTGCTGCAACGGTGGGTTTGCTCTCGCAATGCTCGATGTTCTTGCAGCCACGATTTTGCGCGTTACCTTCGTTGAGTTTTGAATTAAGGTGAAATGGAGTCTAGACATATATTCTTTCACTTGGTCGCGTCCTCTGCACTAGAGATTCGAGCTGAATAAGTAAATTGAGGCAACAAAGAACGCTACATTTTTAAAGTTCAGTCAAAAATATCGGCTCGCCAACGTCGCACGTTTAGGTATAAAAAAATCACTTATTGTAGTTGCAGTATACACGAACATCAGCGCAATCAAAATATAAATATCATTACTTGCATTACGCGGGCGATTGTAAACCGATAAATCGGCGCTCCCGCAGCTTTCCGGAAACAGGCTGCCACGGCTGAAATAGCCGTGCCCATGCCTCCGATCGTTACGTTCAATATCAAAAAAGGTTCCGAAGAGCCGTTTGATTAAACCGGTACAGTTTGCCGGTCACCGGTCACCCGTCTGTGCAACATGGTCGCCGGTTTGAGCAAATGTGCGACAACTTTGCTCAAACGAGTGGCCCATTTGATCAGACGCGTGACCCGTTTGCCAAAGAAGTGACCTGTTTGCCCAAATAGGCAACGTGGGACCCCTTTGGATCATACGGGGGACCCCTTTGAGCCATACGGGCGACCCCTTGACAAACTGGTGATTGGTATAGCTAAACTGTAACCAGTATGAATGCGTTTACTTTCATATAGGCACCAAATGGTTTTTTTTCAGTAGGAATTATTCTCGTTGCTAGGTTTCTAGATGAGTAGCTCACAAATTTAAACGAGAAAACGACGTCCTCATTCGTAATATGCGCGTTTTTAAAATTGAAGAATATTGCACCTATTGTTAGAAGTTTATACGGGCCTTCTTAGGTATTGCCGAACCACTTAATCAGCTGCTCCGTACTGGGGTTCCCTTCAACTGCAAGCAAGATTCTTTTGCAAGATTCTTTTGCCACACTCAATAAAACTCTAACATACGCTCCTATCCTCTGTCATTTCATTGAAAGTGCGGACACTGAAACAAAAACAGACGCCAGCGGCCATGGCATTGGGGCAGTCTCCGCTCAGGTTATCAACGACACACAGCGCGTCATCGCATATGCCAGCCGTACTCTTATCAAGTCTGAAAGAAACTTTTCCACCACGGAAAAAGAGTGCTTTGCCGTAATTGGGACAACCTCAAAGTTTCGCCCATATCTCTATGGCTCTTCCTTCCTGACAGTAACCGATCACCACGCACTTTGCTGGTTAGCTACTCTCAAGTATCCCTCGGGACGACTTGGCCGATGGTCCCTGAGAACTATAGGAATTCGATTTTACAGTTGTATAGAAATCAGGCAGAAAACAACTTGATGCTGACAGCTTATCTCGATTCCCACTCCCTTCTCACGCACCTAATCCGAAGCATCCACCTATACTCGATATCACATCCACTGCCAAGCTAAATAGCCTCAATATACACTCCTGTTAGCTGGAAAATGGTGCACTGAGACCACTAATTCACTATCTTCAAGGAATCAGCACGCCCCCCACCACTCCACGCATCAAGCGTCGCGCCCGGCTCTTCCAACTTCACAACGGCGTACTCTACAGAAGAAATTACGAGGCACAAGGACGTCCCTGGCATCTCGTCGTCCCCAGCAGTCTCCAAAAGGAAATCATAAAAGCTAATCACGATGACCCAGCCTCAAGTCACCTAGGAGTCGTGAAGACATACATCAGAACACGCACAAATTACTTCTGGAATGATATGCACCGCTCAATCAACAAATATTGCAGGGCATGCCACCTGTTCCAGACGAAAAATAAAAAAATCGACCAAGCCTGCTGGAGTCCTGAAAACCATTCTCCTACCAAATCATCCCTGGGAACACCTCGGTATCAATTTCTTAGGTCCTTTTCCCCGCTCGGCACAGGACCACCAATGGATAATTGTGGCCATCGACTACTTTACCCAATAGGGTGAAACTAAAGCAGTGCCAGCCGCTACAGCCTCTGAAGTCACTGACTTCTTCCTGCATTCCATCCTGCTCCAGTACGGAGCCCCGCAAGCCATTATTACCGACGACGGCACTCCCTTCGTCGCAAAAGTCCTTAATGAGCTTTGCGGCCTCACGAGCACTGTCCATCATATCACAAGCGCTTACCACCCCCAAACAAACGGCCTCGTCGAACGCATAAATCATACATTGACCAACATGATCTTTTTGTAGATCGCAGAGAATCACGACAATTGGGACATCATTCTGTCCTACGTCACATACGCATACGACACCGGTCGACAAGCTACCACAAATTATTCTCCACATGATCTCTTATACGCACATGAACCACAGTCATCGATTGACACTCCCTTGCCTTACCTTGATGACGCATCCTTTGATAGTTACGCTGAAGACATATTATGTCGTGCGGAAGAAGCTCGCCAACTTTCATGCATTTGCCCATTAAGGTGTCAACAAGAGCAAGTTCTCCGCTAATCCGATGCTCATACTGCAGTTGAGTACACAGTGGGTGAAGAGGTACTCTTATGGACACCGCTCTAGTGCCAGGCAAGTGCGATAAGCTGCTTAAAAAGTTCAAGGGGCCATACTAATTACTTCGCCAAGTCTCCGCGACCAACTACGAGGTCACCCCGCTTTCACCACATTCTGACCATCGATCAAAACAAACTGACATCGTTCATGTTGCACACCTCAAGCGTTACCACCGCCCTGCACCCTAACGCCGGATTCCGGCGCTTCCTGCACGGGGAAGTAACTGTGATAAAGGAAGAAGAAGTCCGTTTTCCCTAGACCGCCATCATTCAGTCAACTATCACCCCATTAAATCAATCCTTCGCAAGTCTCACACTATTTTAAAACGCCCCATATCATATTCAGGGGTTACATTTGTTTTCCTACGAATTTGCCTACGTATAGTTTACTTAAACACAACCCCCCCCCTCCCCCTAAAAAATCATTTAAGCAATAGCACGTATCACTGCATTCGTCATGCTGGTGTGATCGAGATTCGCGTATATTGTTTTGATATATGATCGCAAACAACAACACTGTACTCTAAGAAAAAAGGGGACCAAAAGGAGGTAACAGACCGCCTTTACCACCCTCCTCCCGGCCAGGGGGGAAGCGCTCCGCTTGTTACCTCCTGAGGCGCAGCAGACACTAAGAATGCGGTGCTACCAGGTGAAGTTCGCCGCGAAGGAGCACCGAGGAGGCAAGTATTACCTCCAAAGGGTGCACCTGTTTTGCACTGCTAGAGCCTGGGCGCTGCGATTGGCTGGGGGAAGGCGCAAACGAGTTCGCTAATTGGCCTCCTCGTATGACACGTCATTCTTCGCGCATGCGTGAGAGAGCGCCTGCCCGGCCGGCCGGGAGAGTCGGCGCCTTCCCCGCCGACGCTCCCGGTCATAACGACATAACGGTCTTTCTTCTCGAACGTTCGACGGAGGCGTCCCAGCGCAGGAACGTTATTTATTGTTCTGTTCGGCTCAGTCTCTTCTTACGAGGTCACTGAGAGCGCTGCATTGACTTCAGTCGAAGATCCAAGTCGTGTGCACTGTATGCAGGTAAGGAAATGTTCTGCGCGGGCGGCAGTTGGCGTCGGTTATGACCACCCGGGAAGGCGACCCCCGTCTTCCTTAGACGAAGGGTTGGCGGACATGTTTGCACGTTTGAAGGCGTCGAGCGTTCGATAAAATTAGTGTGTGGCGCGAACGCAGACACGGTTTAGACCATCGAAGTTCATAAAGAGCAAGAACAGGAATGACTGTCGCTCGCACTAGCGCATCTTTAGAAGGTTGACATACGCTAACCAGTGGCGTAGCCAGCAGCTTTTCCCGGTGTATGTGTGTACGGGTGGAGGAAGGGGGAGAGCGGCGGTTCGGCGAGCAGGGCGGCCGAGCGACAAGACGCCTTTTGAATCGGGGGTCGCCTACGTTTAAATCGTGAGGGGATATAAGGTTTTCTCTTGTTGGGGCCGTTGGTGTGTCGCGTCGGACGTTAAACTGAGGATCTGATCAAATCATCGGAAATCTCATAAGGTGGTTCTTTTTTTTTTGTTTTTTTTTTTCGCAGTGCAGTAGTCGATCAGGCATTCATTGGTGGCGCCGGCCAATCGGCGCGATTCATTCTCAACGTCGTTGATATTTGTAAAAGTCAGTGTTAAGCACTGGTTTTAATATCAACGTTTTTTTTTGTTTTTTTTTAATTTAACGAGGTTTAATAAATAGTTCGGTAAAATGTCACGTTACCTTGAAATACCGAATATATATGTCTGAGCTAATTATTCGTGCGCTTCGCAAACATTAATAGTAATATATTACGGAATAAGGTCATGAAGTTGTTACAGGCAGCGAGGCTAGCAACTATATATTTTCTTGGCATTTTCTTTACGTGTGATCAGGCATTCTTAAAAGTGATCATTCAGTAGGCGAGTTAGATAGAACTGAAGTTTGCATTATTTGAAGTTGATTGAATATATTTCTTTCGTCCTGCGGCAACGTTGTAGGGTGATTTCGTCGAGGGTACTGGATGCCTGCTACCTTGGACTCATCTCGTGACAGTTCTTAACACTGCTTACTGCAGGTAAGCGGAGTCCGATATTTTATTTTGATTTTTTGTTCCCATTTGTGCACTTGAAATGGGGTCTTGATTTTTATGTTGATTTTGTGTGTGTGCTGTTCGTTCATTTCCGAGAGAAAATTGAGGGTATACTTCGAGTCAATGAATTAGAGCAAGACACACAAGGCGCTTGAGTGTGTCTTTTCCGGTGTTCTTTTTTTCTGTTTTCGTCCTTGTGTGCTGTTCTTCTCATGTCTAAATAAAACATACATTCAATTTTAATCTGGCAAATTACTTCGGCAAAAACATTCACATATTTGCCGAAGTTCGACATTGGGCAAACATTGAAAGTAGTATATTGCGGGATAAGGTAATTAAGTTGTTGCCGGCAGAGAGACTAGCAATTATAGTGCTGTCTTGGCTTTTTTTTTTTTTGCGTGTGATCAGGCTTTTTTAGAAGTCGAATCATTCAGTAGGCGAGTTAGATATGGCTCAAGTTTGCATTATTTGAAGTTGATTGAATATATTTCTTTCGTCCTGTGGCAAAGTTGTAGGGTGATTTCGTCGAGGGTACTGGGTGCCTGCTACCATGGACGCATCTCGTGACAGTTCTTATCACTGTTTACTGCAGGTAAGCGTAGTGCGATTTTTTATTTTGATTTTCTTGTTCCCATTTGTGCACTTAAAATGAGGTTCTTGATCTTTATGTTTATTTTGCGTGTGTGCTGTTTGTTCATTTCCAAGAGAAAATTGAGTGTATACTTCGAGTAAATAAAATAGAGTAAAGCGCCGTTCACACTCTTGCGACCGAGTACGACCGAGAGAGACCAGACCGGTTTTTAAGCCTCTTGCGACCTCTTAGGTCGGGATGCGCTGCAGCGGAGCTGGTTCTAAGAGGTCGCAAGAGGCTTAAAAACCGTTCTGGTCTCTCTCGGTCGTACTCAGTTGCAAGAGTGTGAACGGGCCTTGAGACACACAAGGCGCTTGAGTGTGTCTTTTTCGGTGTTCTTTTTTGTGTTTTCGTGCTTGTGTGCTGTTCTTCTCATGTCTAAATAAAACATAGATTCAATTTTAAATTTTAATCTGGCAAATTACTTCGGCAAATAAATTTACATATTTGCCGAAGTTCGACATTGGACAGTTAGAAATTATTCGATCGCTTCGCAAACATTAATAGAAGTATATTACTGAATAAGGTCATTAAGTTATTGCCGACTGAGAGACTAGCAAGTATATAGTCTTGGCATTTTTGTTTGCGTGTGATCAGGCATTTTTAAAAGCTGATCATGCAATAGGCGAGTCAGATGGCTAAGTTTGCATTATTTGAAGTTGATTGAATATATTTCTTTCCTACTCCGTCAACGTTGTAGGGTGATTTCTTCGAGGGTACTGGATGCCTGCTACCTTGGACGCAACTGCAGGTAAGCGTAGTCAGATAGATTATTTTGATGTTCTTGTTCGCATTTGGGCACTTGAAGTAAGGTCCTTGATTTTTATATTTTCTTTGTGTGTGTGGTGTTCGTTCATTTTCCGAGGAAAGTGAGGGTATACTTTGAGTAAATAAATTAGAGTAAGACACAAGCCGCTTGAGTGTGTCTTTTTCGGTGTGTTCTTTTTCTGTGTTTTCGTCCTTGTGTGCTGTTCTTCTCATGTCTAAATAAAACATAAATTCAATTTTAATCTGGCAGAGCACTTCGCAAAAAATATTTGCATATTTGCCGAAGTTCCGCAGTTAGGGTTAGCGGTCATAGAGATCTGCTGTGGTGCTGAGTAGCTAATGTCGTGTAGCGCTCTGTGGTGTATGTTCTTCCTCTCTCCTTGTCTTAAAGCGCAATCATGTTTTGTTCACGTACGTTACCAACTCGCCCAACAATCAGAACTTGTATATACTAACCTGCTACAGTAGTTGTACCCCTTTGACTAAGATTTGTTACTCACCTAAGTAAATCGGGGTGAAACATTTAAACATGACCGGTGAATACCAAGTGCTTACGAATCTATGATTACCACCCGCCATGTGATACTTTTAGTCAGTGGTAGTTACCCTTACAAAAATGTCATATCTGGACTTATATTAAAAAATACAGATATGGATATATAAGGAATTGGGCAGATATGGCCCGATATGCATAATCAGGCCGTATCTGGATGGATATAGTCGTATCTGCCCAATTCCTTATATACCCATATCTGCCCAATTCCTTATATAGCATATATAGACTGCTTTATATGATCCAGTGTTTGGGCCTGGCGAATAGGGTACCAACCCCATATAAAGCAATTTTCATATGATGCTCCTTCTAGCATCACATGAAAATTATTGCCATGGGGCAGGTACCATACTTTCCAGGTCCAGACATGGGATCATATAATGCATTTCTATGAATATCCACAAAATATACATTTTACTGCTATCCCACACTGCCAAACGTGTGTTTACAGAATAGGCCACTGTCCAATCTTTATTGACCTGGATCGGAATATGTCATTTTGACAAATATGTATGTTACAAAGATAGAATGCAGGCGAACGCTAGTTAGGAAACATTGTAACATATCATTCGACGTCGGAAAGTCACAGCCCTTTGGCGGGATTGGTTGTCGAGGGAGCAGACCGAGAATATGGTTTGCAAAAAAAGTTTTATACATAAAAGCGCCAAAACTCTAAACAAGTACTTCCCCCGTTCAAGAAAAAATTATAAGAAACAAAACTGTAATATAGCACGGACAACCATTAAAATAGACTAAAAATGTCATAGCACAAACACACCTATTAAAATAAAACAAACGGAAGGCAACAATTAAGCTGTAAACTATACGAAAGTTCCAAAGTCGTTGATTCCCACTCACAGAGTCACAGTCCTGATTCAACTCTCCGGTCGAGCACAGCAGTTTTGACAAGGGCTTGCTTGCTAGCCTCGTCGTTGAAGTCCTTCCTTGCACCGTGTGATGTTCAAAGTTCCCCAGTCGCTCCTCGCTGGCCTTGTTTTTCCGTTCGGTCGCCAAATCATCCCGTGTGATTAACACGTCGCACACACACACGCACACAGACACCGTTGTTCGCCGGAAGCAATAAAAGATGAAAAGGTCATTACTGCTCCTTGAACACGAGGAGGTCACCACTGTTTCCCGGACTAGAAAATGACGAGGGCATCATATCTTTAACTAAAACCTGATAAAAATTAAAAATAAAATAATGAACACATAGGAAACAAAAACACAAAGGACTAAATCATGAGAAAAAAATGAAATAATGAACACAGAAGTAAAAAGAATAAAAACACGAAGGACTTACACAGACAGCCAGATTTGTTTAGTTAACAATGACGTTTAATTCTGATAAAAAAATATTCCTGCTGCGCTAAAGATCACCAATATGGTGTGTAAACTAGGCGACCTTGAGCAAAGCAGGAATATTTGTGATCATAATCAAATGTTATTGCGAACTCAAAAAGTGTGGCTGCCTGCGTAAGTCCTTCGTATTACTATTCTTCTGAATTCCGTGTTCATTATTGTGGCTGTTTGGGACCAGGCGGAACTTTGTGGTGCTTTTTCCATTCTGACCTTACTTCGGACAGCTTCGTACCCATAGAAAAACCCACTAGCTTCTCTACACAATCCCACTCCTTCTCAAAAAAAAAGAAAAATTGTGTGTATGTTTATACAGTCGGATGTTAGTTTGCCTCAGTGGGCGTCTGCTGTCTCAGCTGTAGATGAGTAATTTAGCCAGCGCGGTACAACCGCTAGCCTGAGGTCTTTAACGCGCACCACGCAGTAGTGATACACAACCGCACGCCGGTACGATGCTCATCCAGATCGAAACGGGCAGGGGCGGGGATCCACTCCTTCTCCTTGGAGATACCCCCCGTGTATGCTGTAAT
This sequence comes from Ixodes persulcatus, assembly GCA_013358835.2. Classification (NCBI taxonomy): domain Eukaryota; kingdom Metazoa; phylum Arthropoda; class Arachnida; order Ixodida; family Ixodidae; genus Ixodes; species Ixodes persulcatus. The sequence continues at coordinate 864,127 of JABSTQ010010167.1, read as the reverse complement.
TGGAAGAAAAAAAAACACAATAATCAGCCCACATACACATTATTAGCAACATTGCTTTGTAATAATTTTTCTAAATAGGCCCCTGGCTCAGGACCAAAACAACACAAGACTTTTTTTGTGCGATGTATAGTTTTGGCACAAACAATTTGGCCCGCATTTCGCTGAACATACCCTGTATAATATAACCTTAAAGTTAGGGTGACCCTATTCCTCAAGGTAGAAAACGGGACATCCCAGCCAGTGGAAGAAGGGGTACTAAAGATATAGATTGGTCGGAAAAAATTAATGAAAGAACTGCTCTTATTTCAAAACGTTACCATATTGCACTAATGCCCCAGGGCCTAGGGAACAGTCACACTCACGGTTCAGTTGCATGCACTCATTTGGAAGGTCCTGCTTCGGGTCCGTCGTTGGTGTGGGAGTATTTTGCCGACAACCGAAGTTTCCTAAGCAGGACTTTATCCGGCAAGACTCGGTTGTAAAAGTCTTCCCACATATATATGTGAAGTTCAAGCACACATGAGTGCTATATCCGGTAGCTCAAAAAATATTTCTACCCTCGCGTCTTCGCGAGAGAAAAAGTGTTTGTGGGCAAGAACAGTTCTAAATCTTACTCTCTTGGTAAATTTTTTTAAGTACCTACGCTAATTTTTGTAAAATATACTTGTAACGAGTAGACATAGTTGCGGTTCGCTTTAACTCGCATGGTTCTTTATTGGGACAAAAAACGGGACATGGTTCTTCATTGGGACAAAAGGACGGGACGGCAGAAACGGACCTCAAAAACGGGACTGTCCCGGCCAAAACGGGACGTCTGGTCACCCTACTTAAAGTGCACCATTACGATTTCGGCGTACTTTACACCACCATTGTGCTCCCTATGTGCATGACATTTAAAAGCCAAATCCGAGAACACTTCACAATAATTAATTTATTAAGCCGTGTGCTTTATGTAGGGCCCTTAGGTTTAAAGCATCCGAAGTGCGCGTCCGTCTGCATTTGCACAGTATACAGAAGAGGGGAGAATGCGGCCGGGACTGCTGCTTTCACTCCTTTCAGCATATAGCTCAAGGATTCCCTAAATTTTGCTTATAGAGGGCATTTCACTGCGCAGAACGTAAAAAGACAAGCTTGAAGGTCGCACAGGCAGTCTAGAAAACCGATTACATCGCGTTATTTTTTTTCTTTGCGCCATAAAACAGTTGTGTAATCATAATCATAGCATCAATGGGACTACAGAAGGTTGCATTAAAGTTCCCAATTGGGTCTGTTTTATACTGCACAGCCACTGTCTGTACACAAGTCAACTAGCTCTACACATACCGCTCAGCAAACCACTGCTTGGCTGAATCAGATAGGTGTCACACTTGCCAAGCTTGAAGTACAGTCGTGATCTATACGAAGGTGAACAAGCAATCGTCGACTGCCCAGTACTGGGAGCATCATGCAGCAGCTGACTTGCTCTCCTTTTCAAATGCCTTGCGAACCAAGTGTGGTAAGTCGTCTGATAAGGAGAGAACGTCACCATGGACAGCACTGAGCAGTTGATACTCACCTGTCTACCTTCATATGTATCATGTCTCTACCTGGCCGAAGTAGCCAGTGTGTGTGCAGCACAAACGGCTGTATTGAAATCTCAAGAGGATAAAAGTTCAGAACAGGCTTGGTAAGGTTTCACATTGCAGGTATGCCCATGCAAATTTCACTTTCTAAAACATAAAAATGTATTTTAAATTGTCACCCAGGACAAGCTGCTCTTACACAGCTGTATTATAAGGCAGCTTACCATCAACAACCTTTGCAGACTGCCATGGACTGGAACCTTGGCCTAGTCGATGCTAGCTTCTGTTCGGCGAGGGCTGCACTCAGTAGAAAGGTGAAAAATGTGCTGTAGATCATGTGAAACAACCAAACAAAAGCAATCCCAGCATGCACGATTCGCTTGAGGCACTGACAAATAAAAATCAAAGGTTGGGTCAATTATGTTACGGCAATATACTTCAAACACGTACCATGAGTGCTGGCAAGATATTTGCTGCCTTCAATCTAGATAAGCTTGTGAATTTACATGCTAAATAACAAGTAACTTAAAAGCTGAAATATATTTTGATGGAACTACAAAAACCGAAGACTAGCTCTGCAAATATAGTGCTATCTAGTACACCATAATTGAGTAGAATCGGATTACAGCGTCCCCCTTACAAAGACTGGAGCAAAACAAGTATAGACAATCCTAGCAGCAATAAGTTGCTATTATATTGCTCAATATATAGAGCACCTTACCATGAACAGTCTTGGCAGTCTTCCATGAAGCCAGGACTTCAGCAGAGAAGACTGACATTCTGTGTCGTCTCAGGTCACTCACATCAGGATGGCGAAAGTGAATGCCAACGTCTAATTGGCAAAAGCTGCAGTAAGTATAAAGATGAAAACACAGATTAGAATATATGATAAAAAATATCATGGACCAACTTGAAAAAAGTGCACAAAAAGACAAGGGCAAAAGGACAGGAACACGTAGGACGCAGACTGGTGCACAATGGCAACTCGATCTATTGAACACAAAAGAAAATAAATAAGAGGATGAGAGAAATCAGAAAGGCTGTGCTCGGAGAATGGGAGCTTCAGTAACTGGGGCGTGAGGCAAAGATGTCAGGTAGATTGTCTTACAGACACTCTAGAATTAACAACAGCCTTCCCATGCAGTAAGGTGGTGAGTTCATTCTGATTGAACATCTTGAAATATAGCACACAAAAAACAAGGAATAAAGGAGATGAATACATACCACTACATACCAGTGCAAACTCCCAACACAAATAAATTGGAAAAGAAAAAAAATCAAGAAAGCGGAAGGAGCTTTAGCAAAAGTTCGAACAGGTCCAAGTGGAATGTGCTAATTCACCCATAGGCATAAGACTGTAAAAACGATTTCCTTGGCAGCTCAGGTAACAGACGGATGTGCAGACACATTGTTCGCCCATACTAAGAATAATAAAGGCCTAAAATAATTCTCTTGTATGCTTTTTTATAGTATCTGCTAATTATTCACGTTTTTCATAAGGATGACATACACGAGCAGTGTAAACAGTGCATAGGTAGGTGACAATCCATCATAGATTTTAGAGAGAGATTGAGCTGTTTTTATGTATTAGCCATCCATCTGTTACCTTAACTGACATAAAAATTATGTTTTTTTAAATCTGCTCTTGCTAACAGGTAAATCAGCGCGTTTCACTTGGGCCTGTGCTCGAGCTCGTTCCGCATACATTATTTCTCCCTTCTCTGATTTATGCGAGTTCAGTCTGCGCTCGCATGAGGTCTACGTGTTACTATCCCTGTCTCCTTGGCTTTTTGCAAACTATTTTTCAAGGTGTCCAATTAGTACCAGCTCACCACCTTACTACAATGATGCAACAACTAAAAACAATTACAACTTACACCATTCGCTGAAGGGAGTACCACAGGAAAAACAGGGATGGGGTGAGGTATGTCTAACACTATATACTTACACTGAACAAAATATAGATACCAAAAACTGGCGAGACACTACCTTAATTGAGGACATGCTTGTACATTTCCCTAGAAGCCTGTAATTAATACTTGATAGCCTCTAAAAAAAACACCAGTAAGAAGAGAATAAATGCTTCACCATTGAAAGCAGCCTGAGTGTTTCTGGAGGTGTGAAATTCGTTACACGTGCGTTGGATCATACGAAACACGTGTACAGCAAATGATCTTTAGAGCTCAACATTTCGCGAGGAATAAGTGCCGGCGTCAAAAATTATTTCGCGGGCACAAATTCTTGCGATCGGATGTGGTATGCTATGCATTAATCACCATGGGGTGAATTCATCGCGGCACCAATTTTTGGCAATTCTTTTCTGAGTACGAATTGCGGAAATGAAGGCGTCTGCAGACGACTGGGGCGGCGAAAGCTACGGACTTGCTCGATCAATCAATCGCTGCTTTTTGTCGGGTCCAGCTCTCAGCACGCAAGTACGGAAAGTGGCGTCGGCGATGGAGGGGCACCGCGCTCTTCCAGACATTCTAGCTTACCAGTAAACAATACGGCGGAGGGAGGAAATCAACACCCCCCCCCCCTCCTCTTCCGCCTTTGGCCCCCCCACCCCCACCCCGTCTCCCAAAGAGTTCCGCTGCTACTGATCGAACTTAAACGAGTAGACAGCCTCTGCATCGGGGAAAAAAGAAAAACAGCCTCGCATAACACCATTCGCGCATAATTAGTAATACTGGTAAAAGCAAGCGATCTACAGACAATAACAAGTCTTTTGAACGCAGGAAATAATCTAGCCCTAACGAACAAAAAACGAACTTACTTCGATCCCGTGCCATGATCTTGGCTGTTGAGCAGATTTGACGTAGTTCCACGTCCCACAGTCGCTTCCGTCTTTGTCGGACACATTTGAAACTAAGGCAAACTCCACGCATCACCACTAATCGGGTAATTGGACCGTTAGCCGGTCGTGAACACAGGCATTCAAACGCACACGGCCGGCAAAACGTGCGAAACATAGGCCGTTGATTCGATGAGATTGTATTCGTATCTTCAACACGTTTGAAATAAAACGATCAGCAAACCGCATTATAAAACTCATAAAAGACACAACGATAATAAATTATTGCGCACGTCAATATGGCCACAATATTATAAAAAAAGTCCTGAACATGTTGCAAAATAATAAATACGAAACTAAGCCTGCAATGGTTCAAAACGAATTCAGCAGCCATGCAACCTTCTAGGAAAAGAGCCAAGTTCAGCCGGGCGGCGGCGGCCTAGTGTGTTGACGCTCTGGATTGCTGGGCGTGTGGTCGTTGTTTCGAATCGCGGTAAGCGCTGTTCGTTGTCTTATTTTTTGTGTTTTTATTTTAAATATTTTTCCTCATCCTCTTGCATTATTCTTTATTATTTTAAATATTTTTTTTCCTCATCTTTTTGTATTACTTTTTTTTAATTTTAAATATTTTTTTCTCACCTTTTTGTATTATTTTTCATTATTTTAAATATTTTTTCTCGCCTCTTTGTATTAGTTTTTTATTTTAAATATTTTTCCTCATCTTTTTGAATTATTCTTTATTATTTTAAATATTTTTTCTCATCTTTTTGTATTACTTTTTATAATTTTAAATATTTTTTCTCACCTTTTTGTATCATTTTTCATTATTTTAAATATTTTTTCTCACCTCTTTGTATTAGTTTTTATTTTAAATATTTTTTCTCATCTTTTTGTATACTTTTTATTATTTTAAATATTTTTGCCTCACCTTTTTAATTCGTTTTTATTATTTTAAAATTTTTCACACCTTTTTTATTATTTTTTTATTATTTTAAATATTTTCTATGTTTATGCTGTCGTCGGCACCGTTCTTCAGGGTAACAATCACGCAGAAGGTGAAAATAAAAAGTGCGAGCCCACATTTGAATTGATGCAATTCAGAAACCCTGGCCCTCTTGTTTTGCCGGGATGATTCGCTCCCTCCGTGCTAATAGGTGGGTCAGTGTAGTAGGCAAACAGCGCAAGTCCTTTCAACGAAGAAATAAAAATAATAATAGCGGGCACATTGAGCGCAAAATGGGAAAATGTGTAAGTGGTAAAACTGCCACAGTGATGAAGCCAAAGTTTGTCATGAAAGCGGTCATCTTCACCCACTATTGAAACAAAAATACCGCAATTTTAAGGCAGTAATTTAGTTGAGCTCATAGCGCGCTACGTATTAAGCACATCTCTTAATTTTCTGACTTCCGGAAAGTAGTATTTAATTTTGTTCTGGTAGATCAGCGCTATCCCCGCGTGCCGCCTGGTCTTACTTATACAGGTTGTGCTCCGCAGTTTTACTTATTGTTAGGCCTAAACACTTTTTTATTCCTGAGATTCAAGTACAGCGCGGATAATTAAACTAGCTTTCAGAAATGTTATCGTTCGGCATTGTAACATTTATTTTTCGTAGCGTCAAGGGGTCACATTCACAAACCCAGCAGTGTGAACATCCACAACGCATTGGTGTTTCTCGCTTTTTTGAGTAAAGAAAAAAACAATTTTTTTATTCGCGTTTCTCTGGTACGGTATGTCGTATAACATAAGCTATTAAGAGACAGATATCGTTTGGCTATGTGAACATTTAAAATATTTCTCTTAGATGATCGTAACTACCACATAAAACAGTCGATTCCTGCCTGAAATAGCATATTTTCACACTAGATTAAAATCACCAATAAAATGATCTCTCAGGAGAGTTATGTACCTCTCGTGGCGTCATAAGCAATAAACACATCTCTTACTTTTTTAGTTTCTGGAAAGTAATGTTTATTATTGTTTTTGTAACTCAAAGCGCGTGCTCAATCATGCCACGTCTTTTTTCTTTTTTTTTTATTCGAGGCTCCGCTATACCGTTTTTATTTTTTATCAGAGGCAAACACGTGCGTATAACGCCGGACCTTAAGTATAGTACATCAAAATAAACTAACTTCCTGAAAAAAGTATCGTTCGGCGTTGTAAAATTTAATTTTCGTGGCGTAGGGGGTCAGATTCTCAAATCCTGGACTGCAAATTTTCCGCACTGCATTGTTTTTTCTCGCGTTTTCGCGATAAAACACGTCAGCCTTGCCATGGTGGGATCAAATACGCCAGCGTCGGCAGTCGTTTACGAAGGATTGATCAACGCAAACATTTCCAGTCGCTATTCATGAATTGCCGCAGTTCGTCGGAATCTCAATGAATTGACTGCATGGTGAAAAAGGCAAAAAAATAAAACGATGCCGGTCAGTAAACGGAAGTTCCCGGGGCTCGCCAGCCTGCGAACAGCAAAGTGACGATGCCGGCCAGTCACTAAACTTCCATGTAATACTGGCCATCAAAGACAGCAAAATACCGATGCCGGCCAGTTACTGAACTTCCATGTAAATACTGGCCATCAAAGACAGCAAAATACCGATGCCGGCCAGTTGCTAAACTTTCATGTAAATACTGGCCATCAAAGACAGCAAAATACCGAAGCCGGCCAGTCACTGTAACTTCTACGGCTGGACTGGCCAGTGAGCAAGACGAAACCCCGACGCCGGCCGGGGCCGGTAGCTTCCCGGCGCCCATGGCCAGGCGCTGCCATCCTGTTACCAAGGGCGGGCCGGCGTAGCTCCAATACCGGCCGACGCGGAGTGCTACCTCCATCTACATGTTGACTGGCACCATATAGTGCCATATACAGGAGTATCAGGCATCCTATACAGTTATATATGACAGCCACTGGCACCATATATGACTTTATCTGGCAATATATTGCGTCATATATGGTGTGACCTTACCATATCTGCCCTGATTTCAGCCCTTGTATGGCAATATATGACCTTATATGTCTACTTATATGCCCATATACGGCCCTATATCAAATATATCTGGGTCATATATGACATTTCTGTAAGGGTAGTCACCAGTTAAACTGGTCGCGTCTGGTAAGTATGGTCGATGCTTTATAATGCTGGAATCAGTGGCCCATCAAATGCTCCAAATACGTCTTGAAAAATTTAATATTTCTTCACAGTTTTTTCAAATTGGGGATGATATGTTTCAACTTCATATCACATGATTTCCACATTTTTTTTTTGGTTCCAGGCAGGCAGTGCAATCTAACTGGTGGCTGTCAGCTCAAGCCTAATTAATCCTGAGGCGCCCAGCTATGTGGCAGTGGAGGGAGACCTCGAAGCCGCGTCGTTTGCTGAGGCAGTCCTGGTTGTATTCTGCATCTAGTTCGTCTTTAGCTGCGACTTGACCGCCGAAAGTGTTGTTCCAGAGGCCTTTATTGCGCTTAGTGGTTTCACCTTAGAACTTTTATAAGATATCTAATCATGACATTGATTTTTATGCCATTTTGTTTGTGACAGCCACAATAAAACATTGTCATTTACTTTCAGAACTAGGCCGTCTTTATCTATTATAAGGCCCACCCTTGAAGCACGTACTATCACACCCACAAAGGGCCATAGTACCTTTCTTTAGGGAGTAAAAGTGATTCCATCAAGTGGGCATTTAACCTGTAATAAGGTGGTGAACTGCGCCAATTGGTTGCTGTTATACATGATGGGGAAAACAGCTCGGAAAGCGCGGACTACGAAGAACAAACACGACAGGACAGCACTTTTCTGTCGTGTTTGTTCTTCGTAGTCCGCGATTTCTGAGCTGTTTTCCTCATCGTGTGCATTTAACCCCAATGTGGACCATAGTTCCCTCGAAAAGGAGGTAAAAGCAGCGCCCTCAATTACGTCGCGTTACCTCACAAAAGGGTTGAAATTCCCCCCTAAAGGAGGTAAAGGCTGACCCTGAAAGGATGACGTTTAACACCAAAAGTAACTAAGGTTACCTCCAAAAGGAGGCAATGTTGCACCCTAACCCATGGTGTAAGTTTGCACCCTCGTTGCAGGGGGTAACGATACCTCCAAAAGGGGTTGACCTGTGTGCAAGTCGGTTACCCCCTTAAGGAGGGTACAAGAGTACGCTTTTTTTAAGAGTGTGCTGGCGCGTAGGTCTATAAGATAATCATGCTCGTCTTATGCGGGAAGTAATACTTCATACCTATTCCATTCATCTTTGTGGTATTGCCTCTTTGCTACCACGACGTTTCGTGAAGGTACCGGTCTTCGGAGAGCTCTCAACGCGTCCGCCCGCTCAGTCGAGCATATGGACGTTTGACCTCGCACAGTGACTAACACAAGCACAGAAACAGGAGAACAACACACTAAGCTGTGGGTACACCAGACGACGCTCAGAGCGCACGTAAACATTCTCCTAGACGCGCTTCTCCGTGCGCAGCAAGTCCACAGAGATGGCGGCAAAAGAAGGACCGCAGTAATTCTGGAGTCATGTGAATAATTCCAATATATCGGCGCACGTCTCTGACATCGCGCCACTCCGGCGGCTCTCCCGTCTGCGCGGCGCTGATGCAGACGCTTCACAACATGCGAATATGGTTTCTACCCACATGCAATGCCCATACATGACGCGGCAAAATGTCTAATTTTTTTGTTAACTCCCTCTCGTTCTGTACTTCGGTCTCTCCGACATGACTGACTTGGCTTCGCTCGATAAGGAAGATTATGATCTGTCACATAACCTGGAGTCAGATTTGAGGGTTTTACGCGCCAAACCAACGACGGGAATCTGACACGCCCCAGCGAAAAACTGAGGATTAATTTCTACCGCCTGAGGATCTTCTGACGTGCACCCGAAAACTCGGTTACACGGCGCCTTCTCCGCAATAAGCCTCCGTCAGATTGCGGGCACCTCGGCCGTGATTCGAACCCGCCACCTGGGGATTTGTAGGCCGGCGCTTTGCCTCAAACCCACCCAGGCGTTTTTTTTTTTTTTTTTTTAGATTTTTAATAAAAGTATTTATTATCTACAAGCGTTAAAAGGACGTTTTTTTTTCGGCTCTACGAAACACTGCTCGTGCGCGAGAAGAAATATAGCACACCATCTTTGGTTTGAGTCATACACATTAGTAAACAGATAACGACTGCTGCGGCTTTCTTGCGGTTTGCATCAAAAGTCCCTCTGCCAGCCATATACCTACATCCTATGTAAAAACCCGGGACCCATTTACGGTGGCCTAGTGACTTATCTTTGTCCCCGTGTCTTCAGAGCTTGTTTGTTCAAGCGCTCTCTGAACTGCGACCAACATTCCAACCCTTGCTGCTCCGTCGCTCCTAACAGTGAGCTCACATACATGAATTCGTCACAGAAGTGTCTGACACGCGTGCTTGGCTCTTTCTAGGACCTCTAAGTGGTCCGTCCTAGATCACTAAATCGCATGGAGACCAAGTAGAGCCAACAGTTCCCAAGCCCTGTCAATAAACTGCAAAAACATTGCTGTCTTCCATTTTATGTAGAGGTCGGTCTGCCGCACTACCCTCAATTTAGCCCAAAAAAGCTGCGCATTTGTACAATATAAAAAACACATGCTGTAGCGTCTCTGGCGTGGGGTATTGCACAGAGTTTGGTGACCACGGCTCGTAAAACCCTTCTTTTACGAGCCACGTTTTAACCAGCAGTACTTCAAAGTGAAACCTGACGCACATTTTTGCTTGCTGTCCCAACAGGATATTTTCGTAAGCGATAGTACCACATCGTTAACAACGGCACTCCCCAAGGCATTACGGTACAATGGTGGTAGCATTATAGGTGCAGAGTGTTCCAATATGTAGTTTTTCTTTTAACCTTTTCGAGATATTCCTTTTAAAAACGTGCTTCGAAAAACATCTTTGCCGCGGCTATTTCTTTGTAAAATTACAAGCAACGTGACCGGGATTCTTCCGCGCCTCCCTCCAGCCATGAACTGAGAAAATTTCGACCCAGTACACTGAACGAAGAGAGTATCAGTGGATCTCTTTGATCTCGTAAAAAAATAAATCGCTGCACTTTCAGCTTGGGTGCAACATTCACCAGCCCTAAGCCACCTTCTAACCGCTTAAAAACAAATTGTCGCGCCTCATCCGTTCAAAATTCGGATCCCAAACAAAGGTATCAAAGAAGCGACGCACTTTTGCAATGTCACTCTAGGAGGGAGCCACCGAAGCGGCTTCAGGAGTCATGATAGTGAAATGGATATCAAATTCTGCAGCTTTTAGCTACTAAGATAAACATTTACGCATTATGAGAGGTTACATTGAAAATGGCGCTCGCAAATACACAGGACTGATGACCCATAACCTGCGTCTATGACGTAACGCCGCCTGTGCTTAGAAAAATGTTACATTAAAAAAACAAAAACAAATCTCGCAAATATTTAGCGATCATCAAACCACTGAAAGATAAGAAATACATAATCTATGTCAACTTCGTTATGGAAGCATCAAAACTTTCAGTCTGAATTAAATCATGCTGGCCACTATAAATTTTAGTGTTAATTTATTATTATTTGCTGTAACATTTACAAAAATGTCTATACTTTAGCTAGGAATCCATACACATTGATGCAACAGCATTGTTTTCGTGAAACAATTCTATCACACTTTGAAAAACAGTCGTTATCCACATCGCTCCATGCACCGTCACCATGAAAGTTTCTAGTTCAACACTGTTTTTTTGTTGGAAACAACCAATTCTGACATGCATCACGCGATGCCAGCAATTTATTTAATTTTATTTAAATATACACATATCTGTCACGCCGTAAGGTACGAGGTAAGAGATAAGAAATATGAAGACATAAACAAGCAAATATCATAGTTCGCGATATAATCAAACTATGAAATGAAATGTAGCAAACGTCCTAACAGAAAGCAACAATAGCTGGCCTTGGCAAAAAAAAAGGGGGCGGGAGTGGGAAAGGAAGTGTTGAATACTCAAAATGTTAACTCACGTTGATCAAAGCGTTTTTTTTAAGGGAGTTAGAAATTACTCAAAATACGATGATGAAAGGCTTAACAATCTGAAGATTCGTAAGAACCCAATAACGAGTTCATTTCACACGCTTTGGCACCGTGCGAGTTCTCTCCCAGTATGCATCGCACTCGCGCAGTGCTGCGCGGTAAACCGGGATCGAACGAAGTTGCCAGATGCCCCGAGTCCAGACTGATGCTGTCCCCATCTTTGTTGTAGTAGGGGTACAGACATCAATTCAAAACTAGCCCTTTGTGTTTGGCGTGATGGGTGGGAATGCAAGAGAGCAGTAGCTAACAACAATTATCTATAAACGGTGGTCGCTGCAACATGTAGTTTATATTTGCGATTACATCAAGCAACTCAGCTGTCGTAGAGATATTTACAGACGGTCTAAATTTCCGCAGCCAGCTGACTACGAAGCAGCTGGTTGCGATATTTGAAATCGTATAACCGTTTATACTGGAGAAAATTAATGATGATGTCCGCGGATAAGATTGTTTCGTTTTAAGCATGGCATTATGCGGGAACGAATGAAAGAATACGGCTTAAAGCTAGTCCGTGTGAATATCCTGCGCAATACGTTTCCTGGAACTTTCGATTTCGATCGTCCTATACAGGTGGATCAGATTTTAGCCCTTGTGAGGGTGTCGAGAACTAGAGTTTTCTCAAATAGAAAAGGACGGGGCAAGATAGCTGACGTAGGTAAATGTTAAGCATTATGATTTTGCCCAAGCCTCGGGTAAAGTCACCATGAGCTTTACCGGATGCTGACTTAACGCGTCACAGGTTTCTGCTAAGTGAGCTTTATCGACATATTTTTAGCTTTTAATTTGCACAGGGGGGGGGGGGGGGGGGGGGGGGGGCTAGAGAGATCTCGCGGCCGCTGATATGTTTGCCCTGAGCCTTCCTTTACAGACTTGTAGATTTGAGCGTCTGTACAAGAACCACGCGATTAAAACTTTGCGAATATACACAGGTTGTCGACTGCTTCTTTGTGAAAAAGCAGACTCTCACAATTCAAGCTCGCGTGTGATTCCGTTGCCCGCGGGACGCAATTACTAGCAGAAAATCTACTTTTTTTCTTTTGGTTCTGCTTTGCGAATGAAACATCGTAGCAAACGAACCCCCGTCGTCTGCTCTCGCTCCTCCTTGCTTGAGCGAGACATGACGGGATTACATTTTGGCGCACACTAGATTTTCTCGGTGCCAGCGAGTGCCTTCACGCGCTCAGTGACGGCGCCGAAACTAACCAGGAAAGGACAGCCACCCGTAGATTGCCGGCCGAAACGAACTCGTTCCACTCTGCGAGTGGGCGCGCGTGGTGAGGAGTGCAGTGAAACGAACTCGGTATAAGTCAATTTGTCAATCAGAGAGTCTACTTCTGAAAATTTTATAACAAACTGCTAGCTAGTAAACTGCTGGTAAAATGATTGAAAAAGCTTATTTAAATATTATGGGCATAAACGTTTCTGTTAGTCTGCGATGAAGCAGTTTAGTTAAATATATTTTTCTAAAAACAGAAAAAAAAACAGCAAACGTGTTTCTTTTTTTTTGTTTGCGTCGAAAGTTTTGTGTTTAACGCAGTCGCTTTAGAAAAACACTTCATTATTTTATGTTTATTTCCAACTGAGACCTGTATGCTGTATTTATATACAAGTGTATGATAACTGTTTAAATTTAACTTTAATGTTTGTTCCGGGAAAATGATCGGCGGCTACGTTGGTCGGAGTGTACTCGTAAACTCGAATGGCAGATATAAAGCAATCGTAAAAACATCCCGCGTCTTAAATTTTTTTTAGTTATACTTATTAGAAAAACTGCAGTGTAGACGAAAAGTTTCCTATTAAACATCATTCTCCTTTTTTAGTCTGAAATAGCCGTGCTCAAATGTCAAACAATTTTAGAAGCACTCTTCAGCAAAAATCTTATCCTCGTTGCCCTAACGTCAACTCTTAAAATATATACTTGAACAAAAAAAGTAAAAGCTACACGTGTTATGATTCTTTATTATCGAGAAGCTTTATTCACTCTATGACCCCCAGAAGTTTCAAACGGAGAGCATGTACGTATGTCATTTAATTTCGTATTTTGTTTCTTCTAGTTTTGTTTATCCTAACATTTGGAAGGATCCTATCAAAGGATCCTTCTTTTCTTAAAGTGGCTTGACGAAGAGTGAATGAAGAATATAACAGAAATAGCGCGCGCATTTTGGAGCAAAGTGAATACAAAATATACAGAAATAGCACGACCCTATAACAAATTAATTAGTGGATGTATCTATGGAATTAGTCAATTAAGGAGTGTCGACTAAGCTGGCTAAAAGTATTACTTAAACCCTAACCTTATATTTCACTATTTTTTAAATATTAGAAATGAGCGTTTCGCACGACAGTATAGTAGTTTAGAAAACAGTCGTTGAATTCACGTTTTTAGGAAATGCGGAGTGCGCATGCGCGCAACTATGGCGCGCCGAGCGCCCGGGGTTCGAGAGTATGTCGTATGAAAACTGCACCGCGTTTTTGCTCGAGATTGTTGGCGCCTTGTCACGCTCGTCGTGATGCCGAGGAATTGAGTGGCCTTTGGTTGCCGTAGTTGGCACCAGCCAAGGGACGAGAAGCGTTTTTTTTTTTTCCAATTCCCTTCGTAGAGACTGTCCTCTTCTCGAAGAGCGGCGTGGATCCGCGCAGTGAAGCGAGTGCACCCGTCACACCCGACCAAGGCTTTGGCAGACGAGCAAGCAGTCCTGAATATGCGGGGCGCACTTCTTAACAGGTGAGTTTCTCTAATCGCACTTCTGAAAAGCCTAAGAGCAACAATGTCACTTTAATATACAGGGTAGCCTTCGCTGGACAGGAACCACCCCGACTACGTGCCGACTGTGTTCACCTACGCGAAGAAGCGGGCATCAGGTCATTCAGGCCTTGGCCGCTCCGAACGATGGAAACATCGCACCTCTACGAAAGGTACTGCACGTTGCGTTGATGGTCGGCTTTGAATCATACTCATGCTGTCGACGATGACAGGAATTATCTTCTATAGCACGCGCTCTCGACCGCAACGACGTAGGTACAGGCGTCAGCGACCAAGCTTCACCGTTAATGTTTTCTGTGCGAGTTCTGGATGCCGACGGACTTCGACGCGGGGGAAAAAGCGAGATAAGTCAGATTTGTCTAGTTTTTGGAATTTTTAACCATGAAGTGCCGAGTGTCTTGTCTAAGATGAATGAAATAATTTAAGCTTTTAAAAATGAAGGCAGGTGGTAGTACTAATGTTTAGCCGATCGCAACTACGTAGATTGTGCCAAAAGGCAGACCCCAGCCCAAGTGACTGCTCCAGTTTCTGCCAGTCCTCAACAGGGAGTGCCTCCGCCAGCTGCCGAATCCTCTAACGCAGTAACCCGACTCACAGTACAAGAAGGAAGGTCCCACACCCAAGACCCTTGCCCGCCGTCTCTCCCAGATGAGGACAGAGGGAAGATTTCAGATGCAGCGTGTGAGATTGCTGGCACGTTTTGTTCACCATTCGAGTTAACTTCTTGCATGGGTTTCGTCTCATCAAAGTTCACTTTGTCCGAGAGGCCATCTTGTTACAACTCGTCGAAGAGGCTATTTCCTCACTGCTTTCTTGAATACTGCATCGAGCTTCTGCATTTGAGCAGAAATATGTAATTTTTCACATTCAAACCTTTACATGTGCAACAAGTTGCTGAACCTGAGGACGTGAGCTGAATTCATGTTTCGAACTGAGTGTTGAAACCATGATTTTTCAGCTGCCGTCGAACAGACCCCGGCCAAACTGCCTGCTCCTGTGAGCCCTCGACAGGGAGTGCCCCTGCCAACAACCGTTCAAGCAGGACTTCCGCTCGCTGGTCCTCTTATGGGTGGGGCCTGCAGCCCATGCCATTGCTCGTCTTCCTCGAACAACGCTCACATGGATCAGATAGGTCACTCGCAGCAAGCCACCGAAGGTGGTCGTTAAATCATTTTCGGGATATATATAGACGTCCTCGAGGCCAGTTGTGTAACCGCTGTGCCTGACTGCGTCTTCGACGGTGTGCTTGCCGTCCTATACCTTCCATCTATCAAAAGTGGTCCCCCAGTAGCAACAAATCACGTGACAGCTTTGGAAGTGTCATGCTGTCAGATATTGCTGTCCTGGCGAGGAAGACGAGCGGATGAATGTGGCGCTCTCGTCTCGACGACACAACTTGTAACTGTCAAGTAACCTATGACCCGTGATGCAGAGGTAGCTACAGCAGATTAGACGTCTGCTTTATCTGCCTTTGCTGCTTTGCCACCACCAGGACCGGGACGTCCGACAACATGATACTTTGAGAACGTTATCAGGCTACAAACAAGGGACTGAAAATAAGGATGCGGTAAATTCACCAGTCTGAGATGCATCAGGGCATTGTTGTGTCAGGAAGACACGGCTTAGTTATGCTGTACACCAACTCATGTTTACAAACAAACCGGAGTGCCCCTAGCGAACGCTACCGACGCAGCGCATGCGTGATGGAGTGTGGGCAAAATGCTCACCGTCGACCATAAACATACCATTGAATTGCGATGTTGTCGGCGTCGGTGTGAGTCCCCCTGCCCTTTTTCGCGTTCGAATTGTTGATTCTACGTCTTCCTAGCAATGTCTGACTACTGGAGCGGCCTCAGCGAAGTTACCGAGGCCCGTTACACCGCCAAACGTCGTGTGAATAATGTGACATGCGGCGATTCATTCCGCCTGAACGCCGTGGAATGTACGCTAAAGCCTGATTCGCATGATGAGATTTTACTTACAGTTTTCAGTCGGGACGTCGCTCGCGACTGCAAAGAAACACTGTCACTTTAACATACGGGGGAACGTACAGGGGGTCGTGGCTGCAAAAGCGTGAACCGTAGCTGAGATGGTCGACGTCGATATTGAAAATCGCAAGCAGAATGGGGCCAAGTGAATCAGGCATAACAAGTCGATGATGACTACTGGTAACAATGATCAACATCTCCTTGTATCTACTGTTTACTTCCAGCCTTTGAGGCCTACCCCTACTTCTTATCGCAAGTACCGGGCCCACGTTTGGTCTACGGGCCGGTGTCGTCTGAAAGAGCAGACGACAAGCAGAAATGTTTGAAAGAGCAGTTGACAGTTCGAACGATCAGGCGGCCGTCTGAACTTGAGGACGCACAGAACGAAGTCCGCAGGTTGTCCGTACAACTTGACGGTTTTCCGCCGTTTATGTTGGAAAGAAAAAAACAAATAAATCTGATGACCACAAGCATCCATGGATTCAACCCAAAGAGCTTTCCGCCCAAGCAATCGTGGTCCGACGGCGTCTGGTTTTCTCTTCTCACGGCACATATCGACGTTCTCCGGGCGAACCGAGCACTTGAAAACTGACCTTCAAACCTTTCTCGACTCTTTTGGTACAGCCCCAGTCGCGAAGTTTTGACGAGAAGGCAGGTTCTTGTTGGGTTCCTTTCAAAACAATGGAGGAATACACGTCTCAAATAGGGACTTCCGCCCACAGCCCCAGACCGGAAGTGCGCCCGACGCGCCACCACCGCGCCGTGACGTAACAGAGATGAGTTCGTGTTTAAAAAATTTGAAGCGGAAATAGCAACCCTGATACTCTGTAGGAAGCTCTAACCTACATATTTACACACACAAAAAAGAAAGCATCATGAAGTATGGCTTCCGAGCAGCATGCAGCTTTTTGCGAGTCCACATGCGGCTTGGCTTTTGGGTTTCGAGGACTATCGGAAAAAGGTTGTAAGGACCTTATACCAAGCTTGTTTGGTAATATTTTCCAGGCAACAAGAGGGCAAGCGCAGGAAAAGCTATACTACTGGATAAAAATGTAGAGAACACGTTTGATGAGTATGCGAAACATTTTTTTTTAAGATTAAAATGGCCACACAGATATTCACTATTTTTTTCGCTGCCTCTCCGTGTACTAGATGGAAGAAGCATTACATTTGTGTGCAAACTTAAAAGGCCAAATAGACCTCCAAGGTATCTTCGCATACTGGCTTTGTTTTTCCAAACCAATTAGGTTGATTCAGAAGGTTGTAGGAATAGCATATACTAGGGGTGGCCAAACGGGCTCACGAGCGGCGTACAGATCTCTGATTCCAAGTGAAGCTCCTGTGATCTGATTACTGTAAACAAGAAAATTACTGGGACCAAACACTGAACTTGTTCATGAAAATGATGCAATAAACAACAGGTGGAAACCTTGGCACGCCAACATTGCTAGTTTTAAATGGGCTTTTGCTTGCCAATCTGGAAATTAAAATAAAATGTATCAAGAAGTGCGAATGTAATCTGGATCTTCAGATTCATTAACTTATTTGCTGCCTCCTTGCATTCTAAGCAGAGACAGCATCAGTTTTGCGTACAAAGCTCAGCCCAGGTGATGAACTTGGCTATTGTAGATACATCGAATATGTCAAAGGAAAAACAACGAACAAAAGACGGGGACACACCGTTCTCGTCTCCTGCGCATTTTTTGTTTCTTTCGCCATGCTTTGCTTAGTATTGGTTTGTAAGTTAGCTTCGGTGGTTAGCTTAATATTTCCGCACAACGCTATGCTGTCGCCCCAAGCTTCTCTGAAAATAAGACTTCCTTGCGGTTCCACCGACATATTTGTTTGGCCACCTCTGGCATATACCGATATAAAGCAAAGCAATCAAGCAAAAATGGCTGTATAAACATTACTTTGTACTATGTGCATGCTTCTTTTTTACAGATACTGAAGAGGGAGCTGCCATTGGACCCTCAGTGATGTCAAGGGCTTGTGAGGGGTGTAGGCTGCGGGACCTTAGGACCGCCCAGCTGCAGCAACGGAACCTGTGCTTGGAGTTCGCGCTAAAACGCAGCGAAGCAGAAGTGTGGCACCTCAAAGCATGCCAGTTGACTGTCGTTGGCATTCGACACAAACCCAAGAAGTGTATGTACTACACTGGGCTGCCCGATCGTTTGCTGTATTTGAAGCGATGTACGACTTTTTTTAACCTCGTGCAGCCTTGATGAAGTAGTACTGGAAGTGCAACGAGAGAACCAGCGAGATGAAAGGCCGCCCGCGGCCGATGGAGCTTATTGAAAAGTTCTTCATGGTCTGTGTGAGGTTAAGGACTGGAATGGCCGATAAGGAAATGTCTCACAACTCTGGAGTGTCTGAAGGGCAGCTGAGTAAAGTTTTCACAAGGTGGATGATTTTCCTCGAAAGCGAGTTGAAGGCATTGACTCGGTTTCCTCATTTGCTTGAAATTCAAGAGAACCTGCCCCACGCTTTTCGAAACTTTCCGAACAAAAGGGTAGTCCTCGACGGAATGGAGGTGCGAATTCAGAGGCCGTCTTCTCTGTGTGCCCAGAGGCAGACGTTTTCGCCTTAATAACATTTTAAGACATACAAAGCCGTCATTGGCTGCAGCCCTGACGGGCACATTTCGTATATTTCGGATTTGTGGAAAGGCTCTGTTTCAGATCGCCTGATTGTTGAGCAAAGTGGGCTGATGTGGCTGTTGGAGCCAGGCGATGCCGTTATGGTCGATAAAGGTTTCAGACTGTACGACCTGCCACCAGGGGTGCAAGTACACAATCCTGCTTTCAGAAAGCCTCGAGAACCACAGATGTCCGAGGAGGACGTCTGAGCCTGATCTGATAAATCACGTCCAGATAGCTCATGGTGACCCGAACTTTAATTACGTTTGCAAGTTGGGTGAGTGCTCTCCGCCTGGACGATATTTTACTGCATTTGAGAGTTTCAGAAAGCACATCAAACGTAAACATGTCGAGGGAGGATCTGCGGAACCAGAAAATAGTAGCAGTGTGAGGGTGATGCATGCCACTGCTCCATCGTTGTCCCCCATCCCCATCCCCCCCCCCTCCCATCTTCACTTTCTTTATACTATATATGTGTACACCATCAGACTAAAATGGTAGAAAAATGTGAAATAACTTCTTTCATTCTCTCTTTCATAAAACTTTCTTTTATAACCCACCTTTTAAACAGGAACTTATTTCGCAGCCTTCATACTTCTCATCGCGCATGGATCACCAGTTCAAATTTGCCATTCCTAACTGCAGCACAATTATGTTGTTTTAATTCTTTCATCCAAAAAACCAACTCAGACTGGAACCGACTTCCCCCTTCCATTGCCTCCATTGAAGATCCGTCATCATTTCAATCCCCCATAACCGAATTGTTTTCTAATCCTGCACTTTTTAATGTTTTTACTGCATATTGTAGCAGTGTTGATGTATTCAGTCCAAGTACCCACCCCCTCTGTAATTCCCCATGGGCCCTGAGGGTATACAAAATAAATAAAAATAAATAAATTAACATACATAACATATATGTTTGATATATACTGTATGCGCAATATTTTATCTGCTTTTATGCAGAAGAGGTTGATGGGGAGACGTTACTAAACTTGTCAGTGAGGATGATTGAGCAGTTGCTCCCTGCTGTGAAACTGCGAGTCAAACTGCTAAAACTGATTGAACAGCTAAAAGGAGACATAAAAGAAAGGTAGGGTACATTACCCAATTGGAAATTTGCGTTCCATTTGTGAAATTCAAGATGGACTAATTACATTGTTATCTTTCAGCTTGCCTGGACCCTCCAATGTGGCTCGTGCTAGTAACACAGCAGCCTCAGTTTGGTCTACAGAAGTTGTGAGGAATGTATGGCCACAAAGATATACTCTCCCAGAATTTCCCCCGCTACTGTTACAGAGGCTGGGTGAAAAGAGTGAACTGTTCCCTCACCCACAGCGAAATGAAGCACGAACAAAGTTGGTCCCTGCGTTGGCAGACGACATTCAGAGCAAAACTCCGTAAGCAATAGCATTTGAAGTCCTCACTTATATATCTTAAAATAGAGGCTAACATTCGTTGTTTTTTCTTTCCAGAACGCCAAGTCGGTCTTAGCTAGGTGATGTCATGCGTGCCCTCCAAACGGCATACCCCTTCCTGGCCGACTCAACTGGACACTGCGTAAGATTTAGTTTTCATTCTGACAATTGAAATGCTTGTATCGAATTATCTGCATAGTAGCAGGCTTGCTCCTCATCACTCTCAATGTAGGATTCGCTGCGAAACAGCCTTATTAACAAAATAAAAAAAGGAAAGGTTGCTTCTTATGCATCTGCCGGAAGTTCAGCATAACAAGGAAAACTATATCAAAGATGGTGGGCGAAAGCGAAAGGGAAAACGCCAACGCAGTGACTGTATTCAAAAACACAAAAGGACCATGGTAAGTTGGTTGTAACCTGGTTTTGATAAAATTAGAACAAATAAACTAACCTGGAAGCGGGAATTGTACTCAGATAGTTATTCAGCTAAATGTTGTTATGTAATTGCTGCACCATATGCTTCAAAGTGCTTCGCCTGTTACATTTTTGCCAAAATGAGAGGCATCTTTATAGATTTTTCATTTGCCCGACCAGAGGAACGGTTAGAAGCTTGGGAATAACGTTACCAAATTTGGCTTGATTGTTTTTAAAAGACATATTTATTGTTCGCATGCAGATTCTTGTTATAATGTCTTAAATATATGACATTGATATTCACAATCAAATGACGAAATCTTTGTTTTATTGCAACCTTAAGAACTGTAACAAAACATCACTTTGAGTACTAAAAATGTTTCTATTTTAACATTATTTTAGTGGTACATACTGTTTGCTTTGGTTTTGATTCCGTACCTAAAACAACCATTTACAGCAGTTCATACTATCCATCATCACTCAGACTCTTGTTGCCATGTCTGGTGCTTCTATGTGCAACTAAACAGATAGTGCTTTGTTCGAGAGAAACAAACTTGTCAAGCAATTGATGTTAACAAAAGGTTGCCCAGGAGTGAGAGGGCAAAATAAATATAGTGTTTTAGTTTAGCATGCCTACACATTAACCCATGATAATATTCAGTGGTAAGAATAAAGATGAAGTTTCTGCTTACATGCCAATACATCTTTTAGCGGCTCCTGAACGGACTTTTGACTACTCCAACAGGTTCTCCAAAGTGACTCCAACGAATCACATTGCTGTAAATACAATCTGTAATATACACAGTTGTATGGCGTGTCAGATATATCAAACACTGTCTGATTGTCTCTTGGTTAAATCTCTTTTGTTTCATTGAACTGCCCTATTATCACTAAAATATAGAGTGCATATAACTTGATCTATTTGGAGCCGTGCACCCACTGTTTAAATTACAATTTTTTACATAACATAAAATAAGCCTTGCTGGAGTTCATCAGGTAAACAGCTTTGTTTTTCATATCTCATATTGTGTGCACGGCACTAACTTCTTTTTTCAGGTTCCACATCATGACGTAGGAGAAGGTACCAACAACATTGCAGAACACGTAGAGATTATGGCTGCTGAATGCTCCAAGGCTGCACCTGATGTGAAGCTCCTACTTCAAATGATGGCACAGACGTCACAGGCAAGGAGGGTAGCCATCGCTGGCAAGACTACCCCTGATGTTATTTAGCGTTACCCGGCCCTCTGCATTCCCGAAGTGGTAATTTCAACTCCTTTTCCACTAAACATTCAAAGCAATGGACAGCCTGAATGGTGCATCAGTTTTTTCTTGCTTTGAGTTACTTTAAACCCAAAAAGTGTACTAAGAGACTTGGGCACTGTCTAAATTCAGCTAACAACCTTGTTTGCAGCTGCCTACTTGCAGTGCTGTTGTGCTCTTTGTGTGGGTTTAACACGTGTTTATGTCACTTGCACTGGCAGTCTGTGGTTGGAGAGGGGCATCACGAGGAGGAAGGGGCCAGAATTCTTGTTTTGCTGCAATTCCCTTTTTTCTGCTTCCACACCTGAGTGGTTGCCTCGCCCACCTCGTCTCCAAGATAAAATTTTTATCTATAAAGCATACCTCAACAAGAAAAGGTTTAGAAGTTTTTCCAAGTCGGTTTTTGTTTTCTTTTGTTAGTGGTCAAATAGTAGATCTGAGCTCGGTAATGTGCCACATATCAAATCAGACATCTAGGACGTTGTCTCAATTTTTTCAAGGCCAAAAGTTCAGTATCTCACAGAAGTCCTTTAGGGGATTTACAAGCAGTTGCATATGTTTGATCTCATCAAAGCTAAAGCTTGATGGGCTTTTAAACTAACATTTGTAATATTTTCCACGGTAGGGCGTAACTTTAATGCTGGTTGGCTTCATTAAATAATGATGCCTTGCTCTGTTAACCAAACCAAAAAAAAAATTTACCTTCCAGCTACAACAGGAGCTGGATCTCATGAAGGGTACCAGCAGCATTTCAAGTGTAGAAACAAGAACGGAACAGGCAAATGGCCTACTTCATCGGATAATGAAGTTTCACCCCTCTGACTACATCCGACAACTGAAGGGGTTTGAAGAAACCTGTCCAGGGAGTGCCAAGCTGCAAGGTGCAACTCTTTTTTTAAGGTTAAAACTGACCGATTTCAGAAATTCCTGAATGTGATTCATGAGGTTTTTGTGTATATTTTATTTCTATGTATTGTTTGCTAGCGTGTATATTCCATTGTCTTGATAATACATTTTTAGTTGCTAGTTAGCGCTGTTTGCTGTTCTTTCTCAGGTGTTTTTCTTTGTTTGCATTATTCCCACCGTTTAAGCTGTGAGAATTTCTCAAATAACTATTTACCGAGGCAGGGTTATAAAGCAGAAACTGCCCCCCCCCCCCTTCCGAATTGTACTTGAGAAAGAAGCTCTCGGTAAACATCTTTTTTTTTTCTTCGTCCAGGGTCTGATGATGGTGATCTTGAAAAGTTAGGTTTTGGTGTTCATTTGCTTATAAATATATGATAGGTACTAAAAAGTGGCTAATTGGTAACAAATTATAGTCTTCAAAGACTAAAAGCAAAATTCTGCTTTGAAAGGAGGTCCTAGATCTTTAGGAACGTTCCTACCCCAGTGCTCAAGAATTTTGGTAGTATGAATAGTTTTGTTTCCGTTACATTTTGCACACTGTCATTGCAGACTGTTTGAAAGTCCTCGGAGTTACATTTTGCACATTCATTTCTGAATCTTTAAAAGCCCTCGGAGTTCCAAAAAAAGTTAATTCAAAAGTTTTTCAATATGTGTAATGAATCTGTGAAGTATGACGTTCCACTAGGCCGTGTTTTATTTGATCTATATTTTAGGCAGAGAAGCATTCTTCTCGTGTGCTAAGTTTCAATCTAGTGATGTTCAATAAACGTCAGTATGTTTTTCGGTGAACCGCTGTATCTTCTCCTCACTTCACCATACACAAGATCGACATTGCAGGGCATCTCTTTTGTTTCTCCTACCTCTATCCTCATACTTAGTCTTGACAAGAGTAACAATGATGAATGTGTTCTTGAATACCCATTCAAGCCAGCGATTTTGCAGTAGAGGTAGTGCCCCAGAAAAGTTGCCATATTGTTCAAAGCCTGTTTTGCACATCTGTTGAGGTTTACAAGACGTCTAGCTGATGTATATTGCCTCTTTGAACCGTTCGAGACAGTCGATAAAGAGCGGCTTTCAACAGAGCTACTCAACATCTAAAACTGCTGCCCAAGTCGCTCTTTGCGAATAAGGTATTCAAGTTAAAATTGAAAGTGGTCTTTGCAGAAAAACCCTTAATTTGAAAGGTTAATAATAAAGAGCTCTCTCGGTGAAAAAATAACTTAAAACATAGGGGTGAGCAAATAGTGGTTGAAATGGAATGTCCTTCGTGGTTCTTTTTATTTCTCTCTCAGATGGAACGGTTTTTTATCAAATACCTTTGCAAGCTTCCTATAAGCTCCTTCAATTGACCAGTTAATCATTAAAAACCTTTATTTAGTTCTTTTAGGGGCTAAGGAAATAAGAGTTCTAAATAACCTTTCAAGGGAACTTTACTGTGGGGTGTGCGAATACCCCTCGGTTCAAATAGCGCAGCGATATTTCTAGATTCAACAAGTCCACTATACACAATGACTTTTATTGCAGTGTTTAACCTAGAAATATCGCTGTGCTATTTTAACCGAGGGGGTATTCGCACATCCCAACATAAACGTTCACTTGCAAGGTCATTTAGAACTTATTTCCTTAGTCCCTAAAAGAACTCAATGAAGGTTCTTCATAATATTAACTGGTTAATTAAAAAAAAGCTTATAAGAACCTTCCAAAGGTTCTTGATGAAAAACCATTCCACCCGAGAGAGAACTAAAAAGAACTGTTTCGGCGACAGAAGGGCTGAAAAGAACTTTTTAGTCGTTCCTCACGAAGAACTGTTAAACGGTTCTTCACCAAGAACTGTTTTAGCAAGAGAAGGGCTGAAAATAACTTTTTAAAAGTTCCTCACCAAAAACTGTTTTATTGAAAAGAGAACGTAAAATAACTCCTTAAAGGTTCTTCATGAAGAACCTTTTATAAGGTGCTTAAAATAACCTTTTAGGGTGCTAAATATGGACAAGCCGAAGAACTCCAATACGTTCTTTTCCCAACTGATTTTTTTTAGAGTGTACGACTCAAATGTAATATATACACAACATTTTATGGGAGAAACTCTTGCATACACACCTCTGGCTGGTACAATCCAAGAACAGAGGATGTCCGTGCAAGATGCAGTGCTCTCGTTGCAGCTCTCCTGTGCATACAGCAGCAGCGCTGCGATGTGCTGGCAGCATCCGCTTTTTCAAGAAAAAGAAAGAAAAACAACTAATTAATCTTAAATAGATAGACAGATTGCTATGCTCAGATACTATTAACAACGCGCGTGAGAAGCAGATATCAACTTGTACAACTTGTTTACATACACCACTTGTCAGCTTAATAAGTATTGCTGCCCGTCTTCGAGTAATTAAATGTGCGAGATCTCGGAGAGCTCGAGACATTCAATGTTTGTGTCTATATTTGTTTTTTAGTTGGTTCGCCTGGCAGAGATGATTAGGATCGATTGAATCTGAACCTAGCTCTTTAGTGGCTGCGCAATCAAAGGTTTGGCATGGACTAGTTCAACTACTTAGCAAGCGTCCTATCAACCGAAACGCTTGTGCACTCTCAAGTAGTGCACTAGCGTTGCGCTACACGCGTTGCTGCCACTAATGCGAGAACATTAAATTGAATAGCTCGTTATCAGGCCATCACTCACCCAGCAACACAGCTGCAAATGCCGCCCAACACGGTGCCGGTTTTCTGTCGAACCAAGCGGACGCAATGTAGGTCAGATTCTTCATCACTGCAAGGCATACGCATTGCACAAGACACATCCGAGTGTCGTCCGGCGTGTTCCGCCGTACGTTACGAACGTAGCCCTCGTCTTTGAAGGCCCATCCTCGCTGCGCCTGGCGCCAGGTATCAATCTCGGAGTACACGTGGAGCCAGACTTGATCTTGCGAAAATTGCGCGCACAACCGAGGCCTCTCAACCCAGCCGTCCGATAGAAAAGAGAAAAGAACATTCTCATCGTCAGTCATCGCGTCACAAAACGACACTACGGAACGGTAAACACAAACGTTCACGAGAAACGTGCTGAACAACGTACGATGTCGCAAACCGCTGGCGCAAATCTTCCTCTCTAAAGCCTCAAACCCAGACTCTATTAGCTTCCAAGTTTTGCCGATAGGCGGCAGAAGCTATCCCGAAAAACGTGGGTTCCAGAAAAAAAAGATCACGGCAATCGCTACTCTTTTTCTCGCAGTTGACTGACTCTGATGTTTCTCTCGCAGCCCGTCGTCATGACAAAGTTTGGTCAACGGGATAAACTTTTAGATTCTGGTTGCTGTTCTTACTATCTTCATTAAACCGTTTCTACTCGGTAAGAGGGCAGGGTGTAACGAGGAGCCCGAACATACATTTACCCCACTTCCGGTAGTTGTAGGGTGTACGAAGGGTATATGAAGGGTGTTACTTTCACCTAAACCCTAGTTACGCCCTTTGTGCACGCTACAGAAAATGATATCGTGCTTGCAAATGTTAAACGAAGTGTTTGCTAAAAAAAAAAAACATTTTCTTCGCGCGATTATGCGTGTGAAGCCATTTAGTGTGTAGTGTCCGCTCTTGGGGAGTTTGATACTTTAGACCCATGTTGCGGATTTAAAAAAACAGTACGCGGGATGGCCAAAAAAAACGTGCTTTTCGTGTAAGGCTCGTCAAATTATGAGGCGCTGGAGAAATTCAGCCTTCTGCGTTAAGTCCTTATTTCGAACTCTTTTTGTTCGCCTTCCGCCCATTGAAAAGCATGCGGGAAGGGCCTTAGAACGCACCTGGTATCGCTGCGGCGCAGCGATACCAGGTGCGTTCTAAGTCCCTTCCCGCATGCTTTTCAATGGGCGGAAGGCGAACAAAAAGAGTTCGAAATAAGGACTTAACGCAGAAGGCTGAATTTCTCCAGCGCCTCATAATTTGACGAGCCTTACACGAAAAGCATGTTTTTTTGGCCATCCCGCGTCCTGTTTTTTTTTTTATCCGCAACATGGGTCTAAAGTATCAATCTGCCCGCTCTTGACCGGTCACTATCCAAAAATGCGCAGGTTTCTGGAAAGCAAAGTCTGTCACCTCTGGTGCGTCGCTGAGGCACCGCTTTGATATCGCACCCTCGAAGTCGATTATGACTGCCTTGCCGCAGTCCGGTGCTAAAATAGCATCCGACGTGGACTATGGCGCATTCCTGCTCCTCTTCTTGCGTGGCGTGTTGCTTTCGTGATTACACGTGTTTCGTGCCCCCCTTTCTTTGAGTTCACCCCGAGTCCGCAGTCCCCGCTGACCGTGTGCGAGGCCTGGAATCTGATGTGTGCGTGTCCGACAATGCGGTAACTGCAGTGGTCATAACTGCCGCATCAGCTTGAGCATCGTCCATAACAAGGTTCGGGTAGAAACAGGCGGACAACTGACTGGCTGCTGCTCACTCGTACAACCGCTCAGAGGTTTTGAACTCATGCAGGGATGCTCGACAGTTAGCACTTTGATGCCTTGTAGTCACACCGAAAGTGCCCCGTACGTCGCCAACGGATGTGCAAAGGTGCGCGCGTGGGTGACCATCAGCGCAGTATCTTAGCTAAGGCGGATCCGGTGAAGGAGAGACCCCAGAGACGAACCTTCGCAGAACATCATCCATATGACGATAAACGTCCAGTAAACATACCCCAAGCTCTTGAGCTTCTACGTTTCCCAGGCGACCCTCTCGACCCCGCCGCACGGTTCTACGAAAAATCGAGTGGAGCAAACGGATGTATGCTCCATCCAGTGTATTTTTTCCCCGAGGTCTCGCATTTTGGGATCGATGACTGGAGTCTGGGTATGATTGTTTCCGTCTTTCCGCATATTTTTCTTCTCTGGATGAATATACTCTGGTGTATTGGTTTACAGGAAACATTTCGGCAACCATAAATACATTTTTAGTATCCTTTTAAAGGGGCATTGCAACAGTTTGTACGTGTAAGTAATTTGCATTTTTTTATTTTTACATTGTTTATCTTACCAAGAGGAATAGATAAACTGCCTCATTCTTTTGAAATATTGCGTTTCCGTTGCATAATAGCGAAGAAAAGAACGGGAATGTTTCGCCATTTGCAGCTTGGGAGTGGCAGCCATGGGAACTAAGGCGTGACGCGCAAGGGGAATAGCGTAATAGGTTGGCAAGATGTGCCATTCTGTGCTCGATCTAATGCTGTATTTGATCAATATTGCCGTTTAAACAAGAGTAAATGCGTCAAAGACCTCATATCATTGACAAAGTTGTACTATATTCAGTTTTAGTTGCGCCGTATGCCCTTTGGTGCACAAAAACTATTCCTCCCTTGAGTCTCACCCCGCTGCGCTACTGCTTCAGTTGAACTTCCCGACGAAAAGACAAGCTCTTTGCTTTCCTCGCCCTCCCCCTCTCTCCCCTCTCTCCATTTCGCTCAGACCAAGCTTCAAAGTCGCCCTTTGAGTCGCAAGCAGTGGCCGCGCAGGCTGGAGGTTTTGAAAGAGAATCCCAAGGGATCCCCCCTATCCTTTTTGCGCGTCAGTGTGCACGTGGCTCGGAACAAGGTGTAAGAGTGGACAGTGGTTTAGAGGCGCCATAAAACGTCAATTGTTTGAATTTTATTTTTTTATAAAGACGTGCGTAGGCAAAAATTGTTTTCAGTTCTTTAATCCAGACAGGACAGGGAACCACTACCGCAAGTATTTGACCAAAGACCAAACATTATTGCACGGCAACTTTAAATAATGTTTAGTAAGTGATCAGTAAGAACATTGAACTGGCAAAACTGCTGATGTGTCTATTGCCAGTCGGACGATTTCTCAGCGCACAACACACTACTTATGATTGGTGAATGAAACGAACATATTTTTAAAAATTAAAGTTTACAACACTAATAAAAACCCAGTTTAAAAAATAGGCTGTATATTTTCTCAAACCATTACAGTTTTTTGCGATTGCCCTAGCACCTGACGACCTCGTTCGAATAACGTTATTTCTAAAGAAGGTCGAAGATGAAATAGCATTAAAAGTTATACTTAAAACAACAACAAAAAAACAGTGTTTGCGGTTTTTCAAAACACTAAGTGAACCAATGTCACTGAAATATATGACAGGCAGCTAAAAAAGAAAACACAAAAAAATGTGCACCGGCACTTCTTTGTCACGCCCTGAACAATACTACATTTCGATTTCGCAGAATCCGTCACCCAATTTTTTCTATGTTCAGAGCTTTCTTTGAGCTATAAGGAATTTCGAGGCCCAATTCTTGCTCGGGTAGGAAAGCCTTTAAAACAAATTACAGATTAAAACAGCACGCACTCATGAGACCACTGAATATGCGGCATAAGTTTCCCGTTTCCTGCTGCGCACGGGAAAGGAATGAGACGGACAGTAAAATTTCCGTCTGTCATCTGAGGCGCCGGTGGCGTTGAACCTTCAGGGTTGCCCAATTGACACTTTACGGGGAAGAGGTGCAAAGTGCTCAAAACACTGTATTTTGTCCTTTTTCTATTTCCTTCAGTGCGTTTTTTTTTTTTTAACCTTTGTTTTAAAGTTTCCATCCAGTTTGTACGCTTTCTGTGGCTCCGGGGAATTCCACGGTGGATTTTGCCCATCGTGACGTGAAAAAGCACTAGAGGAATGGGCAGAAAGACTTACCGTGGAAAGCCCGGTGTTAGCAAAGATAACCAAAATATTTCACACGTGCGCATGCGAGAAAAAAATAAAAAAATTTCTGGCGAGTTCGCTGACGCACACCAAATGTCACCCTCGACGGTTAAGGAGAAACGGAATAATGCTTTTATGGAAGATTTCGCCATACAAAAGAGGTGCAGATGTCCTAATAGTAAGTGCCTGAGACAGCGGAACGTCCTTGCTTCTCCGACCGGATAT
Source organism: Ixodes persulcatus (assembly GCA_013358835.2). NCBI lineage: Eukaryota > Metazoa > Arthropoda > Arachnida > Ixodida > Ixodidae > Ixodes > Ixodes persulcatus. Next base: position 834,423 of record JABSTQ010010167.1, on the reverse strand, counting down.
TGGGATGCCCGGAGATCGAATGCCGGTTCCGCTGAAGGTTTCGTCTTTATGAGACGAGAATTTGTTTCATTTGATCAAGTACGTTTCATCTATCTGCATTTTTTCGGTAATTTCCTCTTTGAAGTCTACGTACGATGATGAAAGTGCCCGCGATATATTCAAACGTGGCTTTTGATTCTCAGATATGATCACACCCTGTCTCTAAATGTCACAAACAAGAAGTAATACATGCGCATATGACGAGCCAAAGAATGAAAGGAATTCCGGAGCACAATTCGAGCACGTACCACGGGCAAACAGGCGTCGTACTGAGATCAATGTGGCGGCGTGAGCTTCCAGAACACCTCTGATTGAACAGCTTTCCTTACGGTGCATTAATAAGATATAAAGAAAACACCAGAAATACGAGGAGGAGTGACGTGGTGGTCAGCATGCCCGACCGGATGTCGGGAAGCCCGGAGTTAAAATCCCGTCTCCGCGAAATATTCTGTCTCTCAGCGTCTTCGTAGAGACTCATTCAATCAAGTCCGATTCATCCATCAGCATATTTTTGAACATTTTATCATTGGAGACTACCCACGGTGATGAAAGGTCCCTTGATATTTTCAAACATGGCTCTCATTTCTCGCAGAGGATGATACCGTGTCTCTAAATCTCATAAACAAGCAGCAAAAACAAACAGTGAGAGCGAATTCTGGAGCACGGCGAGCACGTACAAGGCACAGCAAGCGTCGCACCGCGTACTGCTCGACGGCGTGTGCTTCCAGAACAAATCTGATTGGATATCTTTTGTTGTGGCGCCTTAATAAGACAGGTAGGAAACGTCAGAAAGAAAAGGCGGAGTGGTGTAGTGGTTAGCATACACCACGTGATATTGGTAAGCCCGGATTTCAAATCCGGGCTCCGCCAAAGATTTTATCTTTTGGCGGCTTTGTAAACTTTCATTCCTTCGAACAAGTACGGCTCATTCATCTGCATATTTCCGATCATTGATGATTTTCTCTTTCGAAACCACGTACGGTAATGGAAGTGCCCGTGATATATACTAAATATTTTAAAACTAAGGTAATCTTAAGGTGTGTGCAGAAAAGCATATAGAAGCCACCCAGGATCAGACGAACTCGAAAAGCTTAACTAAATGTAAAAATACAAAGATGTTTTGAAATTCGTCTGTTCCTGCTTGACTTTTAATTTATATATATATATATATATATATATATATATATATATATATATATATATATATATAATCTCTGCGACAATAAACAACTAGAGGGTATATATTCCTAGATCTAGCAAAGACAAACGATGCCGTCTCACATAGTAAATTGTTATACATACTTAATTCTATTAAGAAATTACAAAACACTAAATTTGCTGAAAGCGTACTTTGTTTCTTTAGGTATGAACTTGCGGAGTGGTGTAGTGGTTAACATAGCCGACCGGATATTGGTAAGCCCGGATTTTAAGTCCGGGCTCCGCCAGAGATTTTATCTTTCGGCGGCTCCGTAAACTTTCATTCCTTCGATCAAGTACGGCTCATTCATCTGCATATTTCCGATTATTGATTATTGGCTTTTAGAGAACACGCATGATGATGGAACTGCACGTGATGTATATATATATATATTAAAACTGTGGTAGTCCGAAGGCGTGTGCATATTGCATATAGAAGCCACCCAGGATCAGACATACTCGAAAAGTTTAATTAAATGTAAAAAATACATGGTACATGGGACGTTTCGAAGTTCGTCTGTTCCTGGTTGGCTTCTAAATTAGATATATATTATGATGAAGATTCTTAACATCGTCATCGTACATCAACATATCGCCACCATCATCGCCGTCACGAATGGCTCGTGTGGCCCCCCTGGGCACCGCGGGCCAATTCGAACATTAACATCACTGAGACCGGTCGTTGCACCTCCGTCTTCCTAGCATTATTGGCGGAGGTGCGGGATAATCGATCCCAGTAACGACGTTCCTATCACCCTGGAGCTTCGTCGCAGAAGGAGACCAGTGACCATGACCAGCGGTGGCCAATCCTCCTCCGATGCCCCTGCAGCTGCAGTCAGCCCTACCCCCAGCCAGCTCTGACATCCCAAAACCTTTGCCGGACTCCGAGAGGACGACGTGGAGGACTGGCTGGACGTCTACGAGCGAGTGAGCCTTTATAACAAGTGGTATGACCTGGAAAAACTGAGGAATGCTATTTTTTATCTCTCCAATGTGGCGAAGATCTGGTTTACGAAAAATAAAGATGAGCTACTATTCAAAACCCAGCTAGCCGACTTGCACTTTCCTCTATGGAATGATCTCTATGCGGTTGTTCCGCCATTGTGCAGTGGTCCGGATCTTATAATAATCGGCACGGGAATTTCGAAAGGGGTCTACACCGCCCGTTATAAAAGTTACAGTGACGAACAATAAAGATAGGCTGCTATTCAAAACCCAGCTAGCCGAAATCTTCGGCAAACTCGTGCCACGTGGCCGGTAATCCCACATTAATGGCAGATTGGACGCGACCGATATCCCCAGGATCCGTAGTTGGGATAGGTGGGGCGGCTGCGCCAGGGGGGTAAGGACGCTTGTTAAAAGCAGGCGAGATGGAAGCCAGAGCAGGAAGGTCCGGAATCCTTTGGGGAACTCCTGAACAAAGAGTTTCATCAGAAGTTCGAAGTCCATCGGTGACATTAGAGGAAGTCGCCGTTGGTGTGATGACAGAAGCAATCTCCTGTTGTATAATGCAGCGCAACTATTGCGACCAATCACAACGCGTTATGTTGGCTTTCCTCCTTGAAAGATCTCACTGGCATACTTGTTCGATGGACGCTTGCGCTTCAGGAGTACAATTATATAGTAGCCTACAAATCTGGGCGCAAACATGCAGACGCTGACAGTCTATCTTGATGTCCCGTAGACGAACCAGATGAACGGCTTGAAAACATGAATGACGTTTTTGATGTCTCAGCACTCAATTTCGACTTTATTACAGATGAGTAATCTAAAGATTCATGGGTCAAACGAATCATCGACCATCTTAATAAAACAAATAAGTTCCATACAAAAAGGTTGCGAAAAGCGTTACATAACTTTCTTCTCCAAGACGGTATACTCTGCCGGCATAACTTTTCCCCTTGAGGAAACCGCTGGCTCCTCGTGGTTCCTCGCCAAATGCGCACTAATATTCTTCGATCATTTCATGATGACCTATACCTCAGGACACATGGGATTTAACTAAACGTGCGCTGGCATTAAGCGACGCTACATCTGGCCTGAGCTTCAGACATCTGCTTTTAAATATGTTCAGTCCTGCTTGATATGCCAGCGTAGAAAACGTCCAGCCACTGCTTCTGCTGCTTTACTGCAACCATTAGTTTGCCTAAGTGCGCCTTTCGAACGAGTGGGAATCGATTTTTTCGGTATGTTCCCTTTTTTTCTCACGCTCATCGCTGGATAGTCACGGCCGTTGACCGCATAACTAGAAAGGCCGAGACTGCCGCGCTGACCTCTGCGACATCTAAAGAAATTGCTCAATTCTTTGTGCACACCCATACTTCTACGTATACTACTTCTCTTAAGCGACCGAGGACGGCAGTTTTTTTCTCCTACACTTACAGCTATTCTTAACGCCTCTGACGAGATTCAGAAAACAACCTCATCTCATCATCCACAGACAAACGGTTTAACCGAACGTTTTCACAAGACCTTTGAGAAGACAGGGATCCTGGGTTCAATCTCCCCCCCTGCCCGTTTCGATCTGGATGAGCATCGTACTGTCGTGCGGTCGTGTATCACTACTGCGTGGTGCACGTTAAAGACCCCAGGCTAGCGGTTGTGCAGAAACGGCTAAATTGCTCATCTACAGCGAGTGACTGGTCGCAACTTTGAAATGGCTAGCCAACTACACGCTGTATAAATATCCACACAACCCCAATTTTTTTCTATTCCTTAATCTGGCAAAGACATTCTTCTTTTTACGCGAGATGAATGTAACGGATACAATTGCACGACTCAAAGCTCAATCCGCAAAGTGTTAATGATTGTTAGGCCACTGCGTCACACACCACGGGTTCTTGCAATTTAGTTTTTGTTTTATTCTTGTTGTTTCCTTTTTTTTCTGTAGTAATGTATTTGGGGGGGAGGGGGGGGGGGAGCCCTTGTACAATTGGACTGCCCGTTCTCACACACAAGCACATGTGCTTCAGTGAGACGATTTTGGGAAGTGTATTTTGGAAGAAAACATAAAATAAAAACAAAAAAAACTAAAATACCGTTTCACATAATAAATTGTTATACAGACTTAATGCTCTTTAAAAAAAATACAAAATTTTAGATTGATGAAAGCGTTTTTTTTTTTCAATTCATTTAAGGAGTTGCGCAGTGGTGTAAAGTTATTAGAATACCCGACGAGATATTGGTTAAAATCCGGGCTCCGCCAGAGATTTTCTCTTTCGGCGGTTTCGTAAACTTTCATTCCTTCGATTAAGTATGGCTCATTCGTCTGCATATTTCCGATTTTTGATTATTTTCTATTTGGAGACCACGTATGATGATGAAAATGCCCGTGGTATATAATAAAATGTCTTTTTATTTTTTTAACCTTCTCAGATTTGTTTAATAAAATTGTGAAATTTACACATATGCGGTTTGTGCAGGCGAGTTATACGTCCAGGGGGACATATTATAAGAGGCTAATCGTAACAATCAGTCAGCGAATTAATTAAAAATCGTTAAATAATTTTGTAATTAATGAAATTTGACATATAGTTCCAAGTAGAAACTTGCTCAGCGTCCTCGAAAACCACATAATCAGTAATTTTCAGACGAACTTTGAGCGCGTGAGAGGCGTTGTAGTGCACTAAAGTTACCACTCGTGGAGCAGGTACAAGGCTAGTGGTTGCGGAACGCGATATCTGCGTTCCGCGAAATTCAGAAATTTGCGAAACTCTTCAGAACATTAAAAATCCCGATTTAATCCAATGTAAGAAAAGGGACCGAAACCAAAGGTCAGCGGTTGTGCCTTATATTCACCATATTTCTTATGGTCTTATAGAGATACGCAACCGCGTAAACATCCACGTAGTGTTCTCTGCTCCATACAAGCTCTCTAGTTTATGTAAAAAATCAGTTCATTCTCCAATAGAACCTTAGGTTGTATAAAAACGCATCACGCCCGTTTTGTCGCCTGCTCTGAAGGGGTGACTTATGCAATTCCCCTCTCATGCAGTAAACAGTATGTCGGGCAAACAAGGAGGTGTCTGAATGATCGGTTACGAGATCATCACTATAACATAAACAGAGTAATCTCAGGTAAACTAGGCATCCATTGCCGAGACTGCGGGTGCTCAGCAGACTTGAGAAATTGCGCTGTTATTGCCAGAAGTGGTAATCGGCTGACAGGAGAAATTATCGATGCTGAAAAAATAGACAGGTTGGAAAAGCAATGTGTCAGTGCCCCATCCTTAGCTTTGTCAAAGAAAGAATTGGATTATCTCGAGATAACATCAAAGAACCAATAGTGATGGGTAATTTTCGTATAATCGTTTTTTTATATAATTTTAATTATTGTCTTATTTATTTATTTAAATTTTTTGAGCTTTTGATGCTTTTAAGTTTTTTTATTTAGTTTATAAATATATTTTCTAAAACACTCTAAAAAATAATAATTTTTGTTTTAAATTTATTTTTACTTTTATGTTTAGGCGCCATTCCTTTATTTATAAATTTATATATTTATGTTTATTGGCCATTTGGTTTCTGGTTTTAAAAATTTCAAATGTTCTCTTTAACGGCGAAGGAGAAGAAAGTGACGATTTGAGGAAGAAGAAATATATCACTGAGTTGTTAGTCAGCGCTGCGAGTCTGCGCTTTATTGTGTCCCTGTGAGTATCACTGTATATCCGCGCTGTTTGGTCAAAGCATGAATTACACACTAGCCAAAGCCTCCACATTATCAACCTTAATTTCTAGTAGATCGCACCCATTTACAAGTTCTTTCTTGAATCCTAGCTTCCTTGTCATCTGGATCGCCATCTCAATCTTTCAAGCGCGGACCAACAGTTACTGCGCTCGTGTCAAGCTGTTGCCATCGGAGGTTTTGTTCCTGTTTGGCGGCTTTGCTCGATCGTGTGGCCACAGGAAAAGGATATGCAAGATCTTGCAATCCGAGTGGCACAGGCGGACCCGTCATTACATGGAGTGCCTCTATCTTCATTTGTGTGAAATCGTGAGTCGTCCCATTGATAAAAAAAATGGCGTGAGTTTTCAACCACCGCAAAAAGAGCAACTGAGACTCGGAGGAGTCTCACCTTGCGCCACCTCCGTTTTATAACTCGCAAAAAAGTTCAATCCTGTCGCAACCTAGTGCACGTGGTAGGAGACATTAATCTGCCGGAGTACGTGCGTCACGTTCTCAGCCTTGGACCAAAGTTTGCAGTTGAACCAACAAAGTCGGCATCAGATCTCCTTTCTTTGGTAAGGCAAGTGTCGAGGCGTGCTCCAGAAGCAGAAAGTGAGCGTTGTATATCTGAAGGAATTGACCTACTCACTAGATACTGACAGCCAGTCACAGCTATGCCAATTAAGAGAGTCCAGACGTATTTGAAGGAGAAGTCGATGTCTATCCTACCTGCAGACAAAGAAGGAGGTTTCGTGATTATGCATACGCCTACGTATGGAGAAAGAACCTTAGCTGCTCTGTATTCACCCTCCACATTGACGTTTCGTTAGTTAGACTAAAAAGTGAGGCCAAGAAATTATGTCAGAAGCTCGACTTAAAGAAAGTTTGCTCCACCATCGACCGTAGCAAAACTTTAAGTATACAAATTATGTTTAGTGCGAAAACACACAAAGTTGATTGTCCCTTGAGAGTAATGGTGTCGGAAAGGGGGACGTGGCAGTTCTCTGCCGCCTTATATTTACAAGAGAAGCTCAATTGGCTAACAGTTGGTAACCCTTTCTTGTTAAACAACTCATTTGAAGTCATAAGGTTCTTAAATGAACACAACAACATCAAGGACTCGTATTATGCTATACCCCAAGAACGACTTTTTATGTGCACTGACACCTGCATTGACTCTTTCGGAGTTATCGCTTTCCGAAATGCTTCAGGAATATCCCAAAGTGGTTTTCTTGAATTGCTTACAGTGTACCTAATATCTACTTTCACCACGTGGGAAGGAAACATCCACCGGTAAACAAAAGGTGTTTGCATTGGATCCTGAATTGCGCCTCGTCTTAGTGACGTATACTTAGAACATCAACAAAAAATCCTAGAACGGTGTTTTGACACTTCAAAAGTTGTGAAAGCGTTTCGCTGTGTAGATGATTTTTTTTTTCTTGGCCCTTGATGGAAACCACATTTCAAGCACAGTATCTAATTTCCTCTCGATTTTTAAAAACGGTTTGGATTTTTGCACATAACCCATGAGCTTCCCGTTGAAGAGTTCCTAAAGATCTTAGACCTCAGACTGTTCTTTCTATCTCATCACACTTGTTGGTGCTACGCTCCCAGGGGGAAAAACCCACTCCTTCATTATCCCTCGGCGCACTCCAAGTTAGTTAAGAGGGGCGTAGTTAACCTATGCCTAACAAATTCCATCAAAAAGTCATGCCCGCATACTGTTAAAAATTGCTTTGACTCGCAGATAGTTAGGCTACTATCAGTGGGGTACCCTATTCACTTATTAATATCTGTCGCAGAATAACTCCTTCAGAACATTAAAAACCCCGATTTAACCCAATCAAAGAAGAGTAGCGCTCTTGTCTGTCTACTTCCTCGTCCTGTATTTGTTGCGCTTCTTTAGGTGAAAGAAAAGGAATCGAATCCTAAGGCCAGCGGTTGTGCCTTATATTCACCGTATTTCTCATGGTCTTAAAAATATAGGCAACCGCGTAAAAGTCAACGTAGTGTTCTCTGCTCCATACAAGCTCTCTAGTTTACGTACAAAGTCAATTCATCCTCCAATAGAACCTTAGGTTGTATAAAAAAGCATCACACCCGTTTTGTCGCCTGCTCTGCAGGGGTGGTTTATGCAATTTTTTTCTCATGCGGTAAACTGTATGTCGGGAAAACAAGGAGGCGTCTGAATGATCGGTTACGAGAACATCACTATAACATAAACAGAGTAATCTCAGGTAAACTAGGCATATATTGCAGGGACGGCGGTTTCTCAGCAAACTTGGGAAACTGCGCTGTTATGACCAGAAGTGGCAATCAGGTGACACGAGAAATTATTGAAGCCGCAAAATAGCCAGGTTGGACAAGCAATATGCGTCAGTGCCCCAGAAAAAATTGGATTATCTCGAGATAACATCAAAGTACCAATCGTGATGGGTAATTTTCGTTTAATTTTTTTTATAACTTTTTAAATTTTTTTTATGATTAAAAAATTAAGGTTTTTAGTTTTTTAACTGTTTATTATTTTTGTTTGTAAATTTTAACAATTTTTAATTTTTTGCAATTTTAAAAATTCGTTAATTTTTATTTTAAGTTTATTTTTAAATTTATTTTTACTTGTCAGTCATTAATTTATTTATTTATTAATGTTTAATTGTTATTTTGGTTCTGGTGTTTAAACATTTTGAATGTTCTCTTTAAGGGCGGAGGAGAAGAAGATGACGATTTGAGGAAGAAGAAATATATCAGTGAGTTGTTAGTCAGCGCTGCGTGTCTGTGTTTTCTTGTGTGCCTGTGAGTGTGACTGTTTATCCGCGCTGTTCCATCCAAACATGAATTATCAACTATCATAAGCTTCCACGCTATCGTCTTTAAATTGTTTTGATAATGAAATAGATTTAAAATAAAGTCTGAGCCTTTAACTTTGCTTTTTTCCGATGTGTTTTTGCAGTATTTCATGGCTTATGAAACTTGATAAGATAAAATCTGCTACAGGGTATACCGGGACATTGATTAATTACTGAGAATTTGTAACAATTACCTTACTGCTAGACTCATTAGGCGTACGCGTTACTCAAAAAACATATTACTTTATATTTATTGTATTTTGTAGCATCAGTCCAGACTTCGTCCCATTGGGGAGAAGTGAGTCATCAGCATATATAAAGGATATCCATCGTTGCTTTGATTACAAATTCTACATAAATATTTTATTAAAACGAAAGGCATAGCTCAGAACAATAGGGCTCACTTGAATTGCTCGGGATGACCCGGTCAAAAAGAGTCATCTTCTTGCTACATCATCATATAAAAGAAAACATGGACGGGCGTAAATCTCTTTGAAATGCTGCTAAACTATTGAACGAGGGCGAAAATCCTACCATTTCGGAGTTTTACTGCGCACAATATGGAACCCCGGCACTATCCTCCGCTGGCTTGATCCTCGCCTTTTTTGGTTTCGATATGGATGAACAACGTATCGGCATGCGCTCGTGTAGTCAAACTGCATAATGCACGTTTATGACCACAGGTTAGCCGCCGTATACTGCACTAGCCAAGTTCCTTATCGACAGCAAAAAAAGCCCCCCCCCCCCCTCCCCCCGGGCCCGAAGGGGCCCCTCCCCTCCAACGCCACTTTAATTTATGCTTATGTGTACGGTGTCCAGCCATTCGCACATACCCTTGTTAACAAAAAACGTGCAAAGGCTTGACCACACTAGCGTGAATGGCGCCGCCGGTCGGTGCCTCTGGGCGGCACCGCCATCCGGCGTCGCAACGCGAGGAGTCCACATTGGCCTCCGTTTTGCGGGCGTCACGTGACAGCACTGGCTCTCCCGATCGCGCGCGCGCCTCCCGTCGGATTTCCTGCTCTTTCGTCGGCTCTCATCTTTCGCATATATCAGCAGCGAAATCGCACTCGATGCCTACATGGTAGGTGTCCATGATGACCTGGTGATCAGCGTGAATGTGATTATCCTAGCCTGCTCGTTGATCTTGCGACGTCGCCACGCTCTGAAAGGAAGGAGGCACAGGTTTTGGGCCCGGCCGAGTTGGTTCTACCGAAACACCGAAGGACAGGTCAGTGCTTTGCTGCCCCGGCGGCGCGCCAGAGATGAAGGCTACTTTCGAAAGTGTCACCAAATCAACACGACATCCGTCACAACACAGACGACATGCAACAAGTGCCACGGAGAAACTCACTTGTAATTCCGAATACCTCTCCTATAATTTCCCAGCGGTTGTTCTTAGCGACATTAGGGAGTTTTCGTAGATCGTTTCCGCCGTCCCGCAACGACCTCCGCAACCCGCTACGAGATCCGGGTTTCTTCTGTCAAGGCTAGCGGCGCGCAGGCGCTTAGCGGAGGTAGGAAAGCGGTCAACGAAAACTCCCTATTATCTAGGTAGTCTGGCTGCGTCTTGTCATATAAAAAGGGAAACAGTCGCACAGTTTCAAGGAACCGCATCGTTGGGGAAGGCATCGGGGGGAAATAGGGATAGCAGACGACACGAAACATGTCCTTCGGAACGTAAAAGACGCGCGGGGGACCGGCTTGAGCGTTGCCATGGCATCGCAACGTCACTATCTACGCCACCTCTCATTGGCTCCTCTCTTCTGCGACGAGCGGCGGCGAGCTCTGAACCGCGCAAGGAGCGGTTGGCTCTGCCGCTGAAGCCGAAAACTGGTTCTGGTCGGCAGCCGGCAGCGCCAACCGCCGCGCCGCAGGCCTCCGCGACGCCAATGTGGTCGTACCTTTAGATCCCTGCTCTCAAACGGCAGTTTTCATGGTGCTCTTCGTCGTTGGACTCCTCGGTGAAAAAGTTAGTTGTGCAGCTGGCGCCTTGCTGTGCGTCCACGCGCCTCGCATAAAATTCGATTCCTCCGAATTGCAAAGCAGGTGCGGCAGCCGCTACGCTACCAACCCAATTAGTCTGCACTAGTAAAAAGCTGCCTACGTTCTTGAGATCGTCCATGTGCTTAGCGCGTGTCTTGAAACACGAAGCAGCGGAGGTTGCGATACACATTAGCGCGCTGTTTACAAGCAAGGGGTCTTTGACCACACCAGGTGGGGAAGTTGCGAGTGCGCAGAAACTAGAATTCAGGGACGTGAGGCGTACCAGCGTGCGTCCTGTCACCTGCAGGGCAGCCGCGGCGACATGATGTCATCGACACGCCTTTGTATATACAAGGCTTGCACGTGACGTGAGTCCGCCCCTCTTTCTGGTGGCCAGAAGCGTCTTGTTAACGCAGCGGAAGCTACCCTCTCACGCGCCCTTTCCCCCATTACGTCTGACCAAGTGACGCCGATGCAAGCTGTGTATACGCGCTATAGAAGCCGTATATATTAGGAGAGATTGGTCAACGATAATCGAAGGACTGTTCAGAAGAGAGCTTGCGGAAATTGTTTGGCAAGTTGGTACACAGATCTCGTGGTCAATCAGAAGTTCGTAACACGTGCCTAACGGGTGTATAGTAAGCAAAGCCAACAATCAGAGTTCAGTTGCTACATTTTAGCGCCGAAGGTGGTGAAAAACTTGGCTCTTAATGCAATAAAATCTGGCGCATGTAATGCTTCGTTCAGGATCGTATTCAATTGTGGAATAAAAAATTGCGGTTCAAGTACGGCCGTTTCTACTCACGAGATGTTTTCTCAGGCGCTTTTCGTAAGGATTATGTCAAACGTTCTAATTGACGCGCGTACGTGCTTCCCCTGGGGCTCTAAATTCGTCGAACATAGACTTTGGGGCAGACGATGACAAAGCGCACTGATTGGACTATCATGACGATGGCTTTGCGCTTTTTGCGCCAACGCCCAATCGGTGCGCTTCGCAAACTTTTGGTTCCATTTTTGTGTTTGACGAGTTTAGGGTCCCTGATCGGCCTTCATCTTTACCCTTTTCTTAGTAAAAGTAAATACCGATTGATTGCTGGAGTGCACTTTTCGAATATCGCTTCGTAAATACATCTTCGCTTGAGTCGCTCCATGTAAAGTTGTTCAATCTTGCTTACCTAAAAGGAGTAACAAGTCTGAACATCACGACGAAATGTATCGCGTCTGCGTATTTTTCGAAAGGCATTTGAAATGACTGCCGGGGAACATCTCGCTACATGGAATTTCGAGGAAACTTAGAGAGCCTCGCGGAAGCTTCGTCTGATAAACTCCTTCCTGAACGGCTGCCGGGAACTTGTCACGCGTTTACGTACGTGGATGAGTAGTTATAGTTAAGTTGTCCCACCTCCAGCAAGAGCTTCCTTCCTTCCACAACATCCCGGTGTCTCGTGGACCTGGAGCAGAGCACAGCCAAAGCATGGTGGAAGTGCGCGTGGCGGAGGCCGCACGTTAAACAAAAAATACGTCCTGCCGTCCTTACTCTGTCCGTAAGTTTGGCATTTCAATTAGGCTGTTCCTTGTTACGAGTCCTTTTACCAATAATTATTATCGATTTATCTTTTGACGATATTTGAAAGTACAATGCTGCAACTCGAAAACTTGTCGCCTCTTCAAGGAATTAAATATATATATATACATATATATATACAGGGTGTTTTTTTTTTAAGCTTAACAGATTTGTTTTAAAAACGTCGTGAAAGTTACACTTATGCCTCTTGTGGAGGTGAGTTATACGGCCAGGGGGACAGATTATAGGGGGCTAATCGTAATGATCAGTCGGCTAATTAATTAAAATTCATTAATTAACTTTTTAATTCATGAAAATAGTCATATGGTTCCAATTAGAAACTGGCTCAGCGTCATCGAAAACCCCTAAATCAGTCATTTTCAGAAAGACTTTGAGCGCGTGAGAAGCGTAGTAGTGAACTGAAGTTACCGCTCGTGGAGCAGGTACAAAGCTAGAGGTTGCGATAAGGCGCCCACGCGATTTTTCCGTCTCTTATCTAGCCACAGCCTTGTACCTGCTCCACGAGTGGTAAATTTAGTGCACTACTACGCTTCTCACGCGCTCAAATTCTTTCTGAAAATGACTTATTTAGGGGTTTTCGATAACGCTGAGCAAGTTTCTAATTGAAACCATATGTTTATTTTCATTAATTAAAAAGTTAATTAACGAATTTTAATTAATTAGCCGACTGATCATTACGATTAGCCTCCTATAATATGTCCCCCTGGCAGTATAACGCACCTCCACAAGCGGCATAAGTGTAACTTTCACGGCTTTTTTTAAACAAATCTGTTAAGCTTAAAAAAAAACACCCTGTATATATATATATATATATATATATATATATATATAATGACATTTTGGGGCTAAGTAGGCTGTAGGCGTATTTTTATAAAAGTAGAAGCCACCGAGGGTCAAACAAACTTGGAAGGTTTAATTCAACATGTATAAGTTATACAGAAACCGCGACGTTTCGAAGGGGGACCCTTCTTCCTCAAGCGGGACTTGAAAAGTGAGACGTCAAATGTCGAGCGAAATACCGCAGAAGCAAGAAAGGCATAAATACATAGAATACAAAGATAAAAAGATAAAAATAAAAATTCAAACAGCAAACGCAAAACATGGACGAGACCAGTGGCGGCCTCATCTGCGAGCTCGCCCAAGGCACACGATCCTAAATCTCTGTGACCGGCGATAAGCCTTCCACACATCCACACACCCACGACCTTGTATGGCACGCAGGGCACAAAGGCGGGCGGTCCGAACCGGGCACACCAGTAATTGCCCGCCGCGGGCCCACTCCGGACAGCGATCGCCCCGTCGCGGTCCCCTACCGTTAAAGGGACAATGAAGACAATTTTATTTAATTTTTTTAAATGGTGTTTTTATGCTTCTTGGGAACACAGCATGCTGCCCAATTTTTTGTAGACATTTGTGACGCGTATTTCTGTGCCTACGAAAGAAGTAAAGAAACCGAAACTGAACAATCTCCATTCTCGTTTCTGGGCCTCCGAAAACGGAGGTGACGTAGGGAGTGACGTCAAGTGTGAATAGTCGGTATCGGTAGTATTTAGGAGATCGAGAGTCTGGTTACCGCGGTGGGTTATAGCAGCGCGGTGGCGCGGTCCTTTCGCCGAATCTGTCAACATAGACGGCAATGCCGCTCTCGCGAGCGAGTTCGAGCTTCCGTTCAGTGACCGAACACCAACGGAACGGGAGTACGTGTGTGGCGACCTCTGCCATCACCCGAAGGAGACAGCCCAGCCGGCAACGAGCGGCCAGCATGCCGAAGGACGGACGCGGGGGAGATGCCGAGGGGAAAGCGGCAGTGATCCGATTCCTCCGCGGACGTCCTCTCCTCTTTTCGTCGTCAAAGAACACGAACAGCAACCCACACGTGAAAACTAGCGTCGCCCGAACGAATACTGGTCTTCAGTCGACCGTTAGGACAGCCATCTACAGCTACCATTTTGCAGAATCGTTCGAGTACCGTGTTCTTTTTTTATTTTATTTTGTTTGCCCATCGTTGCTCGTTGCCCGTTTCGCGTCCAGCGTAGCAAAGAAAAAAACAATTATGCTGCTTTATTTGCGGTTTAGTAATCATTTCCGGTCCGATTTATACTTTTCATGGTTATTCAAGTGGAAATTAGAACAGTATTCCTAAAAATTGCGAACCAAAACGTGACTGAAGGCACGTATCTCGTTTCGACCAATCGCCGACGCGTCTCTTGTGACGTCGCGCTTCTTGGCCCCGCATCGGTCACGTGAGCTCTGCTTCTCCTGGCTTCTCCCGCAACTCTCGGGGCGTCGCCCCAATCGATCCCGGTACGATTATTACTGCGACTGTTTAATTGATTTGCGCGGCACACAAGCGCCGGTTTCGGCTGAAATTTGGGCAACGTGGCCTGAGACGTGCCTGGAACCCAGTTCAATCGCCAAAAAGATGTCCGAAATTGCCTTCATTGTCCCTTTAAAGGGCCCATGAAACGAATTTTGGGCTGGAGTAAATCAATTTATATTGGGATTTTACTAATAGTACATCGTTCAGTGGGCCAAAAGGAAAAAGGTAGAAAGTCAAAAGCCTGACTTTCGGTACGAAATTTTTGAAAACACAGCGGACTATTTCGCGTCTCCTTCCCTTCGTAAGCTCTCTGCCTTTTCACTGTGATACATCCACGGACCCCGCAGCGCGTCACCGGGCACCAGCAGCACGTCACCGGGCCCAAACACACGTCACACGGCACCGGACCTCACTTATTCCCTTCACCCCATAGCTGACATTGTGGTGGAAGCCACGCGCTTGCCGGACCAATAAGCCACCTCCCTCTCATCACCTGACGTCATTCTCTGGGCGTCGGTATGCGCGAGAGAGCGTGATCACGTGGCAAAAGTGTGGCTCGCCCAACAAGCACGTAGCTTCCACCGCACTGTCAGCTTCGGGGTGAACGGGGTGGGGAATGCAACTTTTGTCTCAATTTTGAGCGACGGGATAATCTTCTAGGGGGACAATGGCTGCGTCCCGCTACACAAACGAGATTCCGAGCAAGAAAGACTCCCCGCTTTCCGTCTTCTTGAACTGTTTGGTAGAATGCGTGATTTATGAGTTGAGGAGGAAAGCTAAACAAGAAAAAGTTGGAAAAGCATTTCATGACTCAAAGCTTTAAGTCTCGTCAAGGGCGCCCACGATCACCCGGTGCATTGCACACGGACAGTCGCGGAATATGATGATTGACGGGCATGAAATTTTAAGAGAGAATGTAAAACAGGAGGACCAAAAAGGCGACCAACTCGTCGCAGAAAACAACTGTCCGGTTTCGGTAAGCGCCAAGCCGCGCCGCACTGCCCCGAGGAGGCGCCGCGTCGTCGGCTGACAGAACCGGCGCTCCCAGAGATAAAGCGTCAGTCCCGCCGCAAGCGGCCCAGACACCATCCGCGACAATAGGGTACCACTATTACACTCGGAAGACGATCAAAAATCAATCGCAGTGTCAAATAAATCTTCGCACAACACATTCACAACAGCTGAGCACAACTGGGTATCCCAGGACTTTCGTTAATTCCACATTTTACAGCATCAAACTTATAGATCAGGTGGGCTTCTTTCAGTTCGCGTTCTAGATTTGATTTAATGCGAGATTGAAGCAGCGTAACAGAAAGTTTATCGGATGAGTGGTTTGGTAGTGTTAGATGTTTGGAAAGTGGAAGGATGGGCACTTTGGTGGAGTGGGATCTGTGATTATTAAACCTTTCATTGAATGCTCTCATGGTTTGTCCTACGTACTGCACCTTACACACCTGACACTCGAGAAGGTAGACGACATTCGGACTGCAGCACCGGAGATCTCCGTAGATTTTCATGCTAAAGTTTGATTTCGTACTCCTGGCAGTATCAGTCGTCACCATGTGGGGGCACACCTTGCACTGAGGTTTCCCACATGGGCTGCACCCCGAAGACTGGGCGCGGGTTGTGCGCGAATGTACGAGGGTGTCTCTCAAATGTTTTGAACGTCGGTATACTACGGGGGAGGTGATGGGATTATTTGTTTCAATCGTTCACTCTGTTCAATTCTGTTGAAATGTTTGCTAAGGACTTTGTTGACGTTGGGAGCGTTATTGTTATATGTCATGACCAGGTTGGTCTGCCGATGGTCACTAGTTACCTTGCCGTGATCGGTCAAAATATCTTCGCGGTCAAGTGCTCTGGCTTTATCAATGGCGTCTTCAATCACGCCAGCTGGATACCTTTGCTGCAAGAGCACTCCTCGGAGATCGGCGACATTTCGTTCAAATTCTTGTTTTTCTGAACAGATGCGTCGAAACCTGTGTGCCTGACTGTACGGAATGCTGTTTTTACAATGACGCGGATGAGAGCTGTGATAATGCAAGTATTTTTGAGAATCGGTTGGTTTTCGATAAAGCCTTGTTTGTAGCTTGTTCTCCTCCACGCTCAAGGTTACATCCAAGAAGTTTATTGACGTGCGAGAGTATTCATGCGTGAATTTGATGTTCGGATATGCTCGGTTAAAGCGCTCAATAAAAATGAGCAGTGTATCTTTGGTATGGGTCCAAATCAGAAAAATGTCATCGATAAACCTTTTGTAATATATGGGTTTGAGGGGAGACGCTTCAAGAAACTGTGATTCAAGGGCGCCCATAAAAATGTTTGCGTAGTTTGGGGCCATTTTTGTACCCATAGCAGTGCCGCTGATTTGGATGTAAGCGCTGTTATTGAATTCAAAACTGTTCAACTCCAGAACCAACCTGTCAGTGTTGTGACAACGTCTACTTCGGGTGTGTCCACCCGCCTGTTGCTCGCGTTCGCGCTCATAAGTGTTGCCACGCCATCATCCTGGGTTATGTTCGTATAGAGGGACGAAACATGCAATGTAACCAGAAACGACCCGTCCGGAATAGTGACCCGCGCAACCTCCCTCAGAAAGTGACCTGTGTCTTTTATGTAAGAGGGGAATGTGGGTGGAATGTGCTTTATCAAATTGTCTACAAAGCTCGAAAGAGGTTCAGTTAATGTTTCATTTCCAGAAATAATAGGGCGACCCGGGTTTCCAGTTTTATGAATTTTCGGTAACATATAAAAGCGGCCGGTGGTGGGCTGCGTTTGTTTTAGGCCGATGTGATCTTGTTTTGTCTGACCAATGTCGAAAGTGCCTCAGTTACAATGGTTGTATGATGCGAAGTAGGGTCGCATGTAAAATGTTTGTAAAATTTTGAGTCGTTTAGGTGGCGGAGACCCTCTGCCAAATAATCGTCCGAGTTCATTATAACGATTGCTCCACCTTTATCGGCGGGCTTTATAACGATGTCTGTCCTTAAGCTGAGTGATTTTAGGGCATTCCTCTCATGCAAGTTGAGGTTTTGCCTGCTTGGTCTCTTTTGCCTGAATTGCTGCATACTTTTTCGCTGAACAGCGTCGATGTATAGATCCAGGCATCTGTCCCGCCCCTTGCCTGGTGTCCAGGCGCCGGAGTATCCTGGAATAATCAAATCTCCTGTGGCTTGTGGTCTGTCGGCGAAATATTCCCGAAGCCTCAAATTGCGTTCAAAATAATCAAGGTCACGGAAGACCTGAAATTCATCGCAATTCCCCGAAGTTGGACAAAAGTTTAGGCCTTTAGAAAGTAGTGTATGTTCGTTAGAGGATAACGTGATTTTCGACAGATTTACTACACTTTGCACACAGTTTTCCACTTGTGTTTCATTGTTAGTGCTAGCAGTATGAGTTGCGGGTGGGGAATATGTTTCTAAAGTTAATGTATGTTCATGCCTGGCCTCTGTGTTCATTCTAAATTTCTCTAAATCATAGTTGACATTGTCTCGAGCAAGTTTTCTAATTTTTACAGTAACGAGTTCTTTTCGCAGTTTCCTTTCAGAATTGTCCTTTTCCTGAATCTCAATTGGTGTGAAGGGTTGAGATTGAAGTATGATATTTTCCTGTTCAATTAGCCAGGTGGTCTTTCTTTCACAATGAGTTATCGTTAGTTCAACTAGTTTGAGCGAAGCAGCGTCAAGTACGCTCTGCTATTCCGTGCGGTCACTGACAGAGAGATCGTTCATTGCCGGTTGATGTGTCAGGCGTAATCCTTTCGGCAAAATACCAGCCTCTAAATAAACGCGAAGGGTGGAGCTGTGTAGTTGGTGTCTAATTCGCTTACCTGAAATTTTGCGTAATTTACGAAAAGACGGATTAGAAGAAGGCGGATCAGGCGTCGTCACAAGACAGTCAATTTCGGAAGCGGGCAACCTCAGAGAGTGGTCTCCTCAGGTTGTAGCGACGAGGCGAGGGACCGGGATGGGCGAAGAGGGCGGTTCGACTCCCTCCTGTCCCAGGGGCGGGAAGTCCGACTCGCTAGGCACCACTGGCGCTTCATTGGCCGCCGATGAACCATTCGGTCGCGTAGAGCACGACACTTGCACCTCCTGCGTGGATAATGTGCTGGACGTCCGGACAGCGTCGGCCACGTCAGGTCCAGTGTCAGAAGATGGAATCGCTGACCACGATGGAGGCGATGGAGCTGCTTTACGGGGAAGGATCCCCCTTAGGTGCTCCGCGATCACGGCCACCCCTAGAAAGTTGGGGTGCACACCATCGGCGGCCAGGAATCGCCATGGCGGAAGGTCCTCGAAGCCGTGGTCCACGTAGAAGACGGTCTGAGAACGTCTGCACAGGTTCCTGACGCTTTGGTTGAAGAGCCTTGCCTGGTTGTTGAACCAAAGTACGAACCCTTGGTTCGGCCGGAAACTCCGACGGCTGATGTGTCGAGGCAAAACCAGCGAAACGTAGATCCGCCGGCCCTCCGGGCGCTCCCTCCGGGTATACTCCGCCAAGGAGCGGTATCGCCTCAGGGTCTCCTCTCCACCGTGTGACGCTAGGTCGTTGGTCCCGACATGAAAAACCATCGTAGTCACAGATCTCGGCACGTTCTTCAGTTCGCGTAGAATATCCAGGATTCCGGCTCCCCGCCAGGTGATCATTGCAGGAGTGCCCTTTTGCATCGGGTCGAAATGGTTGAACAGGTACTTCGTCTGCGAATCTCCAATAATGACTGTCATTGGGAGCTTGTCCTCGGTGGTGGTGCCGGAAGCCATTCGTGAAAATGACATCTTGGGGCTAAGTAGGCTGTAGGCGTAATTTTATAAAAGTAGAAGCCACCGAGGGTCAAACAAACTTGGAAGGTTTAATTCAACATGTATAAGTTATACAGAAACCGCGACGTTTCGTAGGGGGACCCTTCTTCCTCAAGCGGGACTTGAAAAGTGAGACCTCAAATGTCGAGCGAAATACCGCAGAAGCAAGAAAGGCAAAAAATACATAGAATACAAAAATAAAAAGATAAAAATAAAAATTCAAACAGCAAACGCAAAACATGGACGAGACCAGTGGCGGCCTCATCTGCGAGCTCGCCCGAGGCACACGATCCTAACTCTCTGTGACCGGCGATAAGCCTTCCACCCAACCACACACCCACGACCTTGTCCGGAGTGGGCCCGCGGCGGGCAATTACGGGTGTGCCCGGTTCGGACCGCCCACCTTTGTGCCCTGCGTGCCATAGAAGGTCGTGGGTGTGTGGTTGGGTGGAAGGCTTATCGCCGGTCACAGAGAGTTAGGATCGTGTGCCTTGGGCGAGCTCGCAGATGAGGCCGCCACTGGTCTCGTCCATGTTTTGCGTTTGCTGTTTGAATTTTTATTTCTATCTTTTTATCTTTGTATTCTATGTATTTTTTGCCTTTCTTGCTTCTGCGGTATTTCGCTGGACATTTGAGGTCTCACTTTTCAAGTCCCGCTTGAGGAAGAAGGGTCCCCCTTCGAAACGTCGCGGTTTCTGTATAAGTTATACATGTTGAATTAAACCTTCCAAGTTTGTTTGACCCTCGGTGGCCTCTACTTTTATATATATATATACAGGTACTTTATACAATATATATGGTACTTTATACAATATATATGGTACTTTATACAATATATATTGCGTTTCCTTCGCGTGTTTATACGCTGATTATACGAGAAGGAAGTTCTAGTGCTTTAAATGCTACGCGCGCTATACAGAGTTTCTCAAATAGACACGAAACTCATTAAATCGACCGCAAAAAAAAAGTTTCTTAACTTATCGCGTTACAATTTTGTGCAGCATTGCCCACAGGTGGTGCATTTTTTCTATAAAATTTGCAAAGAGCGAACTTACCCGAGTAAAAAGTAAAAAAAAAAACAGAGAAAGGCTTAAATCCTATGAATACGCTGCGAAGCCACCGGTCTTCAAACAATAGGGCGCCCCATTGTTTGAAGACCGGGGGCTTCGATGCGTTTCCATAGGAGTTTAGCATTTTCTTTTTTTTCTTTTTCTACGCTTTTGTAAATTTTCGCAAAACATTTTACCACCTGTAGGCAACCCTCCACAAAATCGTAGCGCGTTAGGTTAAGAAACCTTTTTTTGCGGTCGATTTAAACAACCTGGCCGCTGTTTGAGACACCCTGTGCTCCGTTTCCCACTAAATCCGAATGCAACGCCGTCTCTACGATGCCAATTAAGCCGCGCCGAAAGTGCATCGTCACGGCGCTTGTCGTCTTTGTGCGTTTGCTACCGTTGGCTGCACCAATCACGCTTAGAAAAGAGCGCAGGATCTTAGCGCATCCATTGCGCCTGATTGGATCGGCCGATCATAAGAAACGCGCAAACACCAGGAGTGAAATGACGAAGCACTTTAGTGCGGCTTGAATGGACTCCATCGGATTCTTGCGCCGGCCGCGCTCGGACTTATCCTGTGTAGCGGAGTGAAGTGATTTTGACGTTGGCCACTGAATTTCGTTCCGGCCGCTTCGTAACTCGTATTGATGACGAGGTTCCGTCGCTGTGTCGAATTGCTTGTAGAAAAACTTTCCGTAATATCCGATTTGCATTTTTGGTTTTGACGTGCACCGACGTTCCTTGCCGTCACAGGAAGCCATTTAACGAGGAGTGTCAATCTCGGCTAGATAAAGCCTCATCGTGATTATGGACTGCCGAGTGGATATGAATGTCATATGAATTTGTTTGTCAAAACAATACGCTGTGTGTTTTCATTTTGCTGACGAGCTGCCCCCTCTACTGGCACCGCGAGTATAATTATGATAGCTGCTCTATCCTCCTGAATTATGCTCGTCTCTTTGAGATATCTTCACATCTAAACTTTATTTTTCGCAAAAACAAAAAAGAACTAAGTGATATGTGTGGTTATTAACGTAATGTAACGTCGTCAGGACGTCACAGACGAAAGAATAACGCCGCAGCCATGACAAATGCGAAAGTGAGGAAATCTTGAACTGCTCCAATGGAGGCAGACGCTAGTAAGACACAATCAATGTATCAAACATGCGTGTAACAAGAGCCGGCTGTTTTAATTTCGATGTTTTATAAAACTTTAAAAGTTTTAGATGATTTGTTTGCCTAAGACGTATGTATGATTTTTCCACCACCTTGACCTTACGTCATTTGTGGGGAAGATGAGGGGTGAGAGATGGGGAATACAATAAAGATGAATGTTTAAAAATAGTGCCGGATACCGGCTTCTCGGATGAACTTAAGCAGAGAGTCCAGCACGATCTTCCTGTGCTGTATGTCGCCCCCCTGGTCGCGTCCACTCTACGAAAGTTTTTGGTCGGTGTCAAGCGGGGAGGTCGTATATGGTGGCCCGCCTTGAGCGTACAGTGGCCCTGCATTCCCATATAAGATTTATTATAGTTGCTGGACTCTTGCTCCCGCATCGAGTGCAGTCACCGTCGATAACCGGCCCGGGGTCATCGGGGTGTCGGACTCGCCTGGCTCTGTGCAGCTTAGCCTGCAGGGCAGGCGTTATTGCCGTGTTGGTGCGGATCCGGCGCAGGAATAACGCGGTCGCTCCGGCTGTATTCGGCAGGTCGTTCGCCGCCCGGATCTTGAGGGACCAGGTCTGTCAGTGCCTTGCGCCTCCCGTCCTCCCCAGGGACAGGAACTCCTCGGGGTCGAAGGGGAGGACATCATTTTTCCCTTCTTGACTTTGTTCCCGTTGCTCCTGGTCTGGTCTCGCAGGCGCAGCTTCAAGTGCCGTTCTGGCACCATTGTTGGCCTCTTCGTTCCCATATATGGCGGAGTGTCCCGGCATCCATCCAATTCGAAGGACGCGTCCTTCATCTGCAAATTGTTGGCCTAATTCTCGCAGCTGTCAGACGGTGTTGCTATGGGTGTCAACCTTGTCGCATTCTGCGTGTGCCTCCTACTATCAGTGAATACCCACACGTGTTTGTAGTGGGCTTTTGTCTTGTTACAGTGTGTGGCCGCGTGTTTGGCTCCTGCCAGTATAGCTTGTAGCTCAGGCTTCCTTGAGGCTACACTCACCCTTAAGTACTTCGCTGCATGTCATCTGGGAGTTTAACATGAACCATCCAATGGCTTCTTGTCCGTCTCCTCGCAGTGCAGCATCTGTGTATACGTACAGGTTGGTGAAATCCTCTGCTGTACTCTCGAACAAAGTCGATGTGGTCCAGGACTCTTTGGAACCGCCGCTTTTCGTGTTCTTTCCCATGTTGCGAGCCAGTGGGCAAATGTAGTAAGCTGCATGGTTGTATCTTCGAGGCTTCGGTTCGGGAGTGTCGGAAGGTGATCCGTTGCGTAACCAATGTGTCGCAATATGGCTCTTCCCGCTTCTATGGTCTTGAGCCGGTCCAGTTGCGCGTCCTTGAGTGCGTCCTGCCCGCTCCTTGTGTGTATTGAGCTTAGAGTGGATGTGCAGGTCTTCGATTTTTGCGAATCGTGGAAGTCCGCTACTTGCTCTCATAGCTTCCCTATTGAGCCTTTCAATTTTAGGAATTGTGTTGTTGGTAAGTCTATTGTAATTGTATGCATAGAGTGCTTTCGAAGTCAGAAGCGCCAGGGATAGGGTACGTGTTACCCTTTCTGTGGCTCCCCATTTCTTCGTGGCCACTCTTCTGATTAAGTGCAGCGTGCTCTTCCAGGTTTTCGTTACCATATTCATCCAGGTATGGGGCCTTCCGTCTTGATCGAGGAATAGTCCGAGAATCCTCAAACTTTCAACTCTCTGTATCTCATCTCCCTTCATGGTCAGGCGTATGTTCGGTGTTGCTGTCTGAGATTGAATGCGTCGGTTGCCCACCACTATGTATGAGGTCTTATTTGGTGCTGCAGGACATGCCTGCGGAATCCAAGAAACTCTGCGATGGTCTCCAGTGCCTCCTGTAGTACCTCTTCTTGTCTTCCAACCGCTCCGTCTTGGTCCAGATTGTGATACCATCTGCATAGATAGTGAAGCAGAGGTCTTGGATCGGGCCAGGCGAGGCGGGAGATCGGCCATGACTAGGTTGAACAGCGTAGTGTGAAAGGACTGCGCCTTGAGGGACTCCGACCCCATTCGGTGTTTCTGGACCTGCGGTGTTTCCCACTTTGACTGTAAATTTCCGTTACTCCAAGAAGGATTTGATGAAGTTGAGTGGTGCTCCTTGGATACCATGAGCGACTGCGCTGCGATTATTGACTTGTGTGGTACGGAATGAAACGCTTTTCGCGTTGACTCCGTACCAGACAACGTACCGGACTTAAGGCAGACGTAGCCGTAAGTTATTCTATATTTTTTTTTTACTATTCAATATTACTTCGCGTAATGTTTGCCAACAGTAATTTTATATGCCACTCCTGGCTTGCGAAGTCGCGACTTTGCGCTTTAATATACAATACGCGGGGATCTTTTTCTTTTCTTCATTTGCAAGCGGATTGAGAAAGTTTTGATCGAATCCAGTAAAGCGTAGACGGATCGACTGCGCGTCATTTGACAAGTACGGCGTCCGTTAAATTGCCCAACTCCTACCTATTCCTTGAAAAAAAAAAACGGGAAAGACAGATAAAGAGGCGAAAGGAATGCGACAGGCATCAATCGCTAAACGAAGCAGCCAAAAACTAATTTATATACATTATTATAATTTATATATATCGATGAGCGTTGCTGACAAGAATGTTTACTTTCGCGGTAGCGTAAAGTGCACCCTAAAGCTACAGGATTACCTAGTGCAAACTTAAAAATAGCAGAAAATTTCAGCTTCAATTTAATGTTACCAAAACAAAATGCATTCTATTTATCGCCATCAATAAGCACGACAATCCGCCAACACAATTAAATTTAATTATATCGCCATATCCCAGGAACAGGAGGAAATGTTCCATGGTGTCTGGTTTAATGATTAGTTTACCGGTACAACCTTATTGACTGCGCTATATGAGGTGGTTTGTTAAAATTGTTCGGCTGCATGAACAAAATGTAAAATGTGTTATCCAACTGGTTAAAACAGGTGTGTGATACTACTTTTTTTCCTCTAAAGTTGGTGCGAAATTTCTCTGATAATTAATAGGAAATTAATCATGCTCAAGACAAGGTTGCTGTACTTTGTTTTTAAAACTGTCGTGACAATTTCACGGTTTTCAGAGCAGCTCTCGTTTAAAAGACACCAAACACTTGAGTCAAACGAGGTTTATTATTTCAGACATATGGCAAACAATTTACGAACAAAGGCGTTATCAAGTGAATGAAAACACAATGAGTTAAGGCCTATTAAACCAAGAATGTCGAAGGTAAAAAAGATATGCAAGAATATTACAATTCTCTGTAATGCCGAATAAGAGCGCAGCTCTTGAGGAGGAGGAGGGGGGGGGGGTAAGGAGGGGATCGTATGCCCCTCCTCCCCTCCGTACCCTTCCCCCTCCTCTTCTGCTCCCCTCCCATTTTGCGGAAAATTTTCGCTAGATTTCCCGCTAAATTTTGCGGGGAAACTGAATTGGTGTAGAGGTCACGTGACGTCAATTTCCCCGCTAAATTTAGCGGTGAAATATTTCGGGTAAATTTAGTGGAAAAGGTTTTCCGCTAGATTTAATGGACGACACATTCACTCACGTGACGTCATACGTGACGTACGTCAACGTTACTAGATTACCTCAGTTGTGGAACTCCCGCGGAGGGGGGTACCCCCCCTCACTCACCTCAATCCGCCTAGAGTCGCTCGAAGCGCCATCTATATTTTCGTTTCATAACTGTGCATTCTAAAGAGCACAGCTGAAGCGCCAAATAGCGATCACAACGCCGCCATTTCTCCCGCAGCGGTCACTCGAGGAACTGCACGTGACATCTATTTTTGGCTTCAATCGGGTTACAGGGGTTACACCCCCGTCTCCCTTGCGGACACGCCGCGAAATACCCCCACAGTTAAATTGCGCCTAGGTCGGGACGCGCTACCTGAAATCCCCGCTGAGGCATGGTTGTATAAAAACAATATGAATTGTGCTGCAAAACCTTCAAAACTAAAAATTTTAGAAAACATCACCCGCCCCCATTTTGTACTAATCTCCAACAAAAGTTACTAAAAAAGAGTTTTTTTCGTCGGTTTTTACGTTTCTAGTGACGTTGAAACGAACGTATCCCGATTCAGTTACCAAAGCAGCCGTCCGGCGGCGCGTCGAGCGAATCTGGGCGAGTCGTGGTGAGTGAGGGGGGGTACTGTTCGTGCTTGCAGCGTCTATGAACAGTTCCTTAACTGAGTTAATCTAATAACGTTGACGTACGTTACGTATGACGTCACGAGGGTGAAGTTTCCCGCTAAACTTGTCGAGAAATGTTTTCGGTAAATTTAGCGGAAAATTTTTTCCGGGTTGAGTGGCGTCACGTGTGACATTACGAGGGTAAAATTGTCCCGCTAAAGTTGTCAGAAAACTTTCCGCTAAATTTAGCGTGCAATTTTTTTCGCTAAATTTAACGGTAAAATTTTCCCGCTTGAAAAATTTTTCGACAAATTTAGCGGGAAAATGTTTTCCTTGTGACGTCATTATGGGAAGCGTCTTATAATGCAAAGCGCGGTTACGCCGACGGCGACGGATACGGCGACGCCGTTCAACACGGAATCGGGTGCCTAAGAGCTGCGCTCCAAAACAAAATAGAAAACACAAAAGAAAATTAAATTAGAAATTTCCCTTACTCCTAAATATCTGTGACCAACTGATGATTTTTTTTTTTGTTATCGTCCCATTAGTGCGCGAACAAATGCAAGCGCAAACGTTTTTACAAAATGAAGGTCTTGAGTAGCAGAATTTTACACTGCATTGTGATTTCATAGATATACACTAAACATAAATCCAATGCTTGCTGGCTGAGTTAAATATTTTATTTTAAAATATTCATTTTAGGCGTATTCCTATTTCACTCTGATGTGTATTTTAACAGCATGTATTGTGCCTCAGTAATGATCCTGATGCTTTTGCACCTCAGTCACTAGGCAATACATTTTAAGTTTAAAAGTAATACATTTATACTGCTATGCCAAACCTTTGTGTTTGAATGATTGAGAAATAGTTATTTTGTGTCTTATGTTATTCAGATATGTGAAACAAGAGTTAGGATTTCTTAAATCATGTTTTAAGGGTTTTATATTTAGGCGTGTGTTTGTACGAATTTGAAAGTTCCAGGAGTGTTGCTCTTTTGTGCTTCAGTTTTGTTAATCGTGTATGCAATAGGCGTATAGCTGTAACCTGAAAGGCTAAAAACCACAGTCAGATTGAACTACCTTTTGTTTCTATTTTCCTACAGTGCTTCGCTCGTAGGAACACATATAGGCTTATATTTCAAAAAAAAAGATAAGTATTTGAATATTGTTCTAAGTTGAGAAATATACAGACAAAATTAAGAAGTTCATTCGAAATATAGAATTAATGTAAAACGCGGCATTGCACATGTATGCTTTGAATTCAACACGGGCTACTCCAAATGCTAATTATGGAATGCGAGTATACTGTAAACGACATAATTTTCGCGAAGACCTCATTTTCGCGAACCGCCTACGATTCGCATAAAATATGTCCCTCGAACAATTCCGGTAAAATGCGAACACATTGGAATCTATATTGAGATCTCACTGCGTCGAAAAATTAGAACCCATGAATTACTTGCAAATTTAAGATTTGACCTAAATCGCGAAATATTGAGTGCGCTAAAAATAAGTCGTTTGCAGTATGCAGCATTAACTCAATGATATTTAAAATATCGTTTTTGTAGCAATCCTACTAATGACAGACGAGAAAAATTTAACTCTAGGCAATATCTAAATTTTCTAGCGTATCTTCCTATTAGTATATTTGCGCCTAAATTAGTAATAATTATTTTATATGCATGTTTAGACAGCGGAAAGTATGTCAGCCCTAGTCGGTGTCTAATGTCTCCGCTGTCTACGCTAAACAAAAATAATAATTTAAACTTAAAGTAAAAGTGCGCACGAAAGCCGGGTTCGCCGACAGAACAGATTTAATGTTAAAACATGAGGTAATACAAAACACCAAAACGCGAACAACTGTCGTGCGAATAAGAACCTATTTTGAAATTTGCAAGCGGAATATGATGCCGTAAACAGTCCACATACACTAAAAATGGTGCACAGCAACTGAAAACATTATGAAAACCAAAATGCAACTGACAAATTACAGAGACGAACAGGCCAAGCAGTTGTGTTATTGCTGGGATTTCATTGAAAGCGATCAAAAAACCAGGTACCAGTAGAAACACCCCATATACGTACGTCATTCACCCCCGTGCATGCGCATCAAACGACGTCATAAATGCCAGCTCAGGCACGTACAGAGCAATCAAGGGGAGTGCTAACCCAGATCTATGAGCTGTTCAAACGGAGATAAGAAATCAAAACACATGAAATTATACAAACAAATATTTAGAACGACACAAGCGCACACTGCTTCTGCTTTTGGGCAGAAAACACTCTCTATAATGTCCCTGCGATAGACATTGCCGACGATCTGTTCTTGTTTCTGACGTTTACATTCCCACAGAGCGTCAGTCTTGGTTATCCTCATCTGGTGAGGCTGGTAAGGCGGATTTGACTTGGCAGATGTGGCATTTTCTTGGTGCAGAATCTTGTGACTGTGTCAAAACAAAAGCAATTTCAGTAATTATTTTCTTCTTGACGGGAAGTGGGTGGGTCTGACAATGGTGGATTGCTCGACAGTGCGGATATCTGAATCGGCGGGTACTATTGCTGCGCGCTTACGCAGCCGAGTCGGCAGTGCGTTTGCCTCAAACGTAGGTTGCTCGAATTAGGTTCCCTGCACTGCGTGTAGTTCATATCTTTCTTGGCGAAAGTAGAAGATTCGGGAAAGTTGGAGAAGCATCTAGTCTCCTCATATTCAGAATGTATCGAGGCAGAATATTCTGGGCTCCCAGGGAAGGCTTAAAAGAAGCTATGCCGCGCCGTACAAGCGGGTTTTTAGTCAAATTTTTAACCACCACCAGCTCGTTTGCGCTCTAACCTTTTGTTCACTAAGTCAGTATAGCTCTTGGGCTAGATTGTGGTATTTGACTGACCTTCGACGCCTCCGACGCTAGCTCTTTGTCTTTTGTTTTTGGCACAAGTTCGCCGAAATAAACGTTTAGTTTCTTTTCATTAGTCGCCTCATCATCTGACATTCGTGATAGTTTGATGGAGGTGCGGGTAATCGTTTTTTATGCCAGCGAATTGTACCCATCAAAACATATCTAGAGCTCGATCTTTCTCAAATCCCTGAAAGTGAATCCCCGTGGACGAAACCGAAACCCCAGTCAGCCGCCACAACCAAGGAGCCTCCGGAATTCGGTCAACTATAAAAGCGGCCGAGGAAGACGAAGACGCCGACGATGAGGACCATGTCGTAGCATGCACCATCTTGCTATTCCGTTCCGTCGTTTACCTTTCTTTTGCGCCTCGAACAGCGGCACCGTTTTCTTGCTAGATTCACGAAGACGTGGTAGACTGGCTCAACCAGTACGACCGATAGGCGGGACACGCAACCACCGGACACCACAACAGCGCCTACAAAACCTGTACTTCGCATCAGAGGGCACCGCTAAGTGTTGGTTAGAGAACCACTAGCCAACGTTAACATCGTGGAATGTCTGCATGCAGGAGCGAGTTGCTGCGGGCGTTCGCCACTCAACGTCAACGGGAGAGGACATATCACCTTCCTCAAATGCCAGTCCAGGGCCCCAATGAAACCGTCACGAGCTTCGCTAAAACGTCTTGCGCCTGAGCAGCCGTGCCGACACACAAGCCACAGACGTCAAGAAGCTGCGGGGTCTCATGCGTGGGGTCAGAGACAATATCTTTGGAGGCCTCGTCCGCAACCCGCCGAAAACCGTCGGAGCCTTGGTTATTCAGGCAACAAACATCCAGCGCTCTCACTATGCGCGGTTCCCACTACCAGTGACATCCAGGCGTCGCTGCATCCACCCTGCTAAGTGGCGAAATCGCCACTGTTACTCCGGACATCCGCGAAAGTATTCGGGACGTCGTCCGGGAGGACCTCAGAAGGGTACTGCCAGTTGCTAGTCGTACAGCGAATCTCCCCATCGCCGAGGTTGTGCGCGATGAAGTCCAACGGGCGGTTCAACCTGAAGTTTCTATCAACACGACGACGCCGGAAGAACCGACGTTGAGCTACGCCTTGATAGCCCGACGACCGCCGCAAGGTAACCGCCCAGCTACAGCGCCACCCCAACGAGTCACTCCGATGCCGCAGTATCCTCGACACCCGGAAGGGCAAGTCCAGTACATCCGCCCGGAACGACCCTCGTTAAGGATGACCAACGTGTGGAGGACGGCCGACCGACGGCCGTTGTGCTACCACTGCGGGGAAGTCGACCATATCCATCGCCGTTGCCCCTACAGGCAAACAGTCTGCGGGGCTTCCACCCGAACGACCCACGTTCACGCTTGGTGAGCGACCGCGGGAGATTGAAAAGTACTTCCAACAACCTCAGTCTCCCCCGCCTGCACCTCGCCGCAGGTCCCGGTCGCCGTCACCACAACGTCCAGCTTTGCCAATGCATCGACCCCGTTGTGAGAGTCTGTCGCCCTTGTCGTACCAGAGAAACTAAGCGCGGCAACCACTAGAGATGGAGTTACCATAGACCAACGCCGTGAAGAGCCTCCAAACACGCCGGAGACCTCCCAATCGACCGACGCTATGCATCCGAGCGACGCTCCTGCAACGGTGCCCAACAGCCTCAACGAGACAATCTATGGCCACAGCGCATCGGCACTCGTGGACACAGTAGCAGACTAGCCTGTCTTGAGTGGGAGGCGTTCACGCCATCTTCGGAAAGTGACCACGCCGCTAGATGAACCGCAAATCCGAACCACCATAGGCCACCTAAAAGCGCCGACTGGAATGTGGACTGCACGGGTTGAGATCCATGGTGAGACCTGCCCCGTGAAGTTCGTTGTTCTGCAAGACTGCGCGATGGACATAATCCTTGGAATAGACGTTCTATGCGAGGACGGAGCCGTAATCGATCTCGGAGCAAACCGGTTGACGCTACGAAAACCTGCGCCACCACCGGAGGAACCCAATGCAACGTCATCCGAGGTCCGAGTCCTCGCAAACCTCGTGAACTTACCACCGCGGTCGAGCGTTATTGTACCCGTCGGGACCGATGAAGCTACCTGCGGAGAAGTTCTGCTCGAGAAAGAGGAAGCAGTGTCGTAAGAGGAATAACAAAATTCATGATGGGCGTGCCATGATCCTGGTTACACATTTTTAACAAGAACCGCAACACCTTACGAAAGGTAACGCCGTGGGACACATCGACGAAATCCGGAACTCATCCGCAATCGCTGCAATTTCGGAAGAGCCGACTTCATCGAAGCTCGAGAGAACGCCGCCCTCGCCACTTGACATTGACCTGAAGGTTCCTGCTACCGAATGACGACAGATGCATGAGCTTGGCGAATTCAACGAGTGCTTCGCCATGTCCTCAGGGGTTCGACAAACGACGGTGGCAAAGCACCGCATTGTCACCCACGACAACGCAATCCCTATTCACCAGTTGCCATACCTTGTCTCTCCAAGAGAGAGACAGACTATTCAAGAGCAAGTTCAGGATATGCGCGACGACGATGCAACCCTCAAGCAGTCCTTGGGCCTCTCCAGTTTTGATCGTAAAAGTGGACAGA
Source organism: Ixodes persulcatus (assembly GCA_013358835.2). NCBI lineage: Eukaryota > Metazoa > Arthropoda > Arachnida > Ixodida > Ixodidae > Ixodes > Ixodes persulcatus. The sequence continues at coordinate 803,110 of JABSTQ010010167.1, read as the reverse complement.
ACTCTAAGGTTCTGCGTGAAACACCGTCGACTGACAAAAAAAAAAAAAAAAACGTGTATCCGCTTCCCCGCATCGACGACACATTGGACCGGCTGCGCCGCCCCGATATTTTCTTCGATAGACCTGAAGAGGGGCTGCTGGCAGATTAAAGTCGACAAAATGCACCGCGAGAAAACTGTCTTCGTCACGCCCGACGGTTTGTACGAGTTCGAAGCGATGCATTTCGTCTTTTGTTCAGCACAAGCAACCTTCCAGCGTGTCTAGAACACCGTGCTAGCACGTCTGAAGTGGCAGAGCTTCCTCGTCTACCTCGATGACTTTGTCTTATTTTCACGGGATTTCGACGAACACCTGAGACGCCTTTGGGCCGTGCTTCAAGCCACCAAAACCGCGGGACTGACGCTCAAGCCACCAAAGAAAGTGTCGTTTTGCCAACGGCGAACTCAAGTTCTTCGGCCACATTGTGAGCAACGAAGGTGTTCGCTCTGACCACGAGGAGACGTGCGCCTTGGCAGAATTTTCGCCGCCGTCCTAAAACAAGGTCGTGCGAATATTTCTCGGACTTTATGTGTGCTATACTCGTTTGCAAGCCCGGCTTCAGGGTGCTGCTTCTTGCTCTGCTGCGGTGCACTTGGACGCGTAATAATCCGATTACGAAGCCTTGCAAAGGCGTTCTAATCGGATTACGGCCGCGCCCAAGCACACCCACTGAGCAAGATGGCGGCGCCCGGAGAACGGTCTTAGAAACGTGTATAGGTGGTCTGTTCAAAACTTGGCAAAGATGTCCACGCCACTGACACATTTCACAAGAAACGCCGCAAAGTTCGAGTGGACAAAAGAGGAGCAACGGTACTTCGACAGGCTGAAGCGAAGGCTCTAGACGCTCCCATCCTCGGGCATTTGGATTAATTTTCAGAGACCGAAATTCGCACGGGCGCAAGCAATGCGGGACTGGAAGTGGTGCTGTTCCAACTGCCGGAAAATACAGAACGAGTAATCGCGCACGCCAGTCAAGCACTTAAAGGTCTGAGAGCAATTACTCGACGACAGAGAAGGAATGCCTTGCCATCGTGTGGGCGATAACTAAGTTCAGCGTCCCTGTACAGGAGCCCGTTCCGAGTGGTCACAGACCACCATTCGTTCCGCTTGATCGCCAACATTAAAGACCCGTCAGGACGCCTCGCTCGCTGGAGTCTCTCATTGCAAGAATTCGACATGACTGTCGTGTAGAAGTCCGGCCGCAAACACAGTGACGCCGACTGTCTCTAGAGAGCCCCCATCGAGTCAACTCCCTTTAACACTGCCGACGACGACGACGAGGTTTTCATCTGTGACGTCAATTTGAGTGACATGGCAGCAGTCCAGCGGTGCGACCTTCAACTCCTGGAGGGCCGAGGAGGCGCAGCCCCAGGTTTATTCTCCAGAATCCTGCCAACATTTGTGCTGGTAAATGGTGCACTCTACAAAGAGAACTTCGGTATCAGTAACACAGCGCGGATATTGGTGATACCCAGTGGCCTTCGAGAAGACGTTTTTCTTGCCTGCCATTACGTTGATAGATTTGGACACCTTCGGTGCAGCAGGACGCTCACCAGGATTCGCGAGAAGTACTGCAGGCCCAAGGTTCCGAATACTATTCATTTTTGCGTCTGATTGTGTTATGAGTGTCAACGGCGCAAGAAACCTCCGACAAAGCCCGCGGGATTTCTGCAGCCGATTGCGCTTCCGACCACGCCATTCCAGCGGATCGGAATGAACTTGCTTCGACTATTCCCTCCGTCGACGCAAGACGTAGTTAATAACCGTGGCAACCAATTACTCACATTATACCCCGGGACGAAAGCCCTTCCGACGGGAACTGCCCTTGAACTCGCCAAGTTCTTCGTCCGCTACATTGTTCATCGGCACGGTGCACCCGAGGTCCTTATCACCCAACGGGGATCGTGGTTCAAGGCACAGATGACCCAAGAAATCCTTCGGCTCATTCACACCAGCCACCGTCATACCACTGCATACCGCCAGCAGACCAACGGGCTGGAATGACCCAAAAAGACAATCGCCGACATGATCTTCATGTGCGTTGACGTAGAGCACAAGACGTGGAACAATGTGTTGCCCCACGTCACATTTGCCTACAACACGGCGCTTCAAGAGGCTACTTGAGTTACACTTCTCCAGCTGGGACGTGGTCGGAAGGTAACGACCATGCTCGACACGATGCTACCTCACGAGTCAGCTGACGATGGGAGCGACGACGCCCAGGTGCTTGTCTAACGGGCCGAAGAAGTCCGCCAGCTCGCCTGACTCCGGATTGAAGACCAGCAACGCGTCCACGCTGGTCGCAACAACCTTTGTCGCCGGGATGTCTCCTTCCAGCCCGGAGACAGGGTGTATGTGCGGACGACTATAAATCGCCGGGACGTCAGCTTGAAACTGTTAAAACGGTACTTTGGACAATGCAAGCTACTATGTCGCCTCGGGGAGCTCAACTACGAACTGGTGCCCGACGGATCGCAAGCATTATCACGACGCCTACCCTGATCCGAAATGGTTCACGTGGTTCGCCTCAAACCATTGTACACTCGATAGGACTGTGAAAGTTTGTGTTCCAGATGACATTTCTTTCACAGTTCTTTTGATTTGTCTTTTTTTTTGTGTTGCATTAGGGCGATGCGTTTTTTAAATGGGGGGGGGGGGGGAGGGGTAATGCCGCGCGCTTGCGTTGCTGAGTTGGCAGCGCGTTTGGCTCGCACGCAAGTGACTCAAGTTCGAATCTCGGCACTGCGTGTCGTTTTATCTTTCTTTATGAAAGTAGAAGATTCGAGAAAATTGGAGGAGCGTCTATTCTCCGTTTCACAATAGCTCGGCGAACTGTGGAGGCTGCGGCCCCTGCGACTCAATAATAGCGCTGGAGCAAGGAACGTGATAACACAGAACACTCCAGGTCGAGGCCACGGGGACCTCTTTACCGCCGCAGCAACAGCGCCGTCGGCGACAAAAAGTAGCTCGAGGCTTCTTTTTCTTTTTATGGCAATTGAACTCGCGCAATTCCATCTCTAACGAGAAGATGTGAAGAATAAAGAATAAAGAATCGCAAATTTATGAGTTTCAATTATATATAAAGCAAAAAAGTGACACCACATCCGTGTCCGCTCCCAATATCTTTCTCCTTGTAGCGCCGTGGACGTTGGCGATCGCCGGCGATCGCAGAAGTCTAATCGGCCGTTTCCGCTCAAAACATCGCACTGTGCCCTGGCATTAACACCCGTTAAAGATTCGCGGCTAAATTGAGCGCAGGGCTGTCTCATGAACTGTTACCGAAGTGCCCGGTATTCTCGCGGACGGAAACGTTGCTGTGGTGGACGTTCATCCTAAATTGGTTGGTTTCGGAGCACATGACTCTTGGCTAGCCGACGACAGCCTGTTCCTCGCATGGCCTCGCTCCTCGCATTTTGCGTAGTCATACAAATGCTCCCGTGACGTCGGGTCGCGTGCCTCGCTCCAAAGTTCTTGTTGGGTAGCGGGGCCCTACCCTCTAGAGTTACGGCCAAATTATCACGAAACCGAGCTGAATCTCTTCATGTTCAGAACATATAGATTGAGAAGGATCGAGGCAGAATATTCTAGGCTCCCAGGGACGGATTAACATTTAAAAGAAGCGCCGCGCCGTACAAGTCAGACTCGCTCTTGCGCTCGATCGTGCTGCTACGCCAACAGTCAACGCCTGCGACAATACCTCTTTGTATTTTTGTTTCTGGCACAAATTCGCTAACCTAATAATTTTATTTTATTTTCATTTCTTGCCTCATCACCTGTCATTCGTGACAATATAGCCGCAAGAAAAACGTTCTGACCACCACGAGAAGTCAAGTGACTGTGGGTATACTCGCGTTACAGGCAAATGTCTGCCGTTGTTCCGTCCTAACTTCGGTTAATTAAAGAGCCAGTGGAGACAGAGAAAACAAATTAAGTGGCTTGAAACATACAACGCGCGGCACTGTCATACCGAAGACGCGATTGTCGTTTTTTTATTTTGCTTTTTTTTTAGAGCGCAACTCTTAGGCGCCTGTTTCCGGCTTGAGCGGCGTCGGCGTAACCGCGCGGTGCATTATGGGACGCGTGACGTCACTGATGACGTCATCGGCATCCGCATTGTCATCGTCACTGATAACGTCATCGGCATCAGCATCGTCATCATCACTGATGACGTCATCAGTAACGTTACTGATGACGTCATCGGCATCTGCATCGTCATCGTCATCGTCACTGATGACGTCATCAGTGAAGTCACTGATGACGTCATCGGCATCGTCATCGTCACGTGACCCCCCCCCCCCCCCGAGGTTACTTGACCCACCCCCAATACCCTTCCCTCCTCCTCCTCAAGAGCTGCGCTCTAATTCGGCGTTACAGAGAGTTGTAAGCGGCTTTCACTTTTTTCTCATCAAATCGAAGGTATTCATACAAAAAACTATTGGCTGCAGAAACCACTATTGTTCGTTCTCTATGAATTGCGATAACATTTTGCGGGCTCACGACGCAGCTCACTGTGAATACGACAACGCAACGTTTGAGTAAACACGTTCTTTTATGAATAATTTATGACAAAATCTTTAACGTCAGCGCGATTGCAGCGCGCTGCTTTGAATTGAGTGATTGCTTCGTCTCCGTGTACTATATTGATCTTCTCTATCTGTGTCATCGTTTAATGTTCAACCTGTTTCCCCACCATTGTTGTAGCTTCGTGTGTGTGGCTTGTCTTTCTCTGAGTAATCGTTTAATGTTGAGGCTGTTTCACCACCACCATTGACCGTGCATTAACGAGCTCAACTCAACCTGATAATTGCTTCGTAGCTTGGGCGCAAATGTGATTGTGTGCGTACTGCCACTCCGTGTATGCGCGGAGCGGGTTTATCTGCTTGCGCCCCAGCCATTAGTGATTATGGCTGGGGCGTTTATTTGCTTGCTATGACGACATCAAAGACGACGTCTAGGATGACCTCTGGGACGATATCTAAGGCGATCTCAAGTACCACCTTCAGGACGACCTCAAAGACGACGTCTAGGCGATGTCCCAGAGGACATAAAAAACGACGTCTAGAACAACCTCAAGGACGACCTTTAGGGCGATCTCAAGGACGGCTTCTAGGACGATCTCATAGACGACGTCTAGGACGATGTCGAATACGACGTCCTAGAGGATGACGTCAAAATGACATCTTGAACGACCTCTAGGACAACCTCTGGGGCGATCTCAAGGAAGATCTCTAATGCGACTTAAAAAAATGACATTTAGGACAGCACTGAGGACGACGTCAAAAGCGACGTCTAGGACTATCTCTCAGACGACCTCAAGGACGACCTTTAGGACGACGTCGAGAACGACGTGCGCATACGCGCGGCTCCTGCGTATGCGGAGGCGCCGCGCTTACGCACGGCGCAATCGAGACTGGACACCGTATCGAGGAGACCGGGTGAAGTACCTAAAGAATTCTATCGCATTAAGAAATGTTTGACATTTGAAGAGGTTCATATTGGCATCTTTTCAAGCAGATAGGTAACCACTTCGAAACTTCGCTTAGCTGTACAATCAAACTGCGCACCGGTGTCATATGAAGTTTCGTCACGAAGTCAAGTAAATTGTATTGGTGCCATCGGGTATACAATGTGCATTGACCTACCATTCTGTGGTGAGAATTTTAAGCTAGAATAATACTCCAAAATGATGCGAGCCACAATCTTCTGCTTCCGCTTCATCGAAAATATTTAAGTAAACACGGTCGGCTCATTACTTAAATGGGCTTTCGAAACGGCACCAGTATTAAGCCTCTTCACATCCGATCCGTGCATACAGAACGTGTTATATTTTGATAAATAAATACATAAAATACTTTGCATTCTTGTAACAACATCGCAGTTCTAGTCTGAATGGGCAATAAACTAATATTAGCCGACGTATTATAAATAAACGCGTTCTCGACTTCAGCAATATTGGCGGAGACGCGGTCGTCTAACAAAATACGAAGTAATATACACGTGACTTCTATTTATAAAAAAAAAAAAGGTTAGGCTTAGACTTGACAGGTTATCGACGTGTTTTTGTTTTGACGGAACAACATCCCACAGCGTACCAAATAAACTATCAATTTGCAAAAAAAAAAACAAAAAAACTATGAACATTGCCATATCGATGGTTACTTTTTTATTTTCATTGCTAACATGAATGAAAGGATACCAATCCATCGCAGGTTCTCAGTTCGCGGTGGGTCGCGATGTGTATTATGTGCAACTAAACCAATTATTTTTAAAGGGCAATTGATCAAGCGTCAACATCATTACACGCGGATTAGTTGTCTCGTGAACACGCATATGTTAGGCCACTCGAAGATTTCTTTGTCAAGAATCTTCAACAAGTAGTTGGCACATGCAAAGAGCCGTGATCCTGAGATCCTTGGACATTTTGGCATAGCCACTAAATTCGCCTGCCAAAAACAACCAGAGTAACAAAAAATAAACATGCCTGCAATATCTCCCCCGAAGTGTTTGCAAATATTCAGCACTGTGCGCGAGCCTTTCTGTCCAGCAGAGCAATAGCTCATATGAGATACCTACGGCCAGTGCAGGTGGCACGTCATCTGATATAATCTTAAGATAGAAACGACACGCATAGCACGGAATATTTTTCAAGACAGCATTATCTTTCGGTGGTAATTTTAGGTCGCATCATAAAGCGGTGCGTGAACACGTCGTTACAAACACATTCCAAATATAGTGTAAACAGCGTAAACTTTTGAAGCTGCATATCGTGTAACTTGAACGACATCAGGCACTGCGAGCAGGCAATTTCTTGCATCTTGATTTACACCCTGCACTTTATCATTTTCAAGCATTTCTTCTAAACATTTAGGTTTGCATCTGGATCTGTTTGTTTGAAGTAGTAGAGACAACATGACATCGCACTTTAGATCATAGACAACTTTCATACGTCTAAACATAGTTTAATGAAATTAACTGTCATGTCCAGTAATACATTGAGTCACTAATTCTACTTTCTTTTTTTAAAGGAACGCGCTTAAAATTAAAAATCAACAAACCAATCGTTACTGCAACGAGCTCGGGAGAGTGCCATAAAAAGAAATGTTAGACGCCGCTTCTGCACCTCACATTCTCTAAAATATCAGTGGAGTCAAAACAGACAAATGAATTTCCAAACAGTGCTCACCTGCCGCCTCATAAATAAAATAACAATAAAATAAAAACTACTCTTAGATTCGGGCGCAATTAGCAATCACCGCTCGTATTACTTACCACTGCATGAATGGTGGTCTTAAACCTCTGTGAAGACGGGAGCCTAAACAACTGGAAATTGTACGCGCTGACATTGGTGGTCCCGGGAGAAATAAGTGAAACTAAAACAATGAAAAAAAAAACTAACGAAACAATTAATATAGATACGTCGCGTGTTCCTTGTGCTGCGAGGATTTGCGTTCATTGACCTGCTTGTCAATTTTTATTTAAATTTAAATACAAGGCGCAGCTCTTTTCTTGCAAAAAAAGCAAAAAATGACTATGCGTACTATTAAATATTTTGCTTTTATTTTGTGTTTAATAAAGTCTCCAGAAATCCATGCACACCTCGATCAACTTTACTGCCTCTTTGCCTCACCGTTAGGAGGCGAGAGAAATGCATGTCAAGATGGCTGACCTTTCCCTCCAGATTTATCGTACTTACCCTTGGACTCTTTATTTTTTTAAAAACTTTATGTTAAACTTGTTTCCAGAATTTATAACAAGGCAGCTATTAGGGATATATTGAAGCGCCAGATGAAGGCAACCGTTGTGATAAATTTGCTGTTACCCTTGTCCCACCCAGAGTCTGAGGCTGCCCTGCCTTTTTTTTTTTTTTTGATGTCATGCCTCTCTATGACACAATTGTTTGCCCACTTTTTTGGTAGCAAAAGCGTATTATGCAACCTAGGATATGCGTAATCGCCCTCTTAACTGCTCGTTGCTTCTCGGAATGCGTTGTATATGCTAGATTAAACATCACGTTGCGCTTAAAATATCCCTGGTATTTCTACGGTCATGACTCGGTAATATGGATACCTCCGTTCCCCCTAAAAATAATATATACTATGAGTCGTGTATAATAACAAGCAAGAAATCATGTTTTTTTCGCAGTTCCCCTCTAAAACTGTTGTCTATAATACGGTGCAGTTTTATTAAAGAGGTCCATTCTAACCAGACGTGACTGCATCGCATCTTGTGAGCATATTTTGTGGCAAGAATATTTCCACGTTCGTGTAATGTTTAGATTGGGCATAAAACAAAATATAAAAAGAAGAGTTCAGAAATATTGCAGTCCTCGAGAGGTCCCATTTCTGTCGCATCCCCTTACCCTCTTCCCCGTCCCTGGTCTTTGCCGCAGCGTGCCGTAGGGTATATAACATAGTGAACATTTCTTTATTCTTCCACGGTTAGCGGTTATCGCTAGAATCCCCGCTTGATGTTCCCCTCCCGAGATAAATTTTTAATCGCATATTCTATGTACCAGCCCACTGCTTATGGCTTGAACGTAAAGCACTTAACTGTCTGGAGTGTACAGCGACCATTACAGATGAACCACATTATTTAGCGATGGAGGACTACGGGACATTCGCGCATGGCGCCATTATGTCTCTAGTAGGATGCTTATTTACCGTATTTGTCGAGTGCCAAGTCCGAATCTGATGCACACTCCGTACCTGGTGCTTAGTCTGACCACACACACAAAAAAAAAAAAATATTCATCCACAGCACACCTTGATAAATGCTTGCTTTATTAACTGTGGAATTCGGACCCATCACCAGCCCGAGAAGAGATTACAAAACCAACATCGATATCAATGTTTTACTGTGACACTGTACTGGTCGTCCAAGCCGAGGAGTGTCCCGTTCCCCACGCGCGCTTCTGCGGCCTTAGCTCTTACTTCTTTGTTCGTTTGCGCTCCACGTTGCTGAGAAAAGTGATTTATTTTGGTCGTTAAAACAAAAATAAATTGTTCTAAAGTTCGCATTTGTAGCTCTACTCCACGCAAATATTCGACTTCTAAACACGCGTATTCCGCGGTCTATAGTTGGGGAAAATACGGTAGCTAATCCTTGTTCACGTGTTGTGTCCGTCATCCGGTGGTACGAGAAGAAATTCTACCGCACTCCCCAGCAGGTTCGGCTGAAGTCAGTATTCTCTGGCTTTGAGACCGAGGCAAAGAGCAGCGCAAGCAGATCGGGCAAGACGTGAGGAAAAGTATATATTGAACTCTAAATCAGACTCGCCCATCGTCTCACTAAATTACGCCCGTCGTTCCTTCTCGTCATTAAACTTCGGCAGATGTCACCGGAGGGACAGCTCCAGTTACACTCAAAATTGTTAGTGCGCATTCTTTAGTGAGGAGAATAATCTTTGAACGAATTACTAGTTATCCAGGAAGGGGATTCGGCAAATTCCAGAACCGAAGCAATTTTGAGCCTGTCAAAGTCATAGTCAAGGAAACCCTATGTCACTAAGGATGACGGGTGCTTGCAAAACATCATGATCAGATTCAAAACGCAGACTTTATTATATTGTTAAAATGTACTAACGGGTCGTAATTTGTCGGCTTTCCTCCGTAGACAGCCATTATTAACTTTACAGGTCCTACCTGTGAATTGAGACCAAAGGATATTTTCATTACGTATAACGCTACCACATACCTTCGGGCCCACTGTTATTCTTCGTTTTCCTCTCGTGCCGAAACCGTGTTTATCTCTCGATGTTCCAAGCAAGCAAACGAATGTAATGCACGCCAGTAGAGCCTGAGGCAAGCGGAAGTTTGCGCTCCATCGCACACAATTTACGAGGTTCGCTGATAAAAGTAGTGCACAATGACGTTTAAGTTTATTTTTAACGTTTGTTACTTGTGGCCATAGGCAAAAGAAGTTTCTATGAAGCAGTCGATTACTAAACCCGCAGAGTTCGTTTTTATTAGTCTTAGCGCGCGTGCTAGCATTTCAAGGGAATAAATGTTGATGGAATTTGGTGATACGTGGATGAGTGCTCCTCGTTCAAACTTTAAAATTTGAGCGAATCTATGTGCTACTGTCAGTGACATCACACATTGATTCCCAGTTCGAACCCAGCCACGTTAAAGTTACTATCGTGCTTAGCTTGTTTATGGGGAGCAGCAAACTGTCAACAGTGATAATTCAGGGAGGAAATGACAGTACATTTCTGAAGCCCTAACAAGAAACGTGCTTTTGGATATCCAGAAATGTATATTTGTTGCACTGAATACCGAAATGTGTGTTTACTTTGTCGATATGTAAGAACAATATGCCTTTGAGTTATAACAGCAGCTGGGGATTAGGTACCAAAAATAAAAGGAAACCTTCTTTCATACCGACACTCTCTAATCGTCCACACAAAATATAAGTATAGTTCAATTATCATTCAATTTATAATATATTTACAGCCTACTGCTGGTTGCTGCCGAACTGGCCGAACTATTGTTGGTGGAAGAATTATGATAGAAATATATTTGCTTCAAAATTAAAAATAGAGAACAAAAAAGAGCAAAATATTGAGAAGAGGGACAAGTTGAAAAACTAAAGATCCCGTTTAGCATTGCAATATGTTACGACTTAAAATTTGACGATGACAAGCTGGGCACATCCCTTAAATAAAGAAATAACAAACGCCTTGCTATAAAATACCATTCCTAACCAATAATAACGCTACCAAAAACCTGGTATCTTTCCTCAACTATATTTGTTGTTGATTAAATCTTTGAATCCAGTCATATATTAGTTGGGTGAACATTGTGTTTTAAAATATTCGTGTCCCTCGACACCTTGATTCTGGCGCGAGTGTTTTTTTCGGTTGGAGTGGTGAAACAAAAATAAAAAAGGCGAAATATATACATACTAGTTATATTATTATTTATTTATTTACAGATACTGCAGGCAGCAGAGCTGCCCAAGCAGACGCTCAAAGGATTCAACATTTATGTTTTCAATAAGCAATGCCGGCAAGCAGTTCTCCTGTTCAATTGTGTTTGGAAGAAAATTATTTTTGAAAAACTTTAGTTTAGACAAAACATGGGGGCATTACTTTAGAGTGGTTTAGTCTTGTTGATATGTGCGGCGCAGAAAATAAATGGTGTTCCCTTCGTAGGCCAGAACTGTTATGTGATTTTAAATAGTGAAACTTTAACCTTGCAAATTGACGGCGCAGGTGCTCCACCTGCGCCTTCAAGCACGCAGGTGGAGCAGGGGGAGCGTGCGCGGCTCAGGGTCAGCTATTTGAGCATATTAGTTACGGATGATGATGACCGATAGACTGATGAGATATACCTAGCAGCAAGACGCTGGATCCGCTCCACCTCCGTGATGTCTTTGATGAAGTATGGATCCCAGACGATAGAGTACTCAAGGACTGTTCAGACTAGGCAACGATATGCTTGGAGTTTGACATTTAAGGTGCGTCTCTTCAGTTTTCTTCGTAGGAAGCATAGCTTTCGAACTGGTTTATTACATATATTACTGGTATGTTTGTCCCACTTACGGTTAGTTTTTATTGTTACCCCTAAGTATTTAACGGAGGAAACTGTCAGGATGCATTGACTGCCAGTGGGATGACTGTAGGGCAAAAGGTTTCTTTTTGTTTTCAGAGTCATTGAGACTGCTTTGGTGAAGTTAATTTTCATCTTCTGAAGAACGCACCAGTCCCCGAGTTTACAAAGTTTGTCGTTCAATAATGTCTTATAGGAAGCGTTATTGATAACAGAGTAGATGACGCAATCATCTGCAAACAGTTTCACGGTAACACAATCATCCATGTCCTTGGCAATATTGTTTATATAAAATAAAAACAGAAAGGGTGCAAACACAGAACCCCGAGGCCCTCTTGTCAATACCGGAAGGCTAGCAGACCTAGCCTTTTTATATTCTACACACTTTGTGCGGTTCTGCAGATACGCCTGTATCCAGCGCACAAGCCTATCAGGAACTGCCACCTCTAATAGATTATCAACCAGCAAACCATGAAGCACACGGTCAAATGCTTTCGACTGATCCCCAAAGAATTGCGTCAACGTGTTGGTAATTATTGATCGGTGCGCCGAAGTCGTGAACCACAGATAAAATTTGGGTTGTTGTAAAAACCTTTCTACGAAATCATTGTTGATTTTTGTTAAAAAAGTTTATCGACTCGAGGTAGTTGAACACTTGACCGTTAAGTATGTGTTCAAGTATGTTGCAACATGAATTACTAGCGTCCAATTTGTCCTCCGACTTAAATACAGGAACCACCCTAGCCGTTAACCAATCTCGGGGCAGGGCACTTTGTTTGAGTGAGGCATTGAGGAGTACGTAAAGCTACTCGGAAATGATTTCAGAGTAGCGACGAAGAAAAGCATTCGGTAAACCGTCAGCACCTTACGATTTTGCTTATCTTGATATTTAATAAAAATGAAAATAGGCCCTCTGAGCTTAATATCACATCAGGCATCATCACACTACTAGATGACGATACACGATTCGCGCAGCCAGTGAGAAGAAAATCCGGCTTGATGAATGCTCTATAAAGCTGTCGTTGAATTCATTTACAATGATTTTAAGATTAGTAGTTACACTATAGTTAATTCTCAGTTGGCGTACGCATTCTTTGGTGCCAGAGAGGAAGCCTTTGTAGAGATAATTTCAAACAATCGGTAAGGGTTTGCCCATAAAACCTGTCACGTGAGTTGTGCAGCTTAGAGAGTAATTCGTCATTGACAGCGTTTATCGCCGCGCAACTCTTAACTTTTGCACTGCGCTTTCGCTTAATGCGTCGTTTTAATTAAATGATCTTCTCGAGCGACCCATGGATTGTGTCGCCTAACTGTTTTTCGACGGGTGGGAACAAATTTATTGACACAATACTTGACGAGTGACTTGAACTTGCCCCAAAGGAGCGAAACGTCACCACCGCGTTCGAAATAAAAAAAAGATACATGCAAGCAATCGAGAGTAGGTTCATCATCTGCTGCTGCGAAATTGGAGAAAGTTTGAACTGATCAAGTTTTCTTATCGCCACAAGTATTCAGACTCAGATGGACTAATTTATGATCGGCAATGGCCTCGCTGACACCGACAGTGTAATCTTCTGGAAACTGTTTAGTAAAAATAAAATCTAGGATGGACTCGGTTGAATCAGTTACTCGTATCGGGGAGGTGGCTATTTGTTTAAGGTCATAAAAAAAGCAGAATCGAGAAGAGAACGTGCGCTGTCACCGTCCTGAGTTCCCGGGAATGCTAGTGTATTCCAATTTATGCCCGGCCAGTTGAAATCACCAGCGAGCTAAAGTCTTTGATTAGGAGTGATTATACGTTCTAGCTGACCCGCCAAGGAATCCAGATAAGATACGGGGCTTTTGGGAGGTTTGTAAACAACGCTGAACAAGGGGCAAAATTTCGGTAATTAATTTTTGCACCAAATGCTTTCATGTTCAGTAATTTCTTCGAGTTGAACGTAGTTGATTTTTTTAGAGCGCAGCTCTTAGGCGCCCGTTTCCGGCTTGAGCGGCGGCGCCGTCGCCGTCGGCGTCGCCGTCGGCGTCGGCGTAACCAAGGTCATCCCAAGGTCACGTGACCCCCCAAGGTCACGTGACCCCCCGAGGCAACGTGACCCCTCCCAAGGTCACCTCAAGGTCGCGTGACCCCCAAGGTGACCCCCACGTGACTGGGGGGGGATCACGTGACCCCTCAGGTCACGTGAACCCCCCCCGGGTCACGTGACCTCGGGGGAGGAGGGGGAGGGGGGTCACGTGACCTCGGGGGAGGGGGGGGGTCACGTGACCTTGGGGTGACGTTGGGGGTCACGTGACCTTGGGATGACCTTGGTTACGCGGACGCCGACGGCGACGGCGACGCCGCTCAAGCCGGAAACGGGCACCTAAGAGCTGCGCTCTAAAAAAATCAACTACGTTCAACGGAGCGTATACCCCTCCTCCTCCTCGGGATCGCTGACTCCTCCCCGGGGAGACCGGCGTTGCCCACCCGTGTCCCGGGGCTCCACCCTCGGGCCGGGCCGCGAGTGCCCTGGTAGGGTAGACGTGTCACGGCAAGGAATACCAACCAACGAGGTTGAGTCAGAGGTGCAGTAACCCGGCACCTTCGGGTCCACCAACTACCCACCGGGGACGTAGGTGCAGTACACCCGCGACCCGGGGCTCCGTCCTCGGGCCGGAATGCGGGAGCCCTGATGGGGCAAAAACGTCACAACAAGAATAGAGGGGACAAAAAAAAAAAATAACCCCCGAGGAGGACATTTCTTTCAAAAGGAGCGACCTGCGGGCCGACGACGGGACGTTGATATTGGGTACGGAGAGACCCAAAACATCGGGTCGGAGACCTCGGGGTCCGTGAGACACGGTACCCGGACCCTCCCATTCCTCTGCACACTTCCTCCAATTTCCGTAAAAGAAAGGGAAAGGAGAAAGGGAAAAGCTTTCCTGTTATTTCAATCTAAAAGAAGAGAAAGGCTCTCTCTTTTTATTTATTTAGTTATTTTTCATTTTTAATTTTTGGAAAGAGGAAGGAAAAGGGAAAAAGGGGAAAAAAAAGGCAAACATAACAAAACCACCACATAAGCACGTCTCACCTAACAAATAAAACACAACCAACAAACCATGAAAAGAAAGAGAAAGTTGAAAAAAATATATATATACATATCCACCTCAAAACTGACTTAATCCACAAAAAAAAAAAAAAAGAAAAAGGGAAACGGAGGAACAGGAACGACAAAGCTGGGAAAGGGAAAAGGGAAGGGGGAGAAAGGAGGGGAATGGACAACAGGAAAGACAAGGGGGAACGGAAAAAGAATACCGTCAATCGTGATTACTTCCCCCTCCCGCTCCCTCCAACTCACGAACCCCCACACCAAAAAAAAAAAAATATATAAAAAAAGAGATAATGATCCCCAGCCCAAATATCACCGACACCCAATCGAAAAAAAAAAAAATAATACCTAGACACGGAAGGGGGGGGGGGGGGGCACTAACGACATACATGATATTTCAGAGGGAGAACCGACCAGAAAATCCAATGAGGGCGGGCACCCACGGCGACACCAGAACGGACAGACAGCAGAGAAAGATCGGAAACAAGACAGGAAAAGAAGAATACAGAAAAGAAGAGAAGAACAAGAAATAAGAAGATTGTATAAACCACAAAGAATATGGATCAACGAGAATGCACTGTTAGACAAGACGGAAGAGGGGGGGGGGGGAAAGGGGAACACAATTAATAACAATAGACGCCGCTGATCAGACCGAGCCCGGTCCCCTGGGGGGGTCTCGCTGAAAAGTTAAATCTTCATCTTTTTTTTTTTTTTTTTTAATTACCAATTGGCTTTACACTTCAAATTTTGTTTTTTGGTCTTTACCACTTTTATTTATTTTCAATTGGATTAATTCTGCAATGCTAACGCTGGAGCAGACCGAGGCACATTATTTTTCAATCCTTTTCTATTGCCTCAACTCAAATCTCCTCCTCCCCTCATTCATTCTGAGGAATGACGCCACCAGGGAATGACGTATCTGACAGCGCTCCGCGAAAAGGTGCCAAGATGGCTGCCAAGAAGGACGTCTGTCCGTTGTGCTCCGATCCATTTTATTGGAACCAACAGTATCTTAACTGCTGTGCATGCCTGCGTCGATATCATTGTAAATGTATTAACGTTCGTGGGGACGACTACAACCTTTTCATGGCCGAAGGCGTGAGTTCTTACAAATGCCACTCGTGTTCGAAGCGACGGGACCCGGATGAAGCGAAGCTGAATGCCACCGCGGCAGACACGCCCCAAAAAGACGCCATGAAGGACGGCGAGGAAGAGGGTTCCAACAACGAATCAACGGTACAGAGCAGCTCCCTCGAAATGCTCATTTTGTCTTTGACAGCCAAAGTGGACTTGCTTGTAGGCACAGTCAAGATAATGCGCGAGGAAAACGCCATGATAAGAAGTGAGCTTCAACGAGCCAAATCGCTTTGGACGCAGCTCGTCCGTGATGCTCCCAGGATTACCGATCGTGCAGCGCCTCGTGCCCACAAGAGTTACGCCGGAGCCATGAGTAGTCAGAATACTACCGAAAACAGTCGCCACCTCGACAACGACGCTGATCGTGCAAAGGAAAAGACTGCTGGGCGGAACTTCGCTCCACCATCTCAGGCATGTGCATCTGGCTCTGTCCGAGAGCACGCCAGTAGTATCGTCGAGGATTCATCCTCTGTGACAGGCTCAGTGACCGACGACGGATTTAAGCTTGTGACGAGAAAGAAGCAACGTCCGCTCGCGAAAGTTGGTGCGTGTACCAATGCCTCACTCTCGTCGATTCCGCGGCCACCTGTAAAGCGGGCACTTTTCGTGACGAGGCTGAGCCCGGACACGACGTGCGAGGATGTGAACAACTACCTGTCGTCAGTGCTCCAAACTGGAACATTTCAGTGTACCAAACTTCGCAGTAAGCACGATTCATACAGTTCTTTTCATGTGAGCACTACTGTTGATTGCCTGATCAAAATTAATGACTCTAGCGTGTGGCCGGAAGGTAGTCTCTTTAGGCCCTTCTGGGGGCCCTTGCGTGACCCGGATTCAGAGCGATCAACAGCTAACGAGGACTCGTGATGGATAACATCCGTGTATACTACCAAAACGCTCGTGGGTTACGAACCAAACCTGATGTTTTCTTTGAAGGTGTCACGACTTCCGATTTTCATGTTATCTGTATCACGGAAACGTGGCTTACACAAGCAATCTCTAGCAACGAATATTTTACTGATGAATATTGCGTTTACAGATGTGATAGAGATTCAACTGGTTCGCCGGCCACTCTGGGGGGAGGGGTACTCACGGCGGTACATAAGTCATTATCATGTTTTCGTAAGTTTGATCTGCAAGAAGGAAATGAATGTGTTTGGGTGCAAATCAGTTTTCCGGGCCAGCCGAACTTAATAATTGGAAATTACTACTTTCCACCTCGTTCTGACACACAATCATTCGTAGGCACTTTGAACTACATTTCCGGTGCTGTCGATTTTTCAACCGATGATGTGATGATCGTTGGTGACTTTAACGTGCCTGGCGTTGATTGGAATTCAAACACGATTAGTGCTGCATCAAGTGAGGCACGTGCTAGGGCCGAAGAAACGATAGAGTTTGTGAACTTTAATGGGCTTTATCAGCTTAATACTACAACAAACGGGGCTGGAAATACGCTTGACTTGTGCATGACTAACATATCAGCAATCACTTTCGAGGCTGCTGACTGTCCTCTTGTCTCTATCGATAAGTGGCATCCACCATTCACCCTTTCTATCGTACTTCCTGCTCTGACGTCGGCGAGTAATCAGTCTCTCGGGTATAACTACGCCCGTGGGGATTACCTTGGTCTTTACAATCACCTCCGCAACGTAGACTGGAGTGTTATTTCACTTTGTTCCAATATCGATAGCGCAGTTCAAGGTGTAACAGAAATTGTAACTGCAGCCATGAATAATTTCATTCCACGCAGAAGTGGTCGCACTAGCAACTATCCTTTTTGGTTCTCCAGAGAGCTACGTGATGCGTTGCGTAAAAAAGCGAGGTATCATAAAAAGTACAAGTACACCGGCATAAAGAAATGGCAGAGTTTGTTTAAAGAGTATCGTTCAGCGGCCAAAAAGCTGATACGGCGTGATCGGGAGAACTGGCGAAATTCAGTTGAACGCAATTTAAAACGCGATCCTAATGCTCTGTGGAATTACGCAAGGTATATGAGGACATCTAGTCGATCGAAAACTATTGCATTGCAAGACGACTCTGGATGTACATCTGAGCCGTCCGATGTCTGTGATCGTTTTGCTACGTTCTTCTCTTCTGTCGGTAACTTGATTACTCCGTGCACTGTTATGACCGATGCTCCTCTTGAATCTACCCGCAGCTTGGCAGTTCCGAATCTTACACTTGAAGATGTGCTTTCCGCAATAAATGAGCTCGCTCCAAAAAAGTCATGCGGTGAGGACGGAATTCCTGCTTTCATTGTAAAGGGATGCAGGGATATTTTTGCCCCTGTGTTGCTACATGTTTTTAACATGTCCTTAAAGGCCAATGTATTTCCTCAAGGATGGAAGAATGCAGTGGTTGTTCCTATACATAAATCTGGTAGCACTGACTGCGTTAATAACTATAGACCGATTTCTCTTCTTTGCACTTTTTCTAAGGTATTTGAAAAGGCAATGTATAAGCATATTTATTTTCATTTTAAATCGTCTCTTTGTCTCAACCAACATGGTTTTTGTCAAGGGCGTTCAGTGGAAACAAACCTTGTATCATTTTTGGAACACACTCTACCTAAGGTCACGTCCCGTGGACAAGTTGATGTTATTTATTTCGATTGCTCTAAAGCTTTTGATCTCGTAGATCATAAGCTGTTACTCGCCAAATGTTCAACGTTGGGCATGACTGGCTCGTTTTGCAATTGGTTGTCTAGTTATCTTGACGGAAGACCTAACAGAGTACTGTATGAAGGGTGTTTTTCTGCCTCATATGTTTTAAATACTGGAGTGCCTCAAGGGTCCAATCTGGGGCCTTTGTTATTCAATATTTTTGTGAATGATTTGGTAGACAGTGTGCAGCATTCAAACGTGCTGCAGTTTGCAGACGATGTCAAGATTTATCGCGAAATTCATTCAACTACTGACTGTCTAATGATGCAAGACGATGTTCAGGCAGTTCAAAACTGGTGCTTAAAAAATAATTTAGTACTTAACCCCAGTAAGACCAAGGTTGTTTTCTTTACCCGTAAGACAAGCTGCATTGAATATCCGTATACCATGTTAAGTTCAGCTATCGCGAGGTCGGATACTATTCGTGACCTGGGAGTGCTGTTTGATTCCCGCCTTTCGTTTACTGAGCATGTTTCTAAAGTTGTGAATGATTCTTATCAGGTCCTGGGCGTTATTTCCCGAATGACGCGGAATTTTCGTACTTACGCTAGCATGATTCATCTATATCGTGCCCTTGTTTTGTCCAAACTTGAGTTCTGCTCAGTCATATGGAACACCATTGGATCGACTCAATCATGTATTTTAGAGAAAGTGCAGCGTCGTCTCGTGCGTATTGTTTACGATCGATGGATTGGGAGGCGCATCTATTTTGAGTATGAATACTTACTTAATCTGCTTGACCTGGTACCCTTGCACAAAAGAAGATTAGCGCGAGACATGACTTTTTTGTATAAGATAGTGAACGCTACAATTGACGCACCTTTACTTTTAAGTGCGATTTCTTTCAGTGTTCCTGATAAGCGCACCAGATTTTCAGTTCTTTTCTACCCGCAGAAAGTTTGTGTCCAGTCCCCAATGACACGCCTTCAGCTCCTTTATAATCACGATAGGAGTGATTTAGAATTGTTTTCACCCCTTTTAAATTTTAGTAGAGCATTGTTGGCCACTTGACAAACATCTGTGCTCTGTTGTTCTCCATTGTTCTCCGTAGTTTTATTTATTTCCTTTTATCTTTTCTAAATCACGTCTTGCTTGTTTGTTTGTCTGTATCTGTTCTTTTAATATTTGTAAAATGTGCGCACTAGTAAGGCCTCGAGCTGTTTGTGGGCACATTAAGCAAAATAAATAAATAAATAAATAAATAAATGAATAAATAAATTCTTCAATCTCCTCCGGGGGGGGGGGGGGGGTCACGTGCCCCCCCCCCCAGATCACGTGACCCCCTCCCCCTCCTCCCCCAGGTCACGTGACCTCCGGGGAGGAGGGGGCCCCCCTCCCCCCGAGGTCACGTGACCCCCCCCCCCCCCCCCGGAGGAGATTGAAGAATGAGGGGAGGAGGAGGAGGAGGGGTATACGCTCCGCTGATTACCCTTCCTTCCTCCTCCTCAAGAGCTGCGCTCCAATTCGGCGTTACAGGGAGTTGTAAATGGCTTTCACCTTTTTTTACTAAAATTGCTCCGCCCCCCCCTCCCCCCCCCCCTTCTCCCTTCTCGATTTTGTGGTAGGATTTCGTGTGAAGGGGGATAATTTCGGAGTCATAATTGTTTGGTGAAAGCAATGTTTCCGTAATAGCTAGAATATATGGGTCGTGGAAAACTAGCGCATCCTCTAACTGACGTGACGTATTCGCAATACTTTGAGCATTGCGGAAAATTATACGTAGTGTTTTGAGTTCGTTTCAGGAGGAAGCTTGCCCAAAGCGTGACTGGTGAGCTTGATCTGGTCGAACATCAACTGGGTGGGCTAATTTTGGTTGTGTGTTTACTTTGCCCCACACATAGACGCTATCGTCCACACGCAGCCTGCAATAGTCCAAGGTTACCTTATGACCCTGAGTTTTGAATTC
This sequence comes from Ixodes persulcatus, assembly GCA_013358835.2. Classification (NCBI taxonomy): domain Eukaryota; kingdom Metazoa; phylum Arthropoda; class Arachnida; order Ixodida; family Ixodidae; genus Ixodes; species Ixodes persulcatus. The sequence continues at coordinate 782,724 of JABSTQ010010167.1, read as the reverse complement.
TTTGCCGTGTTGCCATAAGTTAGAGCGTTTGAGTAGAGTAGCTTTGCAGAAATCGTGACTAATGGAAATAGGTGAGCTGTTCAGTTTCGAATAATTCTGAAATACTTGCATTTTCTCGTTATAGTTGAAGAAATTCAGCAGGATAGGCCGAGTTTTATTGGCTCTCTTCTTGCCCACACTCTTAGAAAAAAGGGTATCGATAGTCCTCCCTTATTGGTTGGAACGGTCTTGTAACCTATGTGCCTTTAGAAAGGGAGAAACTTTCGTCCCAGAAGCAGGGAAGCAACTAGTTCCTCCGTCGACTGCATCTCATTATGGCGGCCCTAAATCGAGCAAATCGAGTTCAATAAGGCTTAACGAGGACGCTACGTCTCTTGTACGGGAGGAGTGAAGCAGCAAATAAAACGTAACACGAGCTTTCCGCGAACTGTGTTTATTTCCGAAGCCAGATTCTCCCCACAGGTACAGAAACTTGCGTTTAGAAAGCAGTTACTCAGTCTTCTCGTCGACAGCACTGCGATGTTAAACGGAGACAACCCATACCCAGTTACTTCGCGCACTTTACGTCTTACCTTTGGTGTTCCTCGAGTCACAATTCCTTCGTCAACCGCACATCACGGAGGAATGGCAAACTCAATCCGCGAAACCAAAAGTCGCTCTCAAAAGAACAAACTCGAAGCCGCTGTTTATCGCGTAGCGTGAAAGAAGGTTAAATCGCTTGCCACCAGATGCCAGGGTCAAGCAGAGTAATTGCAAGTAGCTAGGCTAGGTGGCGCTAGCTACTGCCCAATTCATGTTCTACAAAAAATATTTCTATTTTCTCTGGCAACCATTGCGCTTCGGGAACCTCTACTATCCACACATTACGCATACTACACTACACCCGAGCTCTGCGTTTCGGTCTTTTATACTGGTCGTTTTGAACTAACGGAATTTACCGGTGACTGAATAAGCAATAAATAATATTCCCAGCATGTTGATTTTTTTCCAGCAATGTCATACCTCTGAGAGTATTTTGAATGGCTCAGGGGATGAATCTCTTATTAAAAAGCAAACGCTCGATCATGCCGTAATTATTTGAAAGCCAATAAATTAAGCCGCTCCAATGCGGTTCGAAGCCATGAGTTTGTTTCCCCGCACGGCACGTCGTAGCCTGTATTTCTATTGTAGTGTTTGTTTTTCTATTTGTGCTTTTCGCGCAAGGCTGCGATTGCCGTCTTGAATTAATCTCTGTAGAGCGGATATTCACTCAGCTGGAAGTGATGCTTCAGGGGCTGAAAAAAACCCTTTCCGATCAACTTGAATGCAGTCAAAGCCGCGACTTGCGGCAGGTGTTAAGTGTACGGAGCTACGCCGTGGCGAGCTCGAAAACTTCTAGCGCACATCCTAGCGCGCCACTTGGAGGGCAGTTTCTCCAGGAACCGTAGAATATTTAAACAGCAAAATAAAGGGTAGCTTTTTTTTCGATTTTACCTACTATTCTTTTTTAATTCTAACATTCCACACTGTAAATACACGTACTTTCCGTCACGATTTCGTACTGTTCTGTCCTTTCCCCAGAGCGCAATCGCTCTCGGGGACGAGACAACCGACAGTCACATTGGACACTGTACAATAGGAGGTTACTGTTCAGACCAGCGTTCCAACATGACTATCCACACTCCGCACGTCGATCGTTTGCACCTGATCATTCATGTGGTATTAAATTTTTAATGTAAAGCGGAATGTCAACCTGCGACACCCCGCCTCCTCCGATGACGGCCCGACCAGCGGCATCAATGCCCGACAGTTTACGTCATCTCATCTTGTTGTTACACCACTGATACGCGAACTCACGGTCACATCGGCGATAATTCCAGTCTTCTGTTCACAACCTACAACACTGCCATCACGATGTTGTTGCTATGTTGCTGACACGCACAAATACAGAACCACGTTGAACGCCGGTTGCACTCAGCATCGGAAAATAGAACCGAACTCAGCACGGTAGGCACCCAGGCAACCGGCAGCAAAACTTGCCTGTCTTGGACGCAGTTCCTCCGATTTCTATAACGTCGAAAACGTCGACACAGTTCCGCGTGGTTTCGCTACTGTAATTCCGCGTGAGTCCAGCAATCTGGAGACGGCCATTCTGCCCAGTGTACGTGGCGCTACTGGCACTGCTCCGAAACTTCGCTGTTTCTAGCGGCTTCGTTTTGTAGGAGTGGAGGCTCGGTAAATCACACTCTACATATTTATTTACCATATTTACACTGTCCTTCTGACTAGCTCATCGAGGGGCCTGTCGCCGAATCCCTGAGTCCGTGCAGCTCGTGATCCAGGCACCTCGTGTCCTTAGCTCGTGCCTGTCCTGTGAGCTTGGCGCCGTTCAAGCGCTGGATCGCTGCCGATAGCTGCCGCTACAGGTACTCCCCCCGAGCGAGGAAGCGGGCTGGCGAGCGTTCCTGGCTTCGAGGGGGTGCGTGTGCAGACTGGTGTTCATCTGGAACCTGACGCGAGGTGGCTTTAGAAGGCGTCTGGTTACGGATGAGTAGAAATCGGGTGCTAAGTGAGCTGGCTTGACTCTGTCGAGAGAAACTACTTCGTCTCGGCCGTTGACGTCGAGCGTCATGGTCTTTTTGTCTCGACGCAGTATAAGATGAGGGCCGTCATACGGGGGCTGCAAGAGCTTATAGTGACACAGACAGATGCGCTAGGCCCGCAATGCAGGCTATCACGAGCGCCAGCCTCTGCCAGCGCTCGTGGCTTGGGAGCCAGGGAAATAAAAGAGAAAGAAGTTGACTCTAGCCAAAGCTCTGGTTCGGACGCCTACATTTTTCCTCCGGCGTTATAGAACACCGCCGACAAACTGGTGACCCGGACGTCCGACTAACATGAACCAGAGTGCTGCTGGCACCTCTTCCAACGGCGACGGAGCTTTCTCCACCGTCCACCTCCGCCTTCCAGCCTTCTGGGCGAAAAACCCTCGGGCCTGGTTTTCCCAGGTGGAAGCACAATTCCACCTGCGGCGCATCACAAGCCCAGACCGCCCGCTACTACCATGTGGTTTCCGCTCTTCCCCCAGAGGTGGCTGATGAGCTGGACGACGTACTGGCGTCTCCCCCTCCTGACGACGCCTACGACTACATCAAGCGGACGATCCTCGCTAGGAAGACGGAGTCAGAGGCTTCAAGGCTACAGCAGCTCCTGAACACAGAGGAGCTTGGCGACCGTCGACCCTCTCAGCTACTTCATCGCATGCGCCAGCTGCTAGGTGAGCAAGCTTCGGACGCGAACAATCCGATTCTACGCGAATTGTTTCTCCAGCGCTTGCCACAAGGCATTCGCATGACGCTTGCTCCAGCCACCGATCTTCCACTCGACCGCCTTGCCGAGATGGCTGACCGCGTCGCGGAGTATGCTGCCCCGCTCTGTCAAGCGTCACGGATAACGCTCATCAGTGTTCCGCGATGCGAGCCCTTGAAGCCCGCATCGACGCCCTCACAACAGCCGTCGCAGCACTCAGCACAAAGAGAAACGACTCGCGATGTCGTCGGAGAAGTAGATCCTCTCGACGTCGCAGTTTTTCACAGCGATGGACAGACGTTCTCTGCTGGTACCACCAGAAATTCGGTAGCGACGCACGTAAGTGCCAACAGCCGTGCGAATGGCAGGAAAACGCTCCGGCCCGTCACTAGAGGCGGCAAGTGACGTCGGCCCAACAACAAGCCGTCTATTTTTCGTCACAGACCGAATAACGGGCCGCCGTTTCCTGGTCGACACAGGAGCTGAAATGTGCGTAATTCCACCAACACATGCAGAGAGGCGGCGTCCATTGCCCGGTTCGCATCTCGTCGAGGCAAATGGCTCAAATATTCCAACATATGGCAGACAATCTCTGACCCTGGACTTAGGGCTTCGCAAAACTTTTCAATGGATTTTCATCATTGCTGACGTGACCTACCCCATCTTAGGCTCAGATTTTCTGTCACACTTTGATCTGGACGTCAGCATGCACCATCGCCGCCTTATTGACAGGAAGACTCATCTCGCTGTCAACGGCGTGTCCAATACTCTACCTCCCCTTTGCATCCGGAACATCCTGCCTCCTTCGAGATTCTCAGACATTCTTAAAGAATTTCCTGAAATCACGAAGTCCTCCAACATGGCAGAGCCGCCACCGCATGCAGTGACACACCACATCGTCACCTCCGGCCCTCCCGTTTTTGCTCGCCCTCGTCGTCTGTCTGGTGAACGCCTGCAAGTAGCACGACGAGAGTTCGAGCATATGCTAGAACTAGGCATAATTCGACCATCCAACAGCTCTTGGGCATCACCACTCCACATGGTTCCGAAGAAAGACCCAGGGGACTGGAGGCCGTGCGGTGATTACAGGGCGCTAAACACCCATACACAACCCGATCGCTATCCACTACCTCACATACACGACTTCGCCGAACACCTGGCAGGAACCTCTATATTTAGCAAAATCGACATGGTGAAGGCGTTTCACCACATCCCGATCGAGCCTGAAGATATTCCGAAGACAGCCATCACAACACCATTTGGCCTCTTCGAGTACGTTCGCATGCCTTTCGGATTGAGAAACGCCCCGCAAACTTTTCAGAGATTCGTCCACGAAGTTCTTCATGGAATGCCTTTTGTATTTGCCTATGTGGATGACATGTTGATCGCGAGCAAATCCCACGAGGAGCACACAACACATCAGCGCCTGCTCTTTGAACGCCTCCGCGATTACGGGCTTACAATCAATGTGGCGAAATGTACCTTTGGTACTACGGCACTGGAATTTTTAGGGCACCGCATCACTCCCGATGGCATCGAACCTCTTCAATCTAAAGTAGAAGCCATACGAGACTTCCCACAACCTAAATCTCTACGTAAGCTGCGCGAATTTCTGGGCCTTATTAATTTTCATCGGCGTTTCATCCCACATTGCGCACAAATCATCCAGCCTCTCACAGACTTGCTCCGAGCTCCGAGCACGTCCTCGGCAGAACTATCATGGACCACCAGCGCAGTCGAGGCTTTCACCGCGGCCAAGCAAGCCCTTGCCGATGCCACACTACTCGTGCATCCTATGTCAAACGCCCCAACGCGTGTCATGGTAGACGCGTCCGATGTTGCTGTCGGCGCTGTGTTACAGCAGTACGGCGAAAATGGGTGGAATCCGCATGGAGTTTTCTCACAAAAGCTCAAACCTGCGGAGACACGCTACAGCACGTTTGGACGTGAGCTCTTCGCCATCTATGCGACCATTCGGCACTTCCGATACTTCTTGGAAGGCCGAATATTCCATGTGCTAACAGACCACAAGCCCCTGATTTACGCATTCGCGGGAAATCACAATTCCTACTCCGCCAGAGAAATTCGCCACCTCTCTTACATCTCTGAGTATACCACTGATCTACGCCATGTCGCCGGAGCGGACAACGCGCCAGCAGACGCACTCTCACGCATTGACGGTGTTTCATCACCTCCTGTTGTCAGTTTTTCGGAACTGGCCTCCGCACAACAGGAAGACTCCGAGCTGCAAAAGCTACGAGCGTCCTCTACATCTCTGCAGCTCCAACCCGTCACACTGCCACTCGCCAACTGCGAGCTTGTCTGCGACGTGTCACCCGGCACACCTAGACCATACATACCCCAACGATTTCGACAAGCCATCTTCCATTCCATTCACGATCTTAGTCATCCGGGCATTCGTGCAACGCAACGCCTCGTTACGGCACGATACATCTGGCCCCAGATTAACGCTGACATCCGTCGATGGACCAAAACATGCAGCAAATGTCAACGTTCCAAAGTACTTCGACACACGAAGACACCGCTGCATGCATTTCGACCTCCAGATGCCAGATTTGATCACGTCCACATTGATATTGTGGGACCTCTACCATCGTCAAGCGGTTTCCGATACATTTTGACATGTGTGGACAGGTTCACGCGATGGCCGGAAGCTGTTCCAATCACCGACATAACAGCGGAGACAGTCGCCCACACCTTCCTATCTACGTGGATCGCGCGGTTTGGCTGTCCGTCCACCATCACGACCGACCGTGGCCGACAGTTTCAATGTAAGTTTTTCACGGCCCTCACCAAGATCTTGGGTGTGCGCCACGTACACACCACTGCATACCACCCTTCATCCAACGGGATGGTTGAACGGCTGCATCGCCAACTCAAGGCATCACTGATGACGAAAGAAGATCGTGCTCATTGGGTTAGCCACCTTCCTCTCGTCCTCCTTGGAATCCGTTCTACTTTCAAAACAGACATCGCTAGCACCTCAGCCGAGCTCGTCTATGGCACTACGCTTAGGTTGCCTGGAGAATTTCTCACACATGTACCATCGGAAGATCCTGACATCCCGTCCTATCTTCAAGAGATGAGAAATTTCTTTTCCTCCCTGCGACCAGTGCCACCCAGACAACAAACTCCACGGCAGATTTTCATTAGCGACGACCTCCAGACTTGTACACACGTATTCGTGCGAAGAGATGCTGTACGAGCACCCCTCACGCCACCTTACGACGGACCGTATGAAGTTCTTTCTCGAACAGAAAAAAACATCACGGTCAACATCAACGGGCGTCACGATGTGGTCACGCTGGACCGCGTGAAGCCTGCCTATTTACCTTCCTCGATGACAAATCCTGTCGTTTTCCCGCTTGAACTGTCCAAAACAATTACTCAAGCTACCAACACCCACCAGCAACCTCCTTCCAAAAAGATCGTTACGTGGAGCAAAACCACAACTGTTGCTCCGCGCAACTAGGGGGGGGGGGGGGGTGGGTCCTATAGTGACACAGACAGATGCGCTAGGCCCGCAATGCAGGCTATCACGAGCGCCAGCCTGTGCCAGCGTTCGTGGCTTGGGAGCCAGGAAAATAAAAGAGAAAGAAGTTGACTCTAGCCAAAGCTCTGGTTCGGACGCCTACATTTTTCCTCCGGCGTTATAGAACACCGCCGACAAGCTTCTTCACGCCATCGCGCCGAACGAACACGTGCGTACTTTTGTCGAGGTCACGGCTGACAAAACTGCGTCTTGTGGAGGGCGTCCTTGGGCAGGTCGGCTGAAGGTCTTTCATTAGTAGCCGCAGCCGCTGAACATAGTTTTCTGCTGCTTCCTGTGAGATGTTTGCTGAGGAAGAAAGAAATTCACCACGCAAGCAAAGTGACGTGCAGTAAACAAGTTTAGCTGCACTGCAATTAATGTCCGATTTGAAGGCTGTTCTGATTCCCAACAAGACGAGTGGAAGCGCCTCTGTCCATGCATGTTGAGCTGTTGGTTTGTGCTTTGATGGAGGCTTTAAACTGACGATGAAAACGCTCTACCATGCCGTTGGAAATTGGATGGTAGGACGTCGTATGGATGTGTTGAACTCCAAATAAGTGGGAGAGAGTTCGAAAAAAAGTCGCTGAGAACTGACGTCCGTTGTGATCGTCTGTGGGACACCAAAGCGAGTAATCCACATTTCAATCAGTGTGCGAGCTACGGTTGTTGCGGTGATATCTTTCATTTGTGCCGCTTCGGGCCACCGCGTGAAGCGATCGACGCAGGTCAGAAGATACCGGTGTTCTTGGGATGGAGGAAGTGGTCCTACGATATCAACGTGAATGTGGGCGAAGCGAGTGTCCGGTGTGCTAAAAGTTCCCAAGGGCGCCTTGGTGTGCCGGTGAACTTTCGAACGTTGGCAGTGGACGCACGTTTTGGCCCAGGACCTCACGTCAGCGTTGATACGAGGCCATATAAACCGCGAAACTATCAGTTTCTGGGTTGCTCGTATCCCGGGATGGGACAAGGAGTGCGGGCAGTCAAAAACTGCTCGTCGCAAGTCTGCTGGTACAAAGGGGCGGGGACGACCGGTCGAAACTTCGCATGCAACTGTGTCGTCACAGTCGGGCATGCGTATGTCTTCAAAGACTAATGTCGTTGACGTTGTCCGTAGGCGTTGTAGTTCGAGGTCGCCTCGTTGTGCTTCCGCCAGCTGTTCGTAAGGAACTGCAGGCCGTTCCGTGGATCAGAGGTTGACCCCAACTCTGGTGAGTGCGTCAGCTGCGGCGTTATCTGTGCCCTTAACGAAGCGGATGTCGGTGGTGAATTCCGAAATATATGCCATCTGCCGTATCTCACGCGGAGTGTGTGCCGTGCTGTTGGAGGCTAGCGCGTATGTCAACGGCTTATGGTCTGTCAAGACGAAGAAGCTTCTGCCTTCTACGCACTGGCGAAAGTGCTTGATGGCGAGGTATATTGCCAGCAGCTCACGTCCAAAGGTGCTGTATCGCCGTTCTGCCGAAGTCAGCTTCTTTGAAAAGAAGGGAAGTGGTTGCTAGTTGTTTCCGTCTCGTTGTTGTAAAACCGTTCCAACAGCTCCATCCGAGGCGTCGACCATGATGGAGAAAGGTGCGTCGCTCTTGGGGTGGCTGAGAAGGACGTTGGCCTGGCGAAAACTGGGGCCCCTTTCGTCACGATGTGATGGGTGACGGTGTGTCGGATGGCTTGATCGGGAGCAGGTGGGCGAAACACGGCAGGAAATTCGTCGGCGATGATTTGCCAAGGAGAACTCGTTTCTGTTCGTGGAAGAGCAAGTCTAAGAGGAGGGGACTTGGACACTATAACTTGGACGCTCACTTGGGTCTCGGTGTCAAGAAGTTGGTTTCTCCTCAGGTCCACGGTCAGTGCGAATCGGCGCAGAAAGTCTGCTCCCATGATCGCCTGCCTAACATCCGCGATGATAAAAATCCAGCGGAATGTCCGGCGGAGTCCGATGTCCAAAGATCAGAAGGATCGCTGCCGATAGCTGCCGCTGCAGTTTGCTCGTTTGATAAAATTAGTGATAAAAACGTCAATGCAACCGAAATGTTCTGCAGGTTTGGACTAGAAGACGGAATTACAGGCGGCCTTCGCTGCCGTTGAAACTCAATCAACTCAACAGCATTTATTAAACAACGTGCGCGACCTGCTCGAAAAACGAAACCGAAAGAAGATGAGTCGGGAGGGCGGAAGCTTTCTCCCGTCTGCCTGGAGAAAGAGAAAAACGTTTCGTTCCTCCCTTTCTCTCGTGTTCGCTTGGGGCGCGTCAGTAGAAGGGAGGAAGACGCGCCATTGCTACTTTTTTCCTCCATTTTTTCTTAGACTGCATTCTGTGCAGCCTTTCCACGGTCTTAACTGTCTCACAAATTTTTACATGGAATACCTCTTCGAGAACGTGATGTTTGAAGCGTCCAGGGTTTTCGCCTTCCATTTCAGACAGGCCAAATTTAACCAGGTTACGGCGTCGGCCTCAATCTTCAAGGTTATACAATTTCTTCTGCTGGTAGGTAATAATATTCTCAAGATATAAAATTCTAGCCGTAGATCCTTAATTTCTTCTGTGTGCTGAGTTAAGATTTTTCATTGAGTTATTGAGCTCAGCAAATCTGGATTTCATTGTCTCCTCCATTGACGATTGATTAGAAGAAACCCCTGAGGCCTGCAGAACTGTTTGCATATCTTGTAGTTGAAGTTTAAGATCATCCGGCCCGGGGTTGCGCTCGACATCACCGGCAAGCAGAATCAAAGGGACACTACGCTTCATCAAGCATTGCAACACACTTTGCCGGGCACGGCAGGACTATAATATACCGATCATCGCTGCGAAGATTTAATGTATCATATTTTGAACGAACCTGTGTAAAGAACAAGAGAGGGTTCATGGTTGCGTCCGGGATGGTCCCGCCGTGCCCACTGAAGCCTGTGAGGCCATGAACGGGTATATGTGTCGCCGAGGGTAGCGGTGGCGCTGCTGTCGAATCCTCTGAGTGCGGCTGAGTCACCAGGCCGAGTCCCTGTGAAGGCGCGTTGGTTTGCCTGAAGAAGAACGCAGCAGAACTGGCAGATGCATTGTCGGGCGGAGCACACTTGATCACGGTCCACAGTGTGACCTGTGTAAGGAACAGGAGAGGGTTCATCATTGCGTACGGGATGGTTCCGGCGTCGTCACTCTTAAGGCAATGCAGATACTCGCCCAGACAACATAGAAGTTATATCAAACAAACAAATACTAACTTTTAAAGGTTTCTTGTTTTTAGTTTATTTTGATTGCCTTTTATATACTTTTATATACAAGGAGAGCCTGCGGTTTAAACACCAGAGCAATAGACAGTAAAGTTTAAAATTTTAGCGAAGAAAAAATGTAACGTTCTTCCTTCTCTAAAAAAAATAAAGACGAAAACAATGAGGGAGATTTTTAGAAAGTATGCTCGGATCAAAGAGGGGCGCCACCGCACTTGTATCCTCTTTCCGTTAGGTTCTGCCTTTCGGAATTTCCCAGTTTTGGCGGACGGTTCTCACGCGGAAGGCACTGGCTTTCCCCTTATATGGGAAGCTATAGCCTCTGCTCTACACGATTTGTAAAGACTTTATAGAGATGAACAGTGCTACAGAGACAAAGAAAAGAGAGGAGACAAACAGAGAAAGACTAACGAGGGTGCTGAGGAGACACTCAGATGAAGACAAACGAGGGCGGTGACTCACAGCTCATTTATGTTCCTCTTCTATTTCATTGCACCTCTCCCAAATAGGTAAAAGATAAAAATAGATGGGCCGTAAGTCAGCGCCCTTGTTTTATTTTTCTTTGAATCTGTATCTCTTTTGTTGTCCAATCTCCTTTTACGGTGTTGTTGCCTCAAATGAATTTGCGACTCGCCCACGCCTCCATCGCAAAATCTTGTTCTGCAAGTATACAGTCGGTGTTATTATACATACTTTAGTTGTTTCTTGCTATATTTAGCACGTGCATTCTAACATTGCTTAGAAGATGGTAATATAAAATTAATACTTCTCGACTGCATTTTGTCATAGAGAAAATTGCTCTAACCGGGAAAATATTAAAAAAAAAACTTTTTTAACAGAAGTGTGACCGTAATAAGAAATTGACTTCCCAACTCAGACTTTTTTGAAATTTCTTACATCTACTCTGTTATACTTTTACATGGGCATGAACAACAGGCTCCTAGAACGCCACAGACGAGGCGATAAAACACACACGATAACAGGTCTCGTTCTCGGACTAGGACAGAGCTCGGCCAACGATTCAGTGGTGCTCTCTTAAGAAACACACAAATTAAAGGCACATCTGTCCAGCCTAATCCCTTAAATTTTTTGTTAACCGTGCTTTCTAAATTTAGCGTATATACTATGTCGTTTTGAAAATTTCCTTACAGGTGCAATAATTGAAGTCATTCGATCTGTTCGACTCAAAAAACGTAGGAAATTTGTTTTTGTTTTAAAAACACACCATCAACACGCCTGGTGTATTTACGAGCTTTACAAGCTAATCTACTTAAGTTACAATCCCCACTTCAAAGTTACAGCAAATCCACAAAGAAAAAACTAAATCAACAAGGACAGCATTTTAGCTACTTAGGATTAGCAACTATACAAATGAAATGAAAATGTTGTAAGAGAAAAAATACAAACATGTCAATGCCGTTAGTGCAGCATCGTAGCTAGTGAACATTTAAAAAAAAATTGAAAAATTGTCTCTGTCATTGCAGTTTATATTTGCTTCTACTTGTTGACATTCTGAGTTGTGTCCACTAGAGGTCGAGCTTTGGCCGACCTTCGCCCAGTAATTAACAACAAGCTGTTTAGCAAAAAATAAATAAATAAATAAATATATTTGTGTTATTTCGACCGTAGTATTAGATCTCTTCGCCATCATGAGGGTCACAGCTCGATACTTTGTCTCACCCTAGGGTGGACTAAACGCCAAAGCCACGGGCCGCCAGGTCCAATCACATTCCGCGCTATACCATGATATGGTTAACATTAATTAGGAGTGGACGAATAGTGCCACAAATCGAAAAACGCTGCATCCCTTTTATAGCTTCGACACTGCAAAGAGCCTGTATGTCGTGGCTTTCTTTGCGATGTAAATTTGTTGAGTCACTCAGTGCTATTCAATTCGAGCCACTGTCCGCCCATTCCCTGAAAAGTGATCCGAAAAATGGGGCACCAATACGTGCATCGAAGCGAATTTCCGCACAATTTCTAAGTGGCTCAGGATTGGATCTGGCGTTTTGTAGATTGTGCCTTTAGTCCATCGTAGGGACTACGGATACGGATACAAAATATGACCAAACACGTTAGTTATTCGATAGTCGTGAAAAAACTACTAAATATCGAGCTTTTTTTAAGCCTATCCGGTTCCCTCGTCGATCCCCTATTCGCCATGGGCGATTCGGAGAATTTTTCAGGTTTACTGGCTTCAATTAGTTAACCATAGAAAAGTTGTTATTGCGAGCACCTGAATTGCGCAAGTGCAAAAAGAAACAAATACAATCCTCATGAAAGAATATGCACAACTGTTTAAAGAAAACGTTTATTGCATAACTGCGTCATAAATTTTGTATTTTGTTTTAAATTATGCCAAAAATTAATTTTACGGGAACATCAAGTACTCGGCAAATCCTTACACGGAAGATATACGCGTGTTTACAGCGTAAGCTACAGGGCAAATTTCACGAGTGTTTGCGTATCAAATCCAACGAATGGTTTGGTAAAAATTCAAAACACCGATACTAAGGCCCAAGAATGGGGGACAAATGCCGCACAATATTCACGCTGCATATTTTCTTTTTTTGTGTCTATAAATGTTTTTGTTTGCCTTTTTGGGGGGGTTAAGGTCAACATATTTTACTAAGTAGTCTTGGCTCTGAACACTTACTCCTTTTAACGCTCATTTAAAATGGGCCACGAAACGAATTTTCAAGTTTTTCCTCCTTAGCTTTAATCCTCAACTCAAACCAGAAATGAGAACTCACGTGGTTGTCATATGATTGGGCTCCGGTGCGATGACTCCGAGCTTCGGCCGTCGTTTTCAAGAACATAATGAAACTTGTCATTCCCAAGCCATAATAAGTGCCGTCACGGCACTCATTGGCCACGAACGCGAATTCAAATGTTCGTCGACGTATTGATTGTTGACGAGCGCGTGCGTCTGAGTGCCGCAGTGATCGTGTCCAATGCTCGAACTGGTGTCAGCTGACGTGAGCTGGGGCAGGCTGACCTGTTTTGGGTACCGCGGATGTATCACCGTGAAAAGACTGAAAGCTTTCGAAGGAAAGGAGGTACGAAATACGAAAAAAGTGTGCTATATTTTCAAAATTTTATACCGAGAACGAGGCTTTTGACTTTCTTCACTCTTTCCTTTTGGCCCACTGATAGATATGCAATCACTAAGATTCCAATCTAATATTATTTATTTTAGCCCAAAACTTGTTTCATGACCCCTTTACGATACATAGGTCTGCCTTCAAGTGCCGATTATTGAAGAGGAATCTTGAATCATTTTAAATAAATCCAATTCCTACCGAATTAACTTGGCGCCGTTTATTTTACAATTATATCTAGAACAGTGCTTTAGGAATTACCACAGCCAGTCTGCTATATCCGTGATCTCCTGGTGCCATGCAAAACACACAGTGAGCACTTGGAAAGTCCTAAAAGCAGCGTTGCAATACGTTTAATTTAACGAAGGGCGTGAAACAAATTAAGTAAATTTATAGATGAATTTGTTTTTATTTCAATGCCAGTTGGTTCGTGAAAAATTTCCTAAACAAGAGAGGGAATGGTAGCTCCACTTGGATGACCATATAGATAAGAATAAGGCAACGTTGCGTTCATGTATTGGCTGGCAAAATGCTATTAAAAATATATAAGCCCAACGTGGTGGCTACCCAAGCAGCATGGATTTTGGCCAAGGAATGGCCAGTGGCTGGGGTGGTTTCGTCGCCAGTGGCCAAAGAGTGGCCATTCATTGGCCCATGCTTGGCGATAGCTGATGGCCAGTGGGCATTGGCCTATGGGCAGAGGAAGGCCAGTCACCGGCCAATCTCTGACCACTGTCTGGCCACTGGCCGAAGGACCACTGCCAGCCATTGGCCAATGCTGGGCCAACTCTGTGCTGCTTGTGAACCTTGTAATCTCTGGAGCCTCAAAGACAGAATGGCATTAGCCTTGAACTAGAGCAAAATAAAACGTCTAAATGCAACTATATACAATTTTATGACCTCAGTACCCTGAGTGGTAATCTTTGACATGTGGCATCCACAAAATTCGCCAGTTCGGTTCTCCTAATTAGGTTAAACGCATGCTCCTGTACAATTAAATTAAAAATGCTACAGAACTGCAACAATGTAGTAAACTGGGAGTGTGGGTCATAATTAAAGATGGGTCATGATAATCAGCTTCAAAAAGCGGAGACGAAGGAAGGAATAAACATTTCAGGACGAAGCTGAACTCTCAACTAAATGTATTGCTTGAAACGATTGAAGCAAACAAATAAACATGTAAACACAGATCATATCTTTATCAAAAAGTATCCTTACACATAAAGACACTCGTCATACCGGCTGCTCGTTATCAGGAAAGACATGACTTTATGTTACGTGAATACTATTCGCACACTTCATTAAAGATGCCAGGAACGTCAGCTCTTTCTGTGACAACGCAGCAGATGGCTCGATCACGCAGCTGGCCACCCAACAGGGAATGTAAAATTCTCGATAATTTCCCTCGTGACCTTCTCTCAGTGACCTCCCAAGACCCTCACATCAGTGAAGGCATGCTGGCACAAACAGTCTCTACAATTAAAAGGGAAAACATCGCCCACCATTGCTGTGAACGAATACGCACGCTGTCGAAGTCTGTCGTTTAGACTCTTCCCTGTGTGCCCAACATAGAACTTACCAAAATACAGGGGGCTTCGGTACACAACACGCAAAACGCATGACACGAACGTTTTTACGTGTCTTTTGGTAGATCTGACCTTCGCACGCTTTTCAACTCTTCCACAGACTAAAACACAAATTTGACTTATCTTCTGTGGGTCTCAAAAAAGCACCGGTACTCTAAATCGACTTCCTACCTATTTCAGTTATGGAAAACCCGGTGGATGTACGGGACCACCACCATTCGCTATTCGTCAAAATCGACACTCCTCTCGATACCGTTATCGTTTCTAAGAGGCTCGCCACCTTCGTCAACAATGCTTGCGGGAACCCCTATGCCCTGCGTCTCTTGACCTGAGACGAGGAACTGCGGTTCATTATGTGTGGACATGACTTTCCCAGCACCATTTGTCGCACAAGGCCCTTTGTCCTTTTGGAGCCATTGTTTCTGAGAGGGGCACGTGGCAGCGTCAAGTGGCCACGTACCTTCACAAACAGTTGTCCCCTTTGTGCATCGCAGACACGTGTCAGGTTTCTAATTTTGAGGTAGGGGTCAACTTCCTTAAGAGAGAGGTGTCTGGGAGTTGGTCGGCATTTACTATAAATAGTTCTCTCAGGTGATTATGATAATGTTGTAATTTGCAAAGCGAACTCTCTTCTAAGAAAGTTTCCTATGTGCTTTAAAATAAATGTGCTAAACGTGAACGCAAAAAAAAAATTGAGGCTATTTTATTTAGGGTTACAAATAAACCAATCGCGGTAAATCATCCAATTTAGCTTTGTACTTTAGCAACGGAACAAGTAAATAAACATAAAACTTTGGGCGCATTTCTTTCAGAGCACTTGACGTGGGAATTTCGTGTCAAATATCTAGTTGGTAAACTTTCTCGAATTGTCGGTATTGCAGTTCGTTGTCGCAGTGTTTAACCCCCCTCCCCTCCCCCCCCCCCCCCCCAAACATAGAACTACAAGTTCACCATGCTCTATTTCAGTCTCATTTAAACTATTGTCACCTCGTTGGGCTACAACGGCAAGAACAAATCTTCAAAATTTATTACTACTGCAAAAAAAAAAAACAAAAAAAAAACAGTACGCTATATTGCGGATGGTCTGTATATGGACCACGCAGAACCTTTGTTTACAAAATTTAGAATACTCCCTGTTGCGAGGAGATACGAGTAGCGTTTACTTTATGCAATTTGTTTTTCATCTCAGGCAGTTGTGGAGTTTTTGTACATTATTTCAGGACTTAAAATGAACGAAACTAATGTCAACACACGCCATACAGAGACATATGTGCTTCCTCAATCTCGCAGAAACTATAACTTTCTGTCACTACGTTATAATGTACCATGCCTATTAAACAAGTATATCACAAGCAACATAAACCCATACACGTTAAATAAAAATGGCCTCGTCTTTTACTCTGTGTAGCTTCGCGTAGTCGAATTTTGAATTACATGTTTTTGTTGTGATTTTTTTCATGTAACATGTTGTTTTTTGAGTTTCAAAAGCTGCCGCCAATGCAAAGAGATCCCAGACCCCGTCAAGCTGTTTTTAAACAGCTTTTTGTCTGGCGATTCTTCGAGTATTCTAGAAAATAAAGATTTGATTTAAATTGATGTTATGTGAGACATGTTTTATTCCCTCCATTATGATCAGATTCTCTCTTTGTTGAGGTCGTGCATCGAGTCTAACGGGGAACTGGGGTTCAGAAATTCTAGCGGCGTCAACCTTTAAAGCTTTTTGAGCTATGGGCTTTTTATCTGAACTCGATGGTGGGTGGTTGGCGGGGTGAATATTTTCTGCAAAGAACGGATGGGTGCGTTGGGTCCTGCGTGGTCCCAATTCTTAGTGATAGTGTCCTTGGAAAAGTGGACACTGTCGTTGAGAGTGCTTTGGGAGCTTCCACTGTTAAAAAGTGTTTCGATACATTGATGATTTCCTAGCGGTTCATAAAAACGAAAAAGGAGATGCAGCACGTGTGTTGGTCTTGGGGGTGTTTAATAAGTGTGGGGTGGCCTCAGGTCGAGAGACTCATGTCGCCCGGTTTCCCGCCATAATTTTTGACGGAGGTCGTGAGCTCGCTTCTCAAAAAAAAAAAAGCTTAGGGTATTGAGAGGAAAAATTGATTTTGACAAAAATTAGCAGTTCTCCTATGAATACCTCTCAAGGCACCAAGTTTTCATTAACCTGAAAAAGGTTGGAAGTCGGTTTGAAGTGCTATTGGTTTCCTCATCCGCACTGATGATGAGCCAAAACTCATGCGAGAGTCGGTGCAAGAGCTGTAAAGGCCCGTTCACACTCTTGCAACCGAGTACGACCGAGAGAGACCAGACCGGTTTTTAAGCCTCTTGTGATCTCTTAGGACCAGCTCCGCTGCAGCGCATCCGGTCCGATGTAGACGCAAAAGGCTTAAAAATCGGTCTGGTCTCTTCACGTACCAAAAACACGCAAAACCGTTTGTGTCATGCGCTCCATGTGTTGTGCACCGAACTACCCAGTTTTGTGGAATGTAACTTGTTGGGCAAACAGGGAGGTGTCTGAGCAACAGACACCGACAGCATGCGTATTCTCTCGAAGCGACAATGGGGGCCTTCTCCCTTTGCATTGAACGGACTGTTCGTGCGAGCCTGCGTTCACTGATTTGAGGGTTTTGGGAGGACACAGAGAGAAGGTCACGAGAGCAATTATCGAGGATTTTTACATTTCATATTTGAGAGACAGCTGTGTGAATGAGCCATCTGTTGCGTTGTCGCAAAATAGCTGACGTTCTTGGGATCTTTAATGAAGTGTCATAATAGTATTGACATAATGTGAAGTCACATTTTGCCTGATAACTACCAACCAGGGTGTCGAGTGTGTTTATGTAAAAGGATACTATCTGATAATGTTATTTGTATATATATATATATATTTATTTATTTATTTATTTATTTATTTATTTCACTTTTGTTTCAAGTAATACATTTAGTTCCAACTTCAGCTCTGTCCTGTCGTGTTCGTTTCTTCCTCTGTCCCCGTTCTTTGCAAAATGAATTTGCCCTATATTGCCGCGAGCAGGGCCGAGCAAGCAGCTACTGGTTACGGCTTTCTTAAAGATTCGCGTTTATTCTTACTCGGGGCGTAACTTTTATTATTTCTCTATAATTCCTTGTTTTCTGAACTGCCTGTTTATTCTAATTTCGAACACTCGATGCTTAAACTTTCTGGGCAGAATTTTCGCGACGCTGACGCACACACGATAAAGAGCTGACCGCGACCTTGTCGTGTCAGTCGCGCTCTCACTTGCTGTTACGCCGCCAAATCGCCATCCGCTTTTCTGCTGTCTCGACGCTCGTCCTTTATTTTGTTTGGCACAAGTTTGCCGATTTTACCTTTCGTTTCAGTTCCTCATTTATCACCTCTTCACCTAACTCCGTGTCATTATTTTTTACACTTGAAGCAAACGACTGTTGCTGACACCAACACGCTCGGCGACTGCAGTACGTCGCTGCACGCTCCTTGGTGCTTCGTAATTTAGCAAAAGGTCTATGTATTACTACTGGTTAAAATATAATAAAACAGGATAGTAAACGTCTTAGGAAATACTTTAACCACTTTAAGGTTATTTTATTTAATTAAAAAAAAAACATTTTAAAGCATAGAATGCTTAACAAAACTATCTAGTTTAAGAATTTCGCCCATCTGCGTGTATATTTCCCTGCCACATTTAGGGAGAAAATTACGTCACATTAATTTACATGACGTCACATTACCATGTTATAACCACGGTTTCACAACGTGATGCTAGACCGCACTTGGCGCCGCCTAACGCCATTTGAAGCCCTGACCACACTAGCGGTAACGTCGCTGCCGGTCGGCGCCGCTGGGCGGTACCGCCGTCCGGCGTCCCAACGCGAGGGGGAGAGGGGGCCACATTGACCTCCGTTTTGCCGGCGTTAGTCAAGTAACAGCACTGGATCTCGCCGCGCGTGCGCCTCCTCCGGATTTGCTGCAATTTCGTCGTCTGCTCTTTAGGTTCTTCCGTTTCGGCTGTCTTCTTCCGCATAAATCAGCGTCGAAACAGAACTCGCTACTTACATGGCGGGTGTCGGTGATGACCTGGTGGTCAGCGTGAATGGGATCATCCATGCCAGCTCTTTGATCTTGCGACGTTGTCGCGCATTGAAGGCAAAAAGGCACATGTTCTTGTTGCTTTCTAGTTGGCGCTGTCGAATCACCGAGGGACAGGCCAGAGCTTTGCTGTCCCGGCTGGGCGTCAGGGGTACCTTCCAAATTGAGTGATAGGGTTGGTGGGACAAGTGTCCACCATTTATATTGTCGCACGGTTTCACAGCACTGTTC
Source organism: Ixodes persulcatus (assembly GCA_013358835.2). Classification (NCBI taxonomy): domain Eukaryota; kingdom Metazoa; phylum Arthropoda; class Arachnida; order Ixodida; family Ixodidae; genus Ixodes; species Ixodes persulcatus. The sequence goes on along the minus strand of JABSTQ010010167.1, from coordinate 763,659 downwards.
CGTTGGGAAAGGCATTGAGGAAATATGGATAGCAAACGAAATCACACTATGCTCCTTTGAAACGTGAAAAACGCGCGGGGAAGCGGCTCGAGCGTTGCCATCACATCGCAACGTCACTATCTACGCCATCTCCCATGGGCTCCTTCCTTTTGTTGCAAGAAAACGGCGAGCCCTCTACACAGCGCGGGCCGGTTGCTCGGACGGCGCCGGCCGGCAAGCCGATGAGGGCGACGCTGTTTTTTGCCGGCTGCCCCCTGCAGCCGACGGCGTGCGGCAAGCCTCCGTAACGCTAGCGTGGCCGGGCCCCTAACGCGTTAGATGGCGTTAGCTAAAGCCCGGCGGCAGTGGACATCTGTGGGCCCCCCTTCCAGAGAGCGCTTGCTACGAGGGCTTGTACGTGCGGCAGAGAAGGAGGCGAGTTCCGGCGACCCGACTCCTTCACGTCGAAAAGAGAGGCGCCCGCCTGTCTGGCGCAGAGACCATGCGAACAATAGCGAGGAAGCTGAAGGAGCTGACAGCGGGTGGCACCGGAAGGAGTCTTGCACAGCGACCGGACTCCGAAGTGCGTGAGCGGTGAAGGCGACCGCGCCGCGGGCATCGAACCATTGACTTGGTCTGTATTTATTTCAGACCCTAAATCGGGATGGTGACATCCCGTTGCACACATTGTGGACAAATTCACCGCTGCCATGCGTTGCACGATCACGTTCATTCGAAGATGAGAATGGAGGGATCTGAATAATAACCGTAGGAAGTTTAGCGGGGGTAATTTGCGTGACATTGTCAGGTGTTCGATTTCCCAGCTAAATTAAATGAAAAAAAAAAATGTGGGTAACGTCATGCCGAATGATATGAATTGCTCCGGTATATTTAGCAAACAAAACTAATAAACAATACTATTTTCAGTCCCCGATACGATTATTTACCGTATGTTAAACAATGTTTAAATATCCCTGAAGTACTGCATTTTATGTATTATGTGACGTTAAGAATAGAGGTCATTTTTGTTTTTTTGTTTTTTTAGACAAACCAGAAGAAGAGTTGAAATATGCAAATATCAAAAAGTACTTCAACACTAAATAAAAACTTCATTGCATAACTATGCTACTAAAAAATATAATAAGGTTCAGAATATGTGACTATTTTTATCACGCACTAATACGGCCAATGCCCATGGTTTTCAAGCGATTAAATAGTGCTGGTTTGCTGCCTAAGAAAATATAAATATTGTAACCTGATCGTCATTCTCATCATCTTTCAGCAGAAGCGGCAGTATCGTCATCGCTTCATTGGTTGCGGGCGCACCTTTGATTGATCGAGCAGCCATTGAAAAGCGCGGTTAGAGCTGAGCACTATTTGTTTTGCTCATAATAAACATCGTGGCGGTGCGGGGTAAAGGAGGCCATCTTGCAACCAAGCGTGCTGTAACTTTTTGTGCATATGTTTATTAAGGACGTTTTCTTGGCTTCTTTAGGTGTTCGATAGAAGCTAGGACCCATGGATATATCGATTTTTCATGAGCGAGGCACTGGATGGTGAGGGCTGTCATGTCGAAAGCATCTTCAATGTGGACGAGATGCTCGGTGGCATTCTCTACTGAACACCGAGATGGACGATCTGCGTCGGTGGGTTTCCGTCCTGACTTGTACACAGCAGTGAAGGTATACTCTGGAAGAGCGAGTGTCCAGCGGCCTTCACAGGAGTCGGCTAAGGAAGTGCAGACGTCGATCCGAACAACTTTCCGCCAACCGACTATGAAATAAAAACCACTCTCCTTCCACTCCTACACTCCCTTGGGGGAAAGGGGGGTATGGTGACATGATCTTTATTATTATCATTATTCATACGCAGCTGCAGAATCGCCGTCGCCGCTTTGTTTGCGCGCGCCCTTTGGACTGATCGTACAGCCATTTAAGTGCACGGTTAGATCTGGGCACTATATGTCTTCCTCACATTATTTAATCCGTTGTTTGGCAGAAGAACTTCTCGTAAATTATTTGCTACGATTGTTTTAGAATATATGTTTTAGTCTACTGAAATCTTAATTGAACCTGTGTAAGCTAAATCTGTAATGTTGCAATTCACTATAATCAGAACAAAGCAAACATGTATTAAAAAATTCACTTCGTGACATTTTGTTCGTGCTGCAATTAGGAACCTCTTCTCAGGGGATATTTTTTCGTACATATTTTGTCCAAATACCAGAGAAGAGGTTTCTAGTGGAGAGTGCACCCACTTTTCTGTGGGTTCGGAAAAGCTCATATATATTTTGATACAGCCAGAGAGAAGATCACCTGAATTAAATTTATATGCGAAGTGGTCATTATCATGTTGGAGCAGTGGTGCAAACAAAGCTAAGACACCTCCCCACACAAGCGGTGCAAATGTTTATGCAGCGCGCTCTGCGGACTTCATTGCTCTTACATGTCGACAGTATTGGAGTGAATGTTATCATCGAACGTGTGATGTATCTTCCGGGCACACAGCCGGGGGGCAAGTCTGTGAGTGCTGCGCACGAGCGCGCGCTTTTGTCTCGATGCTTCGAATGGCTGTCTCGTCATTAACCTAGCTAAGGCTATTTTACACTGGCGATGAAGTCGTGAACGAACGACCACGCATCTTCGGACGTCTTCACGATGCCAGCTACACAGGGTAAGCTGGAAGAATTCGACGGCACCGGGTGGTTATCGTGGGCGGAACGACTGAACTTCTACTTTGAAGCGAATGGGGTTACTGCCGTTACGAAGAAGAGGGCACTTCTCCTCACCTTGTGCGGCGCCAAGACCTATGAAAGGGTGCGAGCATTGCTGGCACTTAAGAAGCATGGCAAAGTGGCTTACGACGACATAATGACCATGCTGCACACCCATTTCGACCCGCAACCGTCCGAGCTCTTCAGCAGGAGCAAGTTTCAACGATGAGACCAGGAGACAGGCGAGTCCAACAGTGATTATGTTGCGGCACTAAGGAAGCTCGCCGTCGATTGCAACTTTGGAGCTCCGACAACCGCACCTGCGCCAGCAACAGTGAGCACCAGCACCAGCAATAGCACCAGCACCAGTGCGAGCGGCGGTGAGCGTGTCACCGCATCGTCCACAACAATGCTACCACTGGAGGTGATGCTCCGAGATAGGTTCGTATCAGGGATTGCGGACGAACACCTTCAGCAAAAACTATTTGCAGAGCCGGACCTACATTCCAGAAAGCGTATGATTTCGCATTGAGAGCAGAAAGTGCTTCAAGACAACAAAAAGACGTCAAAGCTCAAAGGACCACCATTAACGCCGTAACCAGGGGTCTACGATCAACAGTACGTGAAAACCGGAACCTACAAGGCAAGCAAGAGAAACAGGACTCCTTATCAAGGGAACAACGATGCCATCGCTGTCACGAATAACACGTTGCAGCTACATGCAGATTCCGCACGGCACGTTGCAATTTTTGCCGAAGGACCGGACACATTGAAAGGGCGTGTTGCCAGAAGACTGAAACACATCAACGGCGGCGATCAACCCACGCGGTTAGTCATGATGAGTCGGCACCTTTGAGTGATGACGAGGATACCCAAGACTTATACGAGCTGAACAGCGTAAGTTACACCACGTCGGCTAAGAAGGATATGGCCTCACTCAAAGTCGAAGGACGACCCATGGAGTTCGAAGTGGACACCGGTGTTGCGTGTTCTATCATCAGTGAGGACACCTACAAAAAAACCTGGCCAAAGAAAGCCCCTTCACTGAACAAGGGACATATCACGCTCCAACCATGGGCAGGAAAAGAACTACAAGTTCTCGGGTCAGCGGAAGTTCGCGTCCGACACAAATCAAAATTCTATCTGCTCCCGCTAATTGTGGCCTCAGGTTCGGGTTGCAATCTGCTTGGAGAAACTGGTTCCCGGTACTCAATATCAGAGTCAGATGGATATACCAGCTTGACCAGGGCAAGACCCTTCATGACGTGTTGCTGACACACGAGGAAGTTTTCGATCCATAGATAAATGGGCACAAGGGTCACGCAGTACATCTGGAGCTGAAAGAAGATCCGACTCCGCGATTTTTAAAGGCTCGACCGGTTCCCTTCGCAATGCGCACCGCAGTGGAAGCAGAACTGCGGACGCTTAAAAACCAAGGCATATTCCAGCCGACGCAGCAGTCGAGCAGAATGTACCTGGATGAGTTAAATTACGAAGTTTTACAATAGGGGCCCCTATACTTTGGGGCATCCAAGGCAACTTGGAGCGTCACACTGAGCATGCGCGGAAGGTACGCGCTTGCGTAGTGTGACGCCCCTGCTTAGGGTGACCCAATGCGTTGGGGGCCCCTATTCTGAAACTCTCTAATATCAAATTTCGTTAATTGCCCAACGTATAGATTTACAAATAAAATCGTACCTTCTCTAACGGGTGGATAAATATGAAGATTTTGTTTAGCTTAATCAGTGCCGGGTAGTACATGTAAGTTAATTGAATAAAGAGGGCGTATGGATTTGCACTCTGAAACGAGCCAAGAAATAGTGCCTCTGCAGAGGAAGTTAAATCTTTCACCAAATGTACATTGAAGTGGTGGATCTTAGCTGATGCAATTTTGAGGCACAGTTCCCTTCCTGTGAGAAATTATTTCAACTAACTTGCCGAGCTCAATGGCGGACCTGTCTACAGACGACCGAGTTAGCGATACTTGTAACACGTTGCATTATATCCCGAGAGGCGCAGCGAGCAGGCGACACAGTGCGTTATCCGCTTGCTGCACGTATCGGAAGATGGCGCCAAATCTTACACGCATCGCTAATTCGGCCGCCTGCAAACCTCTTCAATGTTGACTCAGGCAATTTTGTTGGTCTCATTTTTCACCGGAAGGGAGCTATGTCTGAAAATTTCATCAGCTTATATCCACTATGTCAATTCAGATGTGGTGAAACTTTCAGCATCCCATGTATAAGATATAAGTTTTTTGGCTCGCTTATGCGCGCAGAGATTCATGAGATTCGAGGAACTATTTTTGCTGCAGCCTACTATAGTAGTAAGCTTCTCTCGTGTCGTGTGTTAATTACCGTTGTACTGAAGTTGTTGTTTATTTTGTGTTGTACAACCCATGTCACGAATTATTGATTGTGGTTTTATGGCGAAAAACTAATCACGTGTATAAGGATACGCCTTTCCAGCACCTACCAATCCGTCAAGACGTGCACTTATCTACGTCTATATATATTTTCTTTGACAGGCACTCCCCCATCACCATCCTGACGAAAAAGTTCGAGTCACTGGGATCTGTTTCACATTATGGAGAACCGAGCTGCATGCATAAAACGTATCCCACAACTACTCAAAATAATGCAGAAAAAAGAAGGCGATTATTGGAATGGCGTATACTTGAGAAAAAATATAGGAAGACATTTCTATTCGTGAAGAGCGCAATAACCGCATGCATTAATGTGTCACATGCAGGGTGTAAGACAGACAGGAGGGGAAACGAGAGCCAAATGAGCGACCGGATTGTGTCCCCCTCGGTTTTCTCTTTTTCTGTGGCGCCATCTATGTGGAGCACCGCGAACTCTCACTCCGGGTGGGCGACCGCTGGTGACCGGCTAAACGGACGGAGATGGTTTCTCGTGGATTTTCGATGGAGGGCTGTCGTGCTCTCGGTTTATTTTGCGCACTCTCCCATAAAGTTTCATGCAAATCCGATTCCAATTTTTTCTTCTCGCCGCAGCGCCATCTGTCGCAAATCGGGGGTACCCGCAAGCAGACGAGTACACAATCCGGTCACGGCGCTGCGGAAGGCTTCTATGGGCCGTTTCCCCACCTGTCTATCTTACACCCTGGTCACATGGCTCTTCAGTTGGTTGAATGTATTTCAGTTTGATAAACGCTGGCTCACAGATTCGTAGGGGCTATTTTCCTCGCATCCTGCAAAAGAGTGTGCGTGTGTCTCCGTATCTGACGGCTAAACGGTGTATTCTTCACCGGTAAACGTTTTTCCGGAGAGCTTTTTTTCACAAACAGCGCCCAATTAAGATAGCAAGAAAAAAAAAAGAAAAAGAGTTACTCCGCGCGCAGTTACAGCCTTCTACCTTTGGTAAATTTCAACGTCAGGTGCGCACGCGCAGAAAATTTGAGCGAAGCTGGAAATGAATGAAAAGTGAGGGGCAAGGAAGACAAGCCCGTTTGACCTCGGTGTCAGAGGCACCGGCCGTCTTCTTACTCATAAGAGTCAGTATATTGTACAATCTTCCTGCTGTTCGTCGACCGCGCTGCAACACGTTCTGAATCACGTAAATTCCGAATCAAACCAAACGCATTTTCGCGGCATCCAGGCAAGTATTTTCTTGGTCGATCCGGAGACTAAAGCTAAAACGATGTGCGGATCGGACAAACTAACCTAATATGGACAAGGCGAACGTGCGAAGGCACAATAATGCTTATATTTTGTTGTGTCATTACTTTTCCGTTGTCACAGACGTCTCCCTACCTTACAACCAAAGTCGCGGCATTCGGGGAGAATGGCCAGGTAACCATATTCTGGCAATTGGCGCATGGTCGTTTTTTGGCTTTTTGTATAAGATGTATGTCTTTCAAGCCATTTAGGACGAAGACAGACTTCGTATCAGTTATAAATATACAAAGGAGGCTTAGGATTTATAACTTTTGTTTTTATTTCTTGATACAGAGGTGCTTTGTCCCATCTGTCCACGGTAACGAGATTCCCGGAGGCCTTGTGTTTGCTACCTCGTTGTCCGAGGATGGGTTTCTGTTTGCGTCGCCGCTCTTTCCTTTTGTATGGTTTCAAATAGACTTGCTTTTGCTTGTGAAGAAAAATCAAATTGATTTTGTTGCCTCCAGGGGACGACGCGGGAATAAACGAAAGCCAATTTCTATGATATCCTTCGTTTATTTTTACGTGCAGTCGTACTCCCACCTCACGATTTGCGAACGTAACATTCGGGAATGACGACTTTGCTGTGGGCAAGATACCGAGTTGGGTTTTGGCGGGGTAGGTGATCTCTCGTTCCTTTTTTTAGGAAATAGATATGTTGCACTAAGAGTTGAGCGGGTGTGGTTTAGTGATCGGCCAAGATTAGGGAAGTCATTGTCATAATATTCATATTCATTAGGTTATTTAATTTCCAATTGTTCAGGAAAAAATGTCTCACAAACGTTTGAAAAACAACAACAACAAAAAAGAACATATATATATTCGGGGCAAATTTTGAGGACGGGACTCAAAACCGTTTTCGCGATATACTTTTTTTACGTTTTAAGGATTAAACACGTAGTTGTGGATTTTGGCGGTTGTCACAGGTCGCGCATTTTGGAGATTCTCGAGGCTCAGATACCTTCTCGACAAAACAAAGCGAATTCTTACATGGCTTTTTAAACTGTGTCGTGTCTGAGGTCACCTGGCTCGATCTAAAATGGACCGTAAAAATCGGCGACGGCACGTAGCAATCGACACTTTTCGTAAAATCGGTGTTTTACAAGTCAGTTTTATCCTGTAAAATTACAAAGTGTAGCTCTTTTTCTGTAAAAATAAAGTCCAAAAAATTTGACAGGGTCAACGGTGGACGGCAACGCAGACGACCGAGTCGTGTAAAGGCGCACGTTTGGTACACGTGTTGATAGATGTCGTCTTCAGCAGCGTCGGAAGATGTAGCCGATCATCGAAAGAAAGTAGACGACACGCAGGCGAAATCCGCCGGTAGCAAGAGCGCCTTAGTTATGCAATCGCGTTCTTTTGATGCAAGTTTTGCTTTAGTTTTTGGTATTCACTTTTAACCAAAGGTGCATACCAAAAAAACATCCTGTTTATTTTAATAGACCATGGTTGTCGCGCACAGTCTTGATAAGGGGGTAGCGTCATCTATCATTACGGGCGCCAAACGCGTGCCGTCACTCGACTCGGTCGTCTGCGTCGCCGTCTGCCGTTTACCCTGTCAAGTTTGTTTACCCGATTGTTTTATAGAAAGAGAGCTACGCTTTGTAATTTCACAGGATACAAACGACCTGTCAAATACATCATCGACGAAAAGTTTTATTGACACATGCATCCCCCGATTTTCACGGCCCATTTTAGATTCAGCCTAGTTATTTCAGTCACCCCACACATTAAAAGTTACAGATATTCAAAAATATCTTTGTTGTATTTATTTTTGAGGAAATCGAGAACTTCGCTTATTTGGCGATAATTTACCAGGTTCGGATGCTGATAACTTTTGCAACGATTAATTTTATGGCTTAAATGATCGACCAAATAAAAGTTTAAGCAAATTCACTTATCAATGTAAAAAAAAAAACTTTTAATATAAAAAGGAATCTTTAAGTGCAAATTCATAAATTAATTTTCTCAAAAAGGCCATTTTAAATATCTTTTTTTTTTTTTGTCTGAAGAGTTTGTGTTATATTAGAAGAAGACGAGAGTCCATAAGAGCACGAGCTCGTGGGCAAGCGCACCCGGGGAATCTGTCGTTCTGTGATAAATGAATGCGAGCGGTACGGAGCGGTTCTAGTCCTTTCCTTACACACTGGTGCCGAAACCCGGGAATACTTGCACGCTTATTGAACATTGTTCGACGTTGCCGAGAGCGATCTAGGATCGTTTTCACGCTCTGGAATAGGCTGCCGTTTGGCGCGATTCGTGTTGCTTGTCCGTGCTTCCAGAAGTTTATTAATAGTGATCGAAGACTGCTACATCGCAGGTGTTCGGGCGTGTCAGGAATCGAGCCCCGCAAACAAAACAGGAAGCCGCCATCCTTAGAGAAATCACTGAAAGTTTGCAAGCTTCGTTTGCCTGGATTGGAACGTGCAGTTAAGGCTGGGAGAGGAGGAGTAGATTTTAGGGTTGTGCCTTTGCCTCCCAGGATGACGCCTCGAGCTGTGACAGAACAGGATTCGCCGCTCTCGGCGACCATTGCCGAACCGGAGACGAAATCGGAGCCCCACTCCACCGCGAGGTCTTATGCAGTTTTCCCGAAACTCAACACGCCTTCGAAAGTCGAAGAGGCTATAGCGTTCAAGGCGCTTGAGCTCGATGCCAAGTACTGCCGCAATATGTTAGGGTACAAGGAGGGCAAAGTCCGGCACCACAGCAACACTGCCTCCACTACAGGTCGGCGACGTCGTCGGAAGGGTTCTTCTGGACACCGGAAGGCAGCGGACATTTATAAAACGGTAGTCCTCGGAGAGGCTTCGGTACCCAGTTCTCAGTACCAATGAGCTTACCATCTACACATTCGGAAACGCTAAACGCCCCACAAATTATCGCTGCCGCCGTGTCGAATTGGCGCTACAGAGCCAATACAACACAAGCAAGGTTACCGTGGAGGCGCTTGAAGTGTCCGAACTATGTAACTGTAACCACTCCACCTCGCGACAACGATATCCTAAATCAGCTACATTCTGAAGGGCGTATTGGGGCTGACGTTGCCCCCCCCCCCTAATTTACAGGCAGACACAGAGGTCGGTGTACTTATCGGCTCCGACGTCTACTGGAAGGTAGCAACTGGACAAATCCGCCGTCTAAGTGAGCATCTGACGGCAGTACGTACCACCTTTGGATGGATGGTACAAGGCCGCTCTATGTGCCCAACGAGTGACCGAAGTAACACCACCGCCGTTTCAACAACCAGCTGTTAAACATCGCACTCCGAAATGATACCTAATTCATCTGAGATGTGGCGACTGGACGCCATCGGCATCTCCGACCTTCCTTCGTCGGACCCAGCATCTCACCCAGCGTTGCTTAAATTCAACGAACAGTTCGTTAAAAAGCAAAACGGCGAAAGCGCGCGTGTGTATGCCGGGGCTGTGTTCAGCGAGGCGTCGACGCTCTCTGACGCGTGTTGTTGTCCACGGTTCTATTCTATTCCTTTGGGAAATGAGGAAAATATAGATAAAAGAGGAATGGCAAATTTGACGAAAGCGAACCTCGTCGAAGCGCTTCACCAGAGAGGCGTGTCAGTGCCATCCGGCTCGCCAAAGAAAGAACTCCTCGTGAAGTTGTACAGGCAGCACGTTTTGAACGACAAACGTTTCACATCGGGCAACTACTCGAGCGACGAGGACGTCCGAGATACCTCCAAGGAACACGACGACAGCTGCACGCTCTCGGAGGTGTTTGACAGCTTCACGTCGCTTTCGGATGACGCCTTGTTTGCCAAGCCCCGCGACTTTGGTTTCCAGGTAGGCCCTGTTGTTGCCTGGACTCCGAGCCCGTACGAGAGGCAGCTTCAGCAGCTGCTGAACAACGGCAGCGTCCCAACCACTCCACCCGTCCCAACCGACGAGTTCTCTGCCACAGAGGAAGACGAGCCTCAAGTCATCCCCGAGGACAACTCTGACGATGAGGACGGTGGTATGCCGCTGCAGAAGGGACACACGACATTCTTCCCTCTGAGTGCCCATAGTGTCTGATTCAATCTGAGCAACAGCCACTCCCCCGGCTTGAACGAGGCCGTGCAGCCGAGTCGGCGTTCGTTCACCTACGGCACCCGCAGCAGCAGCCTTCCTCAGGCCGGTTCACCTGTCCATATGACGCTGCGTTCCAGACCGGGAACACGTGGAGAGGACATGGCGGGCCACAGTGCGGCTACCACGCCGGCTGTTGGCAAGCAGCGGCGCATGTACATGGCGGTCAAGGTACTCATCGTGCTGGTGATGATCACCGTCAACGTGCTCATCTACCTGCGAACGCCCGTCGAGCAGGGGTCGTTTAAAAGAAACATCTTAATCAGTCGCTCCCGCATCGCTCCCATTAAACCAGTAACGCTACATCGTTGGGAATTGCTAGCTTGCTTGCTATGAGCGCGTCTCTTTGACTACGTAAAGAAAACACTAAGGGTCGCTCATCTGCAAGTTCAGTTTCGGACTGACTCCGAAGTTGTCCTATGCTGGAGTGCCGGTGACGCAACAAGATGGCAGCAGTTCGTGCGCAACCGTGTGATCGAAATCCAGCGCCTCACCGAAGGATTTCCTTGGACCCATTGCCCGAGCCACGATAACCCGGTAGAATGCATCCGCGTTCTGAAGGACAGCGACGTGATCAGCGTTGTTTGGGGGGAGCGCGATCAGCTCGGCTCCAAACTGCATCGTGCGGAACGGTGGAGTGAAGCGGCATTTATAAGAGCCCGACCTGCTGCCCCCAAAGAAAAAGAAGCCGAAGATTGCAGATAGCATTGAACCCGCCGTCAATCTGACTCCAGCCGTCTTCGGTTCACTTAAGGTTTCCGTGGAGCCAAAGGTAAACAACAAGTGATCTGAACATGAATCCCACTGGGACAAAATGGAAGCAGACGGTGCCGAGCGGAAAGAAGCAGACGACAGAGGGCAAGGAGAAGCAGACGACGGATTGCAGGGAGGAGCGGAAAACGAAGGACAGAGCGATGCAAACGAAGACGAGGCTTTTGCACCGGACTGACTGTTCCACTGCCGTCTTACAAAAAACACTAATGGACAAGTCAGAACCGCCGCCAGCATCTTTAGAGAAATTACTGAAAGTTTGCAAGCTTCAGTTGCCTTAATAGCAACGTGCAGTTAAGGCTGGGGGAGGAGGAGCCGATTTTAGGGTCGTGCCTTTGCCTCCCAGGATGACGCCTCGAGCTGTGACAGAACAGGGTACGCCGCTCTCATCGACCACTGCCGAGCCGGAGAAGAAATCGAAGCCTCACTCCACCGCGAGGTCTTGTGCAGTTTTCTCGAAATTCAACACGCCTTCGAAAGTAGGAGAGGCGATAGCGTTCAAGGTGCTTGAACTCGATGCCAAGTACTGCCGCAATAAGTTAGGGTACAAGGAGGGCAAAGTCCGGCACCACAGCAACACTGCCTCGACTACAGGTAGGCGACGTGGTCATCGTAGAAGACGACAACACGCCTTGTCTGCTGTGGAAACTTGGTCGGGTAACGAAGATATTCTTCGGCAGACATGGTGTGACTTGAGCATGCGCACTACGATGCTCCAGGGGCTCGGACCTACGCCGTCCTGTTCAGCGCCTTTATCTGCTCGAGGCGGGATTATCTCCTTCGTTGCCGCAGGGGGGTGGGGGAGGGGGGGAGGATGGGAGGATGTTGAATATTAGAAGACGAGAGCCCATAAGAGCACGAGCTCGTGGGCCAGCGCACCTGGGGAATCTGGCGTTCTGGGATAAATGGATGCGAGCGGTACGGAGTGGTTCTAGTCCTTTCCTTACAGAGACCTCTGTATAGTTTAACACATCTAATAAATCAAGGAGTAATATATGGTTTAGACATAGATCCGAACACTTAAAAATTCGAAATGTTTCAAGACATAATGTAGGATGCGAAGCTTCGTCGTAGTCATTTTGATTTAACATACAATTAGGCAAAGTAAGGCTGATGCGTAGACGGGAGGGTATGTATAACATGTAAGGTTTTCCTACAAAGGTCCAATTTATTAACTTTTAAGATGTCTGAAATCACAGTTTTATAGATTCCTTAAATTCCCTCATTAGAACTAAAACCATATATATACTTCATACAAAAAGTGTTATGAGGAAAAAAAGAGTTATTGGCTAAAATATAATATTTTCGAAGTGCCGACAGCCCTCACACAAAATTCAGATTTATCTAAATCTCGCTTCTCCACGCTCAAGCTTCCACGTCTTCTGAAACGGCAGGCTTGTTAAAATTGAATTATATTCGTTTATTTTTTTAGAACGAAAAAGCGTCAGTAGGTCGTAGGGAAGTACATACGTATTAATACAAAATATTTAGTATGGATGCCTATTTTTGATAATATATTCTGTGGATAATAGTAAACCATATAACTCGGCATTCAAGATAGTGGCACTGTAATTAATCCTCCACACACATTTAAGTGATGGTCCAATCACGGAACAGCCGACACAGGAGTCGGTTCTTGTGCCGTCAGTATAAAAGCTGGTGTAGTCTTTGTACGTATTCTGTAGCTGAAATAATTCCTGCTTTAAGACTTCTGGTGGGGTATTTTCTTAGTGTACTCAGTGAGTGACAAGTCTGTGATGAGCAGACTATGCTCCCATGATGATGGTTGGGCCCCGGAAAGCTGTCTAGCCTGTGCCAAAGAATTAACAACAAACAAGACGGAGGTAACGTTTGCAGAAATAAACACTCTAGAAAATTCGTGGAATGCGCATCTTCGGTCGTATACAAAATTCCAATGACATGCGGGAAAGGGTACGTGGGCCAAATGGGCAGATGCGTTAATCAAAGGGCAAGAGAGCACGCGCTATCAGTAAGGAATTCACCCTCGGACAATTTAGCTATTCATTGCGACAGATGCCCTTGCGCCCCGGAACTGAAGAAAACAAACATTCTGGGAAAGCTGAGAAGTAAAATCTCGAAAGAGTTGTTCGAGTCATTCAACATTAGAATGCAGGAGGATGACAAATGCACTAGTGCCCCGTCAGTGCACCTAACTGACGAGGAATTTGAATTCTTGCTTCTGAAGCCCGATTGGGTATATAAATAGTGTTGTTTCAATAAAAATTTAGTTGAAAGTGGCGCTTCGTGTTGTCTTACTTGCTCTTTCCTTGTCTTGCGGCGCATTTTGTCAGAATTAAGTCATGTACCAACTGGCCCATCTGTCACTATTGATTCGTCTGAAGGCTAACGGAAACAGCCGCGGTCTTTTTCCGCAATGTAAAGGGAGGCTTAACAGTGGGCTTACTTTGGAAGGTTCGTTCAAAACGTGTTCCCTCAAGTAGTTCCCGGCACGGATGTTGTAATACAGACCGTATCCTAAGGAAATACATTAGACCTAGGACATCTCGCCTTTTCTCTAGAGATATTTCATTAGCTTCAGTATAAAGGCTCAGCACAGGGGATGTACGAAACGCGCCGGTGGCAAGTCGGATCCCTGCGTGATGGATTGGATCCAACATTTCTGGGTGTTAATGCACTCGCTGATCCATACAACAAGCATTCATAATCTAGACGTGACCGCTCAATCGCCCTATCGTTAACACACATGGCCGAACATTCGATCATGCGCATTATTGAAAGTTAAGAAGGGCCCGTCACTGTAGTGCGGTAGGCAAAAGTGAGCCGTCCCCTCACCGTAGTGCGGCCGGCAAGAGTGAGGGGGCCCGTCTTGTGTTGTATGTGGTGGGAACAGTGAGAATTAATAACTTGTAATTTACAAGCACATTAACCCACCCTTCGCAGTTATGTCCCTGTCCCTCTCCCTACACGTAAATATAGCGTCTGTGACCTATATAAAAAAAAAATAAAAAGGGAAAAAAAGCCTAGTCCAGAACGCGATTCGAACCGCAACGAAGCGCTTCCGGAATGGGGTATCCATTGGACATCCGTATCGGTTGGTGTTGCCCCATCACCGTAGTGCAGTTTCTAAAGTGAGAGGCCCCGTCACCGTAGTCAGTTCCTTTTGTTTTAGCGTTTTGATATGCTGGCTGAAAGAGAGCTTGGAGTCGAAAATAAGCCCTAGAAACTTATACTCCGTTTTTAAGTGAACTAATGCACTGCATATGCCCAACGAAGGCGTCGGCATCACACCACATTTTTGTGAAAAACAAACACATTCAGTCTTCTCCGTGGAGAACTTAAATCCCTTATCGTCAGCCCACCATGTCACATTATTAATAGTCAATTGAACACGCCGTTCGCAGATGAAAGGATACATGAGGAAACAGCGATCTGGAGGTCATCGGCATACAGCGAATAGTGGACTGATGGTTGTATGACACGCGCGATAGAATTGATTTTTATAGCAAACAGAGTAACACTTAGGAAACCGCCCTGTGGAGCACCGTTTTCCTGTACAAAACATCGTGAGTGTACAGACCCCAGCCTTACTCGGAAGGTGCGTCTACCTAAATTGCTCTCGATCGTATGGAACATACGGCCCTGCGTACCAATGTCAATCAAGTCCCTCGAAATTTCATACCGCCAGGCAGTATCGTATGCTTTCTCGAGATCGAAAAACACAGAGAGGCAGTACTGTCTATTGACAAAAGCCTCTCGGACGGTTCTCTCCAATCGATCTAATCGATCCTGCGTCGAGCGGGATGAGCGGAAACCGCACTGGTATTTATCCAGGATGCAATATTTTTCCAAGCGCTGCATCAGTCGTCTAATAATCATTTTTTCAAAGGTTTTACACAAACAGCTCGTCAATGCGATTGGCCTGTTACTAGTAGCAGCATCTGAGTTCTTTCCTGGTTTAAATAGAGGGATAATTGTAGCCGTTCTCAATGCTGATGGAAAACGTCCCTCCTCCCATATTCTGTTGAAGAGGTATGAAACCAGATCGAGTGTAGATGGGTGGAAGATGATTCAACATGAAGTAGTGGATACCATCAGGACCAGTTGCCGAGGATTTGACGCTATGAAGGACCATCTTTAGTTCAATAAGAGTGAAGGATCTATCATACGGCTCCCGTGCACCACCAGGTGCCTTTATGGTCCTGGCTTCTTTCTGATGTTTTAGCCGAAGAAATGATGGTGAATAGTGCCTGGAACTTGAAACAAACTCGAAATGTTCCCGAGAGTAACGGCTTGTTCCTCTAGACTTTCTGGACAGGTTCCGTTGCAGGATAACAGGGGGATGATGAAAGCACGATAGGATCCATTGGTTTTGTTAATTCGGTCCCAGACTTCTTTCGGGAATGTGCGGCTATTTATTGATGTTGCGTACCCTTGGAAACCTTTTTGTTTCGATTGCCGGCAAATGTATCGTGCACGGGCCTTCATTTGCTTAAAGTGAAGACGATTGCTTGATGTCGAATACCGTCGAAATATGCTCCATGCCTTGTTTTGTTTCTTAAGATATTCTGAGCATTCTTCATTCCACCAAGGCTTGGGACGGTGTGGGAGGCGTCCCGAAGACATGGGGATTGCCATTATGGCTGCCTGAAGGATACAATTCGTTAATTATTCGTTCACTTCATCAATTGAAAGCTTGTCAAGAGAGGTGCATGCGAAGCAGTGAGAATTCGCTGAATTCTGACCAGTTTGCCTTCTTAAACTTCCAGCGGGGAGTTCGGCTGGGGAGGATCACACCTGGCTTATTCAGTCTTAAAACAATCGGCATGTGGTCACTGCCTAAAGGAGTATATGTAACGTGCCATGAAAACAGCGAAAATAAAATAGGTTCACTTATAGAGAGGTCAAATTGATGTAAATGAGTTTGTGGGTGCACTAAAATATGTAGGTTTCTTTTCGTTAAACAGACACAAATTTGTAGACAAAATAAACCGTTCGACAATTGCTCCACGAGTATCGCGTCCAGTACAGCCCCATAAAGGATTGTGTGCATTAAAATCGCCAAGAATAATGAATGGATGGGGGAGTTGAGCAATGAGTGACTCAAGGTCTTCACACCTTAAATGAAAGTTTGGGGGAATGTAAAGTGAACAAGGCGTTATAAGGCGGTCTGACAGAATGCAGTGTCCAAGGCGGTCTGTACAGGAACCTCAACACATGCAGATGAGTTTTGCACTACTACGGCCACGCCGCCAGAAGAGTGAGACAAGTGATCTCTTTCTTTGCGGAAAAAATGAAAGTGCCTAAAGATACTTGACTGACTCCCCTTCAGGTGAGTTTCCTGGATAAACACTGCCAGTGGACGATATTCCTTCAAAAGAGAGCCAACATCGTCATAAATATGCATGAGACATCGGCAATTCCACTGAATAAGACTCATTGTCGGTAACAAGTTGGAAACTCAGGACCTCGGGTTCATATTCCCAGCGCATGAGCAGCTAAAGCTGTAATGCAACACTCACAAACTAGGGTTCCAAGAAAACATCTAAAAGAGAATTTAATAAAAAACGAAAGAGGACATGAATGGGTGTGGATGTCTACAGGAAGGCAGTTCCGACCAGACCTTTAGGGAAAAACAAATAAAGATAGTTCCCCAGGCGAGGGAGTCGCCAATAGTCCTCCGGCTGATCCTTGTGGAGCTGCCCCCCCCCCCTCTGACCTCCAAGAGGAATCGAGTCTGTGGGCCAACGCCACTGGCGAGGGAGTCGCCGTTATTCTTCTTTCTCAACTGATCCTAAAGAGTGAGTGATGTAATGCACGTGAGCGACAAAGAGCAATGATGCTGTGAGGTCTATGAAGTGTTAACGAACATTTTTGGGAGAGTTGAAACAGCATCCACGACTAAGCACTTGCTATGTGCCAGCTTCTGGACCTGTTGCTTTAGTCTTTGCCTTTGGGTCCTCAACTTTTGACGAGATTTTACCACCCTTCGGGGCAGGTGGAGGCTGCGGCAGACTGCTGGAGACATCCATTGGCTCAACCTCGCGATGCGAGGAAGATGAAGGCACTGTGACTCTGTAATCAAAGTTTTCTCACGAGGACGTGCGGGCAGACGGCGCGGAGCCGTCACATTGAAGGATGCGGTCTGAGTTGAATCCCTCTGTTCTTGAGGGTTTCCAGGTGAGACTTCGGGGGCTTGGGGTTTGCGCGGTGCAGAAATATCTAAAAGGCTGATCTGTGTCCCCACGGAAGCCGTTGTCGGTGCAGCCCCCTTGCTGACCGCAGCGGCGAAAGTGCCTCTCTGTAGGAATGAGAGGCGTTTTCGGGCATCAAAATAGGTCAGATTTTCTTTAGTTTTCAGTGTTAGTATTTTGTTTTCTTCTTCAAACTTTGGGCATGAGCGGGAGTATGCAGAGTGAGCACCTGAAGAGTTCACGCATTTGGAGAAATCACTTGCACAGTGTTTAGTAGGGTGATCATTGCTTGAACATTTTTCGCAGGTTATCCGTCCCCTGCAAGTGCCTGCCACATGTCTGAAACGCTGGCAGCTAAATCAACATCTCGGATTGGGGATAAACGGTCGAACCTTGCAGTTTAAATAAGCCCACCTTGACCGCCTGGGGGAGCGTCGTGTAGTTAAATGTAGGCACATGGTGCTTCGAAGGCTTCTCTTGATCATCTCGACGAAAGGTAATACCCCTCACTGCAATCACACCCTAATTGCTGAGTACTTCAAAGATCTCATCCTCAGTACTTTCCAACAGATCATCTTCGGAGATCACGCCCCTAATGGTGTTGAGAGATCGGTGTGGCGTTACTGTGACTTTGTGATCAGCTCTTTTAGTAAGTCCAAGGAGGGCTTTACTTTGTTGCTATGTTTCAACCTCGACAAGGAGGTCTCCAAAGTGGAGCTTCTTTGCTTTGTAAGATTTTCCAACAGATGATTCCAGGGTTTTTGCAACATGGAACAGGCAGAGCTTTCCAATGGTAGTTCGTATTCGCAGTGCATCACTAAGAACGTTGGAAGGCTTGAGTATTATCAGTAGTCTTTGGAGGAACGGTGGCTTCAGTGCGAACTCTTTTCAGAGATTGATCAGCAGAAAGTTTAGATTTGGAAACCCTAAATAAATGGGAAACATTCGACATCTGCGGTGTGCCGCTCACCATGGAGCCCAGCATGGTACAGGGTAACGGCACATAACAAAAATGGCTTTCCTGTGCACGTTACTTTAGCAGCACCTAGTCAGATGTTATACCCAAGAATGGGTCTAGACTAGCGTCCTTCTCTACTCAAGGTTGGCCCTTGCCGCCAAGAAGGGAAAAGGGAAATGGAGAGAGAAGAGAGAGAAGTATAAGTAAGGGTGGGAGTGAAAAAAAGGAGGGGATAGTAGAAGAGGAGGTGACTGACTGAATCATCCTGGCCGGGCCTTACCCAGGCAGCACAGACACGTTGAAAAGACGTGAAAAGAAGGTCGATTACGTCAGGAACCACATGTCGAAAGAAAGTCGGAAATTTGAACGTCAGTTCCCTTCGACGTAATATGGAAAGGCTAATGTCTGGAAAAAAGCGTGGATTTTACGTCGACATAACGCCCCACTTAACGACCTTAGAACGTCGAGTGCACGTCTGAATTAGACGGGAAGCCAAGTGATAACTTTATATCAACACTGACCGAATGTCCCATTGAACGACCATAAAACGTCGAGTATTCGTCTAAACTGAACGGGATGTCAATTGAGAACGTCATATTAAATATATCATAACGTCCCATTTAACGACACAAAATGTCGAGCGCACGTCTGTGATAACGTTATGTCAACGTTGAAATAACGTCCCATTTACTGACCATAAAACGTCCCGCATACGTCGAGACTGAACGGGATGTCCATTGATAATAGTCTCGACCTGGGTCATCGTGGAACAATGGAGCCAACCTGATCTGGCTTCGTCGCTCGAATGTATGTTCGCGACATATCGTAGATTTGGAAGGAATAGACCATTTGCTAAATCCCCCAAGCGCCCAGGCCCGCACTCCAGGAATCATGGGGACGGTTTTCCTTCAGGTCCCTAGTGATCGGTAATTTTGGCCATTTCCATGGTTACACATTGTCGGGTGTAATTCAGAGTCACCCTAAACAAGCGTCCTATGGTGCCCAAGGACCTATCATATCACTTTTAAGATTTCTCGTCAATGACACCGTTTTAGATACTGTGCATGCTGTCCACCCTTCAACCTGGCTCAGCTGCAGAAATCCCTTACATTATTATCATTCTCTTCCAGCTTCAAAGACGGGGACATTAAGTTAGAAACACTAAAAATGCTATAAAAAGCCCCGCTAACTCCGAGCTAAATCCTGATTTTTGTTGTGAATTATCGGATTTTTAAGCAATTCCTGCTAAAACAACAATCACGAGAATGATAATATTGTAAGAGATTTCTCCAGCTCAGCCAGGCTGAAAGGTGGATTGCATGCACAGTATCAAAAATGCTGACATTGACGAGAAATTTTAAAAGTGATATTCCAGCACCTTGGGCTCAATAAGGCTCAATAAGTTCAGGGTGATCAAGGTGTTCGCTCATTGCTGGAACGTCTCGCGCTCAGAGTTCAAAGAATCTCGCGAAAAAAACACGTAGAACTGACGTCGAATAATGTCGATGACGTCAAGGTGTTGCTCAGGACATTGTTGGTACGTCTCGTGCTTCACGTTCAAAGAACTTCCCGGAGAAAACGTAGAACTGACGTCTATTAATGCCAATGACGTCAAGGTGTTGTTCAGACATTGTGGGGACGTCTTGCGCTCAACGTTCGAAGAACCTCCCGGGAAAAGCGTAGAAACGACGTCGAATAATGTCGATGGCGTCAAGGTGTCTCTTTGAACCTTGTTGAAGAGTTAACAACGAGAGGAATACAGTACGTTGGAACTCTGAGGCAAAATCGGCTGAGAGACTGCAAACTCCAGGATAAGAAGACTCTGAGAAAAGCTGGCCAAGGCTCACATGATTACAGAGTTGACAATGGCAAAGGAATTGTAATAGTTCGCTGGTTTGACAGGAAACCTGTTGCCCTAGTGTCAAACTTCGTCTCTGTTGAGCCAATTCAGCAAGTCAAACGGTATGAACGGAAGGCCAAACTCCACACTGACATCACACGCCCGGCAATTGTTGGTACATACAACAGTTTTATGGGGGGGTCGACCAGAATAATTATCAGGTGTCGCTGTAGAAATACACCATTCGGTCCAGGCACTGGTACATGTACCTCATATATCATGCTATCTTCATCTGCGTCGTGAATGCGTGGAATATTCACAGATGCCGAAGCCATCAGCTGAAGGAGCGGCCACTCAAGTTGAGAACCTTCATTGCCAGTTTATAAGAAAGTCTGATCTCTGCTGGAAAAGCGCCAAGAGGACGGCCGGCCAGTCTGCCTTCGCCTCCGATGAAGAAGAGGAAGTTCACGCCAAGTCATCCCCAAGATGACGTTTGAAAAGACGGGGTTGGGCATCTTCCAATTGTGACGAGCAACAAACGTCGATGCAGGAATTCTGTACCCAGTGCGAACACATTTAGCACAGTTGTGTGCGCGAAATGCAATGTAACTCTGTGCTTGAACAAGCAACGCAACTGTTTCTTTGAATACCACAAGCCATGAGACTGCAGCTGGCAAGGAGGTAGCAGAAAAGCCCAGTGTATCGGAGAACATATACACCCATATCAAATTATTTTAAATCTTTCAGTTTTCTGTTGACAACAAAAGGTTGGCACTTTCCAAGTATGGGGACACTTGATATAAACAGTGTATTAAGCTCAAAACATTAGGGCATTACAACCAAAACTATACTCTCTCTCTCTCTATATATATATATATATGTATAAAGTGGCTATAATGAAGACAAAGTGTTCAGGTGGCAATTGTTTGTAATTATTTTCCAAACCTGATTATACGATTTTATATTGAAAATATTTTCCTCTAAAAAATAAATAAAACTTTTAAAACAACCTTGTAGGTACTTTTGAAACATTGTGGAAATGGAAATCTGAAAAGGAGTCTTTTTCCAGCACTAGACTATCAAACTATAATAATTATAGTAATGATACTTTCTGAAGCCAGAAACAACGCTTTGAATATGAAACAAACCAGAAATCTTACATGCAAACAGAGAACATTTAACCAAGAAACTATGTTATGTATGCATTACAAACATATTAAATCATCAAAATATGCAACATCACAGTCACTTCACCATTCTAAAAAAAACCTGAAAATACATATAACACAAAAAGGGTTATGATTTACACCAAGCAAGATACTGGGCCATAGAACCAAAGTTTCAACAATACAAAAAAGTATGAGTGGGATGAACCGGAATGAATTTCAGGAGGCCGGGCATTCATAGTACCGCATCCACCTCTTGCAGCGCTATGCGGCACCCTTCCCAAGTCAGTTTACCGTCTGGCGCCGTCTGCTAAGGATCTAGCGGCATGTTGTGAATTTTTTCCCCAAGCGCTTCAAAATCATTCCTCGTTTTTTTGCAATGTCTGACTTGAAGGACCTTCCACATTCATAAAATGATTTCCTTTCAAGACTTTTCATACGGGTAAACAGAAAAAAGTTACACGGGGCGAGGTCCTGAGAATACGGGAGGTGCAGAAGCGGTGTCATGCCATTTTTGATAAAAAAAGTGTTGCACTGACAGGAAAGTGTCTGCTGCGGCATTGTTGTGATGGAACTATCATTCCCCCTTTCCCTTATATCGGGGCAATTCTGCCTTACTGATTTTCGCAAGTGTCGCGAAATTCCCAGGTAAAACACCTCATTAACAGATTCACCAAGAGGAACAAACTCGGAGTGAACAATGCCCCGATTTTTCTGTGTTTTCTTCAGTTGAGGAGGTTGAGGGTCGCCCAGAACGAGGTTGGTCATCGATCAATAATTCACCAGTCATAAAGCGAGAAAACCACTCATAGACTTGCGATTTCTTTTTAGCATCTTCTTTGTAAGCTCTCTGAAGCATTACAAGAGTTTCAGGCACAGTTTTACCTGAAGCAATATTTCACAGCCACATGTTGTTCCTTCATATCATACATTGCAAAAAAAAAAAACGATTTTGAAGTGCTTGGAAAACATATTTATAGCAGGCAATGCCAGTCGGCAAACTCGCTCGGAAGGGGTGCTGCAAAGCGCTGCTAGCGGCGGAAGTTTGTACTACAAACAGCCAGCCTTTCAAAAATTCATTCCGGTTACTTTTGCATCCAACCTGGTACGAATCACTGCACCAAAAGCTTTCGATATATGCCAAGTTAAAAAAAAATGGCAACCAGTCAAATAGGCTCAATAGACCTTATGAAAAATTGTTTGGTGATCTGACAACACTGAGAGCGTCGCCATTTTAATGTTGGCAAGCGTCGTCGGTACCAAAGCACGGTGGAGGCATCCGAGAGAGCGGTACGGGCAGTGCACGATAGCGCAGCTATCGTGCACTGCCCATAAAATGTGGACAAACAGTTTAAACAACCTACCGCAACTGTCTAATGAAGCTCTAGGAGGCCTGTGCACGCTGGCAACAACCTCGTCAAAGCAGCGGAGCAAGTCCTACGCCTTTGCTGTGGAAGCTTACACACTGCGGGTTGTTGCCAGCGTGTGCACAGGCCTCTGAAAGTTTCGTCAGACAGTTGCGGTAGGTTGTTTAAACTGTTCGTCCAGGTTCCATGGTCAGAAGGCGGAAAACAGAGCTGCCGCGCCATCACACTTCCTTAGATAGACCGACTGAGTTACTTTCAAACAAACCAGCCAATAAATAGATTATAGACAAACAGAATCAAGATTAGACATTCCACTGAAACGAGTAGCCAAGTGAAATCACCAATTAGCTGAATGCTCAGGCGGTCGTAACCTGCCAACTCGGTAGCCTTCAACAAAAACTCTTTTCATTGCATCAGTTGGCAAAGTAGATGTGAAACATGTGCACGACAAACACAGGCATTGTATGATGGTTCACACATCAATCGTAGCTGCCATCCTATGACACTGTGACATGGCACGTCCCGACGTCGCATTGTGGGGAGCTGGCCGACGCAAGCAGAAATTGCAACCGCATATTTTGGTAATTCCACTGCAGTGTCAGCTGTATGCAGCTTGAATGTTTCCATGTTCTGCAAAGTTACTGCAAGCACCATGAGTGACAAGGAAGGTGTTGTGATATCACCATCTCAACTACAAACAAACAAAGCACTGCAACAACGACAATGATGCCGAGAAGCGGTGCTAAAATGCTGAAAGGTAGTGCATGCTTTGGTTTTGCCGCATAATTGGTTTTGCTTTAAAGTTCAGAAGGTGATGAGGAATTGCAACAGCCAGGGTCCTCTGGGGTAACAACCGCTACGAAGTCATGTAAGCACTGTGGAAGGTGTTAGCTGTGCCGGTGCTCACGTTTCGTAATGACGCACTGTGCCTGTTCTCAGGCGCCCGTCACTACATACCTCGAGCAGTGCGAGAAAGATGTGCGTAGGTAAACAGCGAGAGCCAGTCAAGCAGCACCAAAACAGGACCTGGAAGGGTACATGGGCTCATCCAGCTTTGACACCAGAGAGGCCTGAGCCAAGCTGGGCTTTGAGTGGAGCCTCAGCAGCATGCACGAAGGAGGACCAGACGAATTTGGGACGCAGTCTTTCCTCAAACTAAGCTTTAGTCACTTTCCATGATCTCGGGTGTTGCTTGGGGTCTCGTGAAATGACAGCCCCGGCAAGTTCTTGCCCACAGGTACCACGACAAATGCCAAAAACAGCACCAAGAATACAAGAATGCACGGGAGAGGCTTATTTTCATTCACATTTTCTGCCTTGTATAGGAAAGCGACGCACCCTTGTGGTGATAGCTGGCGATTGAGCAGGCATTATCAGTACACAGGAGGCTATGCTCCATGACGCCTATCCTGGGGCCCTATGTCGCGCTTTTTGGACTCCCACGGCGACTAGGGAGAAGGAAGTGACGTCAAACACGCAGCAAACGCAGATTGCATGTTGATTGGCGAGAGTCGCTGATGACGAATTTCCGCAGAAGAAAACAAAGAAAAAGTGAGCTTTGTTTTCTTCTGCGGAAATTCGTCATCAGCGACTTTCACCAATCAACACTTAATCTGCGCTTGCTGCGTTGTTGACGTCACTTCCTTCTCCCTAGTCGCCGTGGGAGTCCAAAAAGCGCAACATAGGGCCCCAAGCAGGTCTGTCATGAAGACCTTGGCACAAACAATCTTCTGGTACCCCGGTGTTGACAAAGACATTTAAGACCATGTAAGAAGGTGCGAAACATGTGCTTAGTCCTGTAAAATGCCCCTGGTGCAGGTACGGTTCAGCTGATTGGATACCAAGCAACGCTGAGCATGGCTTATATTATGCCGTACTGCTGGAGAGTTACGTGAGACTGATCGTGGTCCACTCGGACACGAAGCAGATAGAAGCATCGGCCGAGACCACAGTGGAAGCCCAGTGCAACATCTTTGATCGATTTGCACAGCCAAGGACACTTTTGTTTGACAACGGACCCAGATTAATAGTACTGTTTTCAAACAGTTTTTACAACGGTCGTGTACCTTACCCCACCACCACTTTGTATCACCCGCAGTTCATCGGGTTATCCAAGCATGCGATATGTGGAGACAAGGAGGCATTTATGAGTACTCTTTTTAACTGTTATTTGGCTACCACATCAGATCCCAGATTGATTTTTGTCTATATGCATTTGGACTCGTCCCCGCACATGGAAGGCAACTATCCTTTTGGTGTGGGACAGACCGTGTGGGCGCACAGATTAGGCCTATGGTGGATTCCTGAAATTGTCTGCTCACTTGATGGTATACGAATGACAACAGTAGGCACTTCAAGAGGACAGCACCAACAGCAGGCAGATCAGCTCTGGACACAGCTTCCCCACAAGTAGACCAACCTGTCTGTAGTAATTTTTTGACGGAGAGGCAACAATGTTGGAAGTTCGGTGGTTCAATGATCAGGCTGCTCCTTGGCAGCAGGAGACATCCAAAAAGGGCTGGTAGAGCGGCCAGGTGATGGGGTATCCTGATGGAAGATGAGTAGTGGCCGGGGTTCACAGTCAGCGCGAACCCTGCCGGCGACAAAGCAGAGGTGATTGACTTTTAGGTTCAGATTTAATTAATTATAGAGCAGAACATCAGAGCTGAAGAACAAGAATGGCAAAAGAGGCGGAAGCTCGGGCTCGAACTTGCACGCATAATAGTACAAATAGTGTCTGTGACGACGTAACAAACTAGTAAAAGCCAATTATTAGATTCTCCTTTCTTTATATTTTTTTAAACAAAACCCCAAGAAAGACATTAAGGGGGTACAGAATCAAAACTTGGAATATCCCCGGAACACTTCGACATGAGTGAAATATGATCCATGATATCCGTAAATGATAATCACACCCTTGTATTTTCAGCAGATGGCTATATTTTTTGTTCCAACTGACATATTCTGGCGAGCGCTTCAAAACTGACAGATTCTGGCGACGCATCTCGGGATATTTGCCCGTGACGTCACGCTCGCAACGTCACGGTCCCATACGAGGCCAAGGATATAGTAATTACGATCGTCGTCACTAGGTGGTGCCAGCTTCATCGTCAGCACGTTACAATACTGCCAAGTGGAAATGCCCAAGGTACGGTGTACTAGACTTTAGAGGTGCGCCAAGCGCCGCTTGCTCCCGCACGGCTCCATCGGACACGCCATACCGTGGTGTAGCTTCTGATAGGCCCGTGACGTGAGACATTCCAACAAAGCTCGGACCTCAACTACCAGGTGGTATTAGAAAATTGTTTCATTTATTCTAAAATTGTTTTTCTTGCATTTACAGACGAAAGACTGCTGTTTATGAGCTGCTGTCATGAAGCAGACCATGTCTACACAACGAAATAGGCGCTAAAATTTTGCTTCCGTACCCAATTAAAGCAGAACGAAAAACTACTGCACTCCCATTCTTAATATTTTTTTAACAGTAGCTATAGGGAGACAATAATAATAAAAATACCAGAACACGACCCTTATCTTCCAATACACACAAGTAGTCAATGAGAAATGATATTGGAAAAAACTTCATATCCAAGGAAAGTTAGTCATTTTTTAGATAGTTGCAGTCAGAGGAAAATGTCGGCTTAGCGGCTGCTGTTGAGGTCACAGGCATTTATGATAAAAATGTTTTCTTAGAAGAAAAACCGAAAGAGAAACAATTAATTTCACAGCACTGCGATTCACCGAAAGCACCCGTCTTGAACGGAGGGGATGCTAGCTCCTTCGTATACGGGCAGCCGTCGATGAAGCTTCGTGTCGCGTGCTGGTGCACGCTGGTTCTTCGGCATAGGGTTTCGAGCAAGGAGGCCAATGAAGACAGCGGCCGTCTTGTAAACACCAACTTCTTGGGAGGCCGGAGCTGGGTGGCCATCTTTGCGCGCTGACTATATTCCATTCATCCCTAAGCTGAGACTGTGGTGAAGGCTACGTCCTCAATGGACCAGTCATACATCCCTCTTTTGCCACGTGATCACGCTCCCGCTCATACCCACACACCGAGGACTGGGTCTGGTGATGAAAGGGAGGCGGCTGATTGGTTCGGCGGGCATGTAGTTCCCCCTGCAGTCTCAGCTCAGAGCCGTGTATAGAGAGTGTTTGGTCAATGGGAGGCGCGGGCAGAGCCTGGGCGTGCACCAGAAGCAGAAAGTGGGCTTGATATTCTCTCTTGGCCAACCAGAAGCCTAAAAGAATCCCTAGCAGTAGTAACGAGAAACAGTTTTAATCATAGGTATATGTTGTTATATGGTTTTAATAAGCACGCAAGTGTGAAGTGTAGTGACCCTTCATGGTTGAAAATGGGGTGCACAGGATGTTACGATCATGATCATGCAAAAAGATGTAAGAAACAAAAGTGCCGCTCAACTCTGTTTTTCTCACAACCACCGTTAGGGTATTATTTCCGGCTTCTGATTGGCCACATTCGAATTTGTGAAGTCGCCCTGGAACACGCCCAGCCCGCTTTCGGCCAATGGCGCCTCCTCATTTGTCTCCTATACTTCCCAACGAATGACTAAACTTTCTTCATATATGGCTCTGTCTCAGCTTAGGGGTGAACGGAATATAGGGCAACAGTCTCAATGCAATGAAATTTCGTAAAGTCCAAACCCGGGTACAGCAGAGCGACCGGCCAAGGGGAAATGATCAGAAGGTTTGAAAGGCCTCGTCAGGCAGGGCAGACTGGTAAACTGAACGATCACGAGCGTTGGAACACTGTGAAGAACATCAGGGGCTTATTAACTCTCCTGACAGAACTGAAGGAACACAAGTGTTGGAACACTGCAAAGAACCTCAGAAGCTTATATACTGCCCTAAAAAACACTGAACGAGCACGAGCGCAAGAACGTTGTGAAAAACCGCAGGGGCTCTTTTTGTGCCCATAAAAGAGTTAAACGGTCGAAAAAACGGGATGGGCCGACAGGCTCGGCCGACGCACCAAACTATAGCGGTAGCTGACGCGCCGAAATAGAGTGGTAGCTGACGCACCAAAATGTAGTGATCCTCTGGTGGAGGGGCGACGGTGGGTGTGGTTCGACGATCCGGCTGCTACTTGGCAGCAGGAGACATCCAGGAAGGGCCGGTAGAGCGGCAGCGCTATGGGGTGCCCTGACGGGTGTCGAGGCAGAGGTGATTGACTTTTAGGTTTAGGTTTAATAAATCATAGAGCAGAACATCAAAACTGAAGAACGCAAACGGCGAAAGAGGCGCAAGTTCGGGCTCGCGCTGGCGCTTGTAAAAGCGCAAATAGCGCCCGTGACGACGCAACAATCTATTAAAAGTCAATTACTACGCTGCCACTGAATTTCAACCTGCTACTGAGTTGGAAAGTTCGCGCACTACGTACTACATACAGCCAGGAGATCACAACCACGACGGGTGCAACTCAGAAATTCAACCAGTCCGAGATTGATGAAAACAGTACGGGCGACACAGTCACAAACCTCTGAGCATGTTTACCCTGCCGATTCTCGGTCTCAGTATTCAATGGTTCAACAGGATCAGATATACAACTAATAATTTTTTTTTTAATATTCTTTGCAATAAAATACGCAAAAAGATATCCTCACCTCAGTTCGGCAAACACCCATGTCGTTTGTTGTTGTTATGATGCCGCAGCTACACCATACCACGGTCGACGGCTTTCGTCGAGACCAGTGTTGCTGCTCGCGCTGACAAAATGTTTATTCCACCAATTTACGCGAATTGCACAACAGATGTGATCTTGGCGGATCTTAAAGGATCACGAAAGCTAAGGAAGAATATAATTTATAGTCTTTTTGTAGTTATCTAAGTTACTAATATTATTTACGACTGCCTGCACGTAAATATCGGATTCAAAAGTGACCACAACCGAGTCGTAACCTGCAGAAAGGTTGTCATTCCACAGCGGTTTGGTGTCGTCACTTTGCCCAAAGGCTAGTAACTCGCCTTTTGGGGTAGTCAAAGCCTCCAAAGCGCCATTTGACCACTCAGGGTAGTCATGTTTTCTTAGAGTGTGCCCTTGCGCAAGTGCAAAGTCAGGGGGTGAGTAATCTCGGCGCAGCGAGGGATTAAATGGCGATAAAATCCAATAAATCCCTGAAACCGCTCCAAACTCTTGACGTCGTGTGGCTGCGGGTACTGTGCTCTTGCACGCAGCTTCTCTTCGTCGGGGTGAAGAACTCCGTTGTACAACACGGAACAAAGAAGGGTAATTTGTGGTGAAGTGAGTTGCACTTTTCCAGCGTGAATTCTTAGGGCAGCAGCTCGAAGGCGCTCGAGGACAATTCGCAGGTGCTCGAGGTGCTCCTCGAAGTTCTGTGAAAAAACAACGACGTCATCCGTGTAAGCCTTGGCGAATTGGTGCTTTGTGTCGCCTAGAACGATGTCCATTAGTCGCTGAAAGCTAGCCGGTGAATTTGAAAGGCCAAAGAGTAGGCGACTAAATTTAAACAATCATTTGTGGGAAGTTAACGCAGTCTTTGGGACGTCCTCCGGGTCAATCTCAATTTGCA
Organism: Ixodes persulcatus; assembly: GCA_013358835.2. Lineage (NCBI taxonomy): Eukaryota > Metazoa > Arthropoda > Arachnida > Ixodida > Ixodidae > Ixodes > Ixodes persulcatus. The sequence goes on along the minus strand of JABSTQ010010167.1, from coordinate 734,377 downwards.
AAACTCCTTGGCTACAATCCGAAGTGGTAAACACTTTTGCGTTGGCGATTGCATACACGATCGAGTCAATTGAAGGAAACGGGTATGAATCTCTCACCGTTAATGCATAGAGGCGGCGGTAATTCACGCATAGTCGTACGGAGCCGTCCTTCTTCGGAGCCATGACGACAGGAGAGACCCAGGGGCCCTGGGACTCTTGCACTGCTCCGGTATACCGCATCTCCTGCAGTGCTGCGTCTAGAAGGGATCGCTTGTGGACGCTGAGGGGTTTCGGGTTGCACCGCAGTGGTCGGGCGTTGCCAGTCTCAATGCGGTGCATCAGCACGTCGGTCTTTCCCGGGATTTCCGTGAACGTCGTTGCGAACGTGTGCAGGATGCTCTCAAGCTGTTGCTTCTGCAAAGCGGCGGCTGGGCACGCTGAGGGCGTCTCGGATGCAATCAGGAATAGCTGCTGTCGGCCGCGCTGTGTAGTGGCCCGGAAGGGTTGCGCCGGTGATGCAGTCTTCCCGCTTGGTGAAGGGTGTGATGTTCTGCTGGCCGTCCAGCCGATAACCGCAGGCAGAGAAGTCGAGCGAAATGTTTTCGCGTGAAATTAAATCTCGGCCCAAGATAAGAGGAACGGCTAACCCAGGCAGATAAAGAAAACGCTGACGCCGCCTTTTTCCGTTAAAGTAAATTCTAAGCCGTACTGCGCCTGCTGACTTTATTGACGCGCTAGATGCTAACTGCAAAAGCGTATCTGAAGAACGAAGCGTAACTTTCCTCGCCTTGCAGAGTTCGAAAATTACGTCGCCGATAAGCGAAACGCCGGCGCCAGTATCAAGGAGTGTGGCAAACGAAATTCCGAGTAAAGAAACCGTCATCATAGGCACCATACTTTGATTCGTAGGTCGCACTCGACATACAGAAGGAAGCATTGTCGACGACTCAGATTTCCCGGGGATGGTAGCGGCCTTTGGCGGCGTGATCTCCGGGTTCAGTGACGCGGGCCGTGTCGGTTTCCCCGGTACTGCAACTCTCGCTGCTCACTGGGCCGCCATTGTGGGCAGTGGCTGCGGAAGTGGCCACACTGTCCGCAGTTAAAGCAGAGGTCGGACAGCCGCTGGGTTACCACGTTGCCCCGGTCACTCCCACGTCGCCGACTATACCTCTCGGCCCCGCCGGAGCATTCCCACGTTGCCAGCCACCATCCGGCTGACGCTGGGGCCTTCCGGCCGTCTGAAGATCTTGCCGAGGGTCGTGCAGCCGGCTTTCACCACAAAAAAACTGCAGCCGGCCCCTTTCGGGGTTACGCGGCACCCGCGGCGGGTTGTCACCCATGTGCGGGCCCTGGAGGAACCAATCCCTGGCGCCTGGGGCTTCCCTAGATCGGGAATTCGAGCTCTCACTAACCCCTGCCGGAAATGCAGCACCGGGCCTCCCGATGCCGTCCCAAGTGCACTCGAGGGTGTCCAGGGCGCGGCGCGTGTAGGCGTAGCCGCCGTCCCTTTCGGGTGGGCGCGGAGTCTGAGTTGCTCGGTCGATGCATGGCCACGCGCAGGACAGTTCGAGGGCTTCAGCAGCAGGCGGTGGTGGTCGGTATTCCGCAGCGGCGAGGAGGGTCTCCTGCGCGCCGCGTGCTGCACGGGCGAGGTATTCCACGGTGTCGAAGTCCCGTCCGTGAAGGTACACGTGGAAACCAAGGTCGCTTTGTCGGACGATGCGTGCAACTCTCTCCGACTCGGGGGAAGCTGGCGCAGCTCCGTTGGACAGTTCCTGCATCGCCCGGTTATACTCGACGAGGCTTTCTTCTGGATGCTGTGTACGTCGTTCGAGCCCCGTTGGACTTGGGAGTCGTACCCCAATGGAGGGAACTCTTCTCAGAAGCTGCGGAGGAACACCTCCTGAGACGGAAAGAGAGTTCGCAACACCCACCATCTTGTCGCGCTTGCTTTTATAGCGAGGGGTAAGATGCGCTCCAGCACGTAGCTCTCCGAGGCGCTGGACGCTCGGGCGTAGACGTCTAGTTCTTCCAGAAAGTCGGTGACATACTTCCTGTCGTCGAAGCCCGTGTAGACGAGGACTGTTAGCTGGGGGTGCAGCTCGGGTTCACGCTGGCACTGGCCGCCGGTCTCGCCCGTGCCGGCTGCCAGGCGCTCCAATACCAAGTTCAAAGCAGACTTGTGCCTATCTCAAATACTCTACTCAAGATACTGTATCTTAAATACTTTTTGGAGTATCTTGGTATCTTGCAAATACCTTTGATAGAGAGTATTTAATACTCTATCTTAATTACAATTCCGAGTATCTTGTACTCATTATCTTAAATACATTTTGACATTCCGCCATTTTCCGAGTTTTTCGGTATGAAGTGGGGTGGGCGTGGCAAGGAGGAAACGAGAACATTCTTTCGAGCAACCGAATCCTGTTGCTAGCTCCGATTAGCTACGGTGACTTAGATTGAGCTCGTAAAAATATCGCTTTCTTGCCGACTGTGACTCATATTTCAGCCGAAAGTTCGTACAATAAAGGTTCTCTCCTCGCCTTCCCAAAGGCGCCTTTTGTTTCCCCCCCCCCAAAAAAATCATCAAACTAAAGGTGTGGTTTTACGGAAGTAAAGATGCCACCCGGAGGCGAAAGCAGACCGGGAAACGACCTACGAGAACAATGCAGACTTAAGTGTCAAGAAATAACAAATAGAAGAAAATGAGAAGTGGACAGACACAAAAAAGTAGACATTTTTATTTTGCTTTTTGTATATTTGACCCCGCTAGGGCAAAACGTCAAGGTTTTTTTTTTCTTTGTGTTGTCAGTCCGGCGCTTATTGCTCTCGCGAACACTGAGCAGAGAACAGGACAGGAAACGAACTGCGAGCAGGGTGACATGCCGTGGCTATTATGTGGGTTCTCTTTGTTATCCATTCACTCATATCCGTGTCTGAAGTTCGTTTATAGTGAACTCCCCGTATAGAAATATGGATTGTAGTTAAACGATGCGTCTAAGGTGCGCCGCAGGATGTGATATTCAGCGATGTCACTATCGGCGAGGCGCTCTATCCCGTTTGTTGTCCCCACACCTCAGTGTTTACCTAACACAAGGCCTGTGCACGTGCTTACAGGCCTTGTGGAATGTCCATGACGTTAGGTGCCGGATCTGTCCCGAAAGAAGTCTTCAGAGGATGCGAGCTTGACCCACTTCGGCTTTTGTGTTTAGCTGAGGACCGTGCATGCTGCATCGTTCATTCAGGCCGGAATGGTAACAAAAGAGCCCCTCCTCCCCCTCACCGGAGAACACGAACTCCAGCCAAACGCTGACGCCGCGTTCGGTTAAGTCAGCCGAGCGCTGAGCCATTGTATTTGTTGTCCTCATCCATCTAGTTCTAAAGTTAACCGCTTGCGGCGCCACGGTCTGATCTTCTCCCCAATGGCTAAAGCGACCTCTTTCTTGTTGTCCCAGAAATGTTTTGTAGCATCTATCAGTGATACTGCCACGCGCGTCGCCCAGCGAGCGCTTGGCGGGTGGTTACCGCGCTTGGCGCTCGCGCGGAGGCTCTCGCGCGGAGGCTCCGGGTTCGGTACCAGAAAGCGGACTTCTCTTTTATTTATTCCTTCAACTTGACATTCTGGTAAGTTCGAGGATTTTGTCGTCTGATTGCGTTACGAAAGTTCTACGCGCCGAACTTTCTACGCCGAATGTTCCAGAAACACACGCGGGTACAAAAGGTGCTCCAAGTGGCGGTCCGGAGTCAGTCTCGCCCCAGCGATCGATCCTGCTGTTTCGCTGACATGGACGCCTGCGACGCTAGCCTTTCTCTCTTTTGTTTTGGGAACAAGTTCGCCCCATTAAACGTTAAAGCGCGAAACACATGCGCGTCAAACCTGTCCGGTCCGGCGTGCGAACTGTCGGGAAGATGGGCTGCTCCGAGTTCAGCGACGCGGGCCATGTCGGTTTCCCCGGTACTGCAACTCTCGCTGCTCACTGGGCCGCCATTGTGGGCAGTGGCTGCGGAAGTGGCCACACTGTCCGCAGTTGAAGCAGAGGTCGGACTGCCGCTGGGTTACCAGATTGCCCCGGTCACTCCCACGTCGCCGACTATACCTCTCGGCCCCGCCGGAGCATTCCCACGTTGCCAGCCGCCATCCGGCTGACGCTGGGGCCTTCCGGCCGTCTAAAGATCTTGCCGAGGGTCGTGCAGCCGGCTTTCGCCACAAGAAAACTGCAGCCGGCCCCTTTCGGGGTTACGCGGCACCCGCGGCGGGTTGTCACCCATGTGCGGTCCCTGGAGGGACCAATCCCTGGCGCCTGGGGCTTCCCTAGATCGGGAATTCGAGCTCTCACTAACCCCTGCCGGAAATGCAGCACCGGGCCTCCCGATGCCGTCCCAAGTGCACTCGAGGGTGTCCAGGGCGCGGGGCGTGTAGGCGTAGCCGCCGTCCCTTTCGGGTGGGTGCGGAGTCTGAGTTGCTCGGTCGATGCATGGCCACGCGCGGGACAGTTCGAGGGCTTCAGCAGCAGGCGGTGGTAGTCGGTACTCCGCAGTGGCGAGGAGGTTCTCCTGCGCGCCGCGTGCTGCACGGGCGAGGTATTCCATGGTGTCGAAGTCCCGTCCATCAAGGTACACGTGGAAACGAAGGTGGCTTTGTCGGACGATGCGTGCAACTCTCTCCGACTCGGGGGAAGCTGACGCAGCTCCGTTGGACAGTTCCTGCATCGCCCGGTTATACTCGACGAGGCTTTCTTCTGGATGCTGTGTACGTCGTTCGAGCCCCGTTGGACTTGCGAGTCGTACCCCAATGGAGGGAAATCTTCTCAGAAGCTGCGGAGGAACACCTCCTGAGACGGAAAGAGAGTTCGCAACACCCACCATCTTGTCGCGCTTGCTTTTATAGCGAGGGGTAGGATGCGCTCCAGCACGTAGCTCTCCGAGGCGCTGGACGCTCGGGCGTAGACGTCTAGTTCTTCCAGGAAGTTGGTGACATACTTCCTGTCGTCGAAGCCCGTGTAGACGAGGACTGTTAGCTGGGGGTGCAGCTCGGATTCACGCTGGCACTGGCCGCCGGTCTCGCCCGTGCCGGCGGCCAGGCGCTCCAATACCAAGTTCAAAGTGGGGGACCGAGCTCCTCGTCGCTGCAGTCTCCGTGCTCGGACGGGTCCCGGAGCGGCTTCTTAGGGTTCCGTGGGAACAAGAAAGAGAAAACGCACGGCAAGGAAAAAAAAAACGCGCAAACGGCGAAAAGAAAAAGACGCGACAGCACGAAAAGACGCGAAACTAAACACGCAGCGTCACTTACGCGCGAACCGCTGAACCGGCCGCGAGCCAAACCGGACTATCACGAAATGTCCCAAAAAGCAAAGAAAATCACGCTACGCGATAAAATGACAAAACAGCAAGAAACGATCTCGGCGCAAATTCAAAATATAACAATAATACAAATTAAAAAAAAAACACTGAAAAAAGGCGAAAAAAAATTGGGGCTTCAATCTACGCTGTGAAGGTGGTTGGTCAGCGAAGCTGTGGTAGCACCTGCAACGATTGTCTACTGCACTATAGGAAATGCCGCCGCCGGTCTCAGCACGCCGCCGCTGGCCGTATTGCCGTTTTTTTTTTCCTTTGCCGCTCTTAGTACTGACGGTCCTCCTTGAGAGTCCTAACTATGCGCGGCCTATTCATCGCGGTGCTGCAGCAACGACGAAATCAGTTGCTATACTACGTTTCATCTGAAATTTACGCGCAGCGGATGTTACCAGCCATCGGAGCCAATCGGAGGCCGTGTGAGTGTCACGTGACCTTAGAGAGGGGGTACAGCGACGCGTGAAAGCATATCACAGTCCACGTCCACAGAACGCGATTGGCTAAGATAGCTCGTAGTATTCGCTGCGTCTGTACCTAAGGTGAAACGGGGTATAGGCGGGTTCTTTTTGTATATATGAAAGGCTAGTGACGTCACTCCCCACGTCGCAAGCTGCCGTTGCTGCGGCAGCATGCGCCGTTATCATCCACTATGCGGTTCGAATTTCACACGAGGGGCTTCGAATGACATCAACCCCTTTCGAAGCAGCTGCAAACCTAATCTTTACCGGAACGCGTGGGAGGGTGTTCCTATTGGTCAGTCGCGCCTTATCATGCATCATGTCCTTTTGATGCTTGTTTTATGTTTTTTTTTTTTTTTGTTGTTGAAACGGATACTGAGCTGTATGTTGTATGCCTGATTTAAAGGAGATATGCTGTTTTGTCTTCAATTGTTCGCCGAGTTTTTTGCTTACAAAGACGACACGAAACTTTCCTTGGCTGGTAGAGGTATACAGCTTCCTTGTAAAATGCAAACTTGAAAGGGAAACGAACCGTTTGGCTGAGAAGACCACCGACGACGAGCGACGAAATCCGCGTTGGGTGCCAGATGTGGCGTTCGACTTCCGCCGCCCGCCGCAGGTGATCGACCAGACGACTCGTTCCATGGACCCAAGCAGAGTTTATTACCATGCCTTGACTGGCAGGAGACAGGACGAACGAAACGGTTCATGTCCATGGCCCGGCTTGGCCGTCCTATTTCTAGGCGGTTAACAGGAGCCCCCCCCCCCCCCCCCTTAGTTTCGGCACACGCTGCCGAATGGCGGGCCGAGCGCCCCACAGCCTGAACAGTACTATGTTAAAACTATCGTACTTCGAGCTCCACGATAGTACGAAGCTGCCTATGTCCAAGGAGATCCAGAAGTCTCTGGTGTCAGGAAAGACTATTATTTCATGTTGTAGTGTAGCTCAGGTGAAAGGTGTCCGCTTTACACTCAGCGGACCCAGGTTCGATCACAAGTGTGGGGCATACCATTTTTTCTCTTTTTTTTTTTTTGTCCAACATTTTGCGCTACTTACCCCTTTCTTTTTTTACAATTATCGCAGAAAAAAAAAAAAAAAAACTTCTGGACGTATCGTCGCTGAACTAAATGGTATGGGACCCCCTTTTTCACTCCTGCGAACTCAGTGCAGTCATTTGATATTGCGAGGCTTGTGAAAAAGATTGAATAATACAAATGCCTCATTTTGTACCGCCGCGAGGGTCAAACCGATATTAATGCCAATTTGATCAATATGAATTGGATCCTAGTATCATGTGTCAATTTAATCAAAAAGCCAATTGGAAGGAAAAACACCGGGACTAGCTAAAGGAATAGCCTGGGAAAAACCAAAGGGGGAGAACCCATCAGAGCTCGACCCCGTCCGACCCTGCTACTGGGTCATGAGCGTGATTCACTGTGGCTTCGGCGGACCCGCAAGGCAACCATGCGCCGAGCGTTCCTGCCGCAGTAATTAGTTTTATATCTCTCAGCTCCCCAGGAGGGTGCCCCAGTGCTAGGGACCCTCCAGGAAGAGAGGGGGCGGGGAACAGATTCCCTCCCACCCAACCCAGGAAGACTCGAGAGGACGCTACCCTTTATGGCAGCCTTCACCCTTAAAAAGGTTGCCTCGACCATCGGGTGACCAAGCCGATCCAAAGGCTCCCCTTCTCCAGTGGGGAAGGCTAGGAGACGTTACTCCGCTCTATATCCTCCCTTTCCTGAGAGGAGCCCCAAAGCTAGGGCTCCTCCCCCCAGGCGGGGGTTTCGCCAGAGCCTCCGTTGCAGCAGTGAAGCTGGCAGGGCGTACCACGGGCAGATGGAGGTTGACTTCCATCACCTCTACAACCGCGTGTGCTTGCGGTCCCTCAGTCTTGTCACTTTGTACAAAATGCAAAGATCATATAAATCGGTAGCGCCCGCTTTCCGAGGTGCCCGTAACTGTTCTGCCGGAATTGCAGTCAGCCATTGGTGCCGATCCCTTTGATCATTCGGGAACTTGTCGAGTCTCTGCCGCATAATGCCACTTTTGGATGCAGAACCTGGGAGGCAGCTTTTCACGCAAATATTGGGGGCATTCTTTTCGTAGCCGATCACGGGCATTCACCACTCATTTCCAACTCCTCAATGTACAAAACAACTCATCTTGAAGTGCAGAACAGCGAGCGGAACAAACAGAACACCAAAGCAATCGCACGGCAAACGGTACCCACGTCGTCTCTTGCGCTCGGCGAAAAAAAGAAAATAGAAAATAAACAGAGGAGAAAAGAAAGAAAAAAAAAATAGAAACGCGGTCGGGTGTAGCTACGGCACTTCCGACACTCACTCTCTCCTCTTTATGTCTACGACGTCCATGCGCAGGTTTCGGTTTCGGTTTCGAGCAGTTGCGTTTCTTGGCTTCATTAAAAATATACGGGACTCTGTAGCTGAATGTAAAGCGTGTAGTATTCTGACACAATATTTTATCACCCGGCAAAAATTTTAATTTTGTGTAAAGGGTGTCAGTACCTGACTCGGAACGTGACGAAAATAACATATACACTTATACACTATTTCATATACAAAATTCAGTAAAAAGGGAATAAATAATTTTGTGAGATCATTCTGTAATATAGTTTAAGTACAAAATATGCGCCCCCTAAATTTTAATTAGGTTTTAACATTTGCTTGTATCCCCCGTGGTAAATGGTAAATGTTTTTGCTTAAAAATAAAAGATTTATGAGAAAATACGCCATACAGCTACAGATGCCTTATTTTGGATCAGCCAAGGCGTGCATTTTTAGAATAGAAATTAAAAAAATCCCTTAGTTTATTTTATATATTTATGTTTATGCTGCAATTAAAAGTGTCAATAATATTAGAAACGCTTTTACTGCTCTTGAAAGCTTAAATGGTTTCAAAGAATGACATTCATCGACAATATTTAACAACATTCAAAGTACAAGAAAAACTGAACCCTTTTGTTAACTGCTTTTTTGGGACGAATCTTGATGCCGATGAAGGCGATCGAGCTAAAATAAATCTAGTTACATGAATTAAAAAGGATGGAACAAGCGCATTGTTTCAGCATATTCAGAAATGATGTTGACTTGGAATATACTCGAATTAACAGAAAAGTTTGATAAGGCTGTCGGTCTTCTCTTGAATGTTAATATAATGATTCTAATAATAACGTTTCATATTGTAATGTAACGTTAATCAAAGGATGCATTACACGAAACACAGGGATAAATATTTGTTTTATACTTAAAAGGTATGTGTCCTAGAATAAAACGGAAATATATACATGTATAGCACAATCCAGTCACAATTAGATGAACGGCTCTATCTGCCAGTTTGCGTTTCTTCGAAAAGATTATTCCATGCAGACTTGTACACGTTACTGAAAAATAGTAACGAATTACAATTACAATTACTCCAGGCTAAATTGTAATTTTTTACAATTACAATTACCTTCTCATAAAATTAAGTGACCGTTACCCCAAAAAGTAATCCGTTACTTTCGTGGCGTTACTTTCAACAATATTTTCCTCACTTGAGAAACAAAAGGAAGAAGGTTATTCAAGTTCTTATTGTTGCCACCTGTTCCATTTATTGACCTTGAGTATTTTGAGCAACAGCTGGCTCTCGAAAGTCTCGTCAGACATATTGCGTCATTTCTTACTGAGGATGTCGACTGCTACGCTGAACACCCTTTGAACTGAGGCACTGGATGGGAGTGCCATATTGTGCCTCACGAATATTTAATGCTCTGCATTGAGCTTTTTCAGCGAAGCAATGGAAGTACTATTTAGCTCGAAGATTGAGCAAAGCTTCATCGCTGCAGCCTTTGCCTGATATTCGAGAGTTTTAGTAGAGTTGGTAACAGTAAGGTGATAATTAAATAATAAATAAGGTTTGGCGCGATATTCTTCTTTCTTTGGTTCTGAACAGGTCGAGCCTCGGTTGAGACGTTGGTGAATAAGAGTTTCCAATATATAACTATAAGTAATCGAGAAAAAAAAAAAAAAAAAAACACCAGAACACTCATAAGAACAATTAAATAGAACGTTGGTTAAAACAAGGAAATGTAAAGACACGTTCGCTGTGTGTACCTTTTTTGGTGCCGTTCAAAAACGTACGGAGCACGGACCGACTGCAGTTTACTCCGGTGTTCTCAAGATGGACGTCCGCTGATGCCACGGGCAGTGAAGGGTAGAGTACTAAGTAAGCCACACTAAGTAAGTCCCGCTCACGAGTTTCACTCTCTCCTCAAGCCCAGAATATCAAGTTTACGTCAGCCACCTTTATGTTTTATTTGTAAAAATATCTGTTTGAGATAGGATTCGTCCTGCTGGGGTAAAAACAGGGAGAAGAAAAAAGGAAGACTATTACCATTTTCGAAGTGCTCGCAAAAAGCTGACTCACAAAAAGGGTCACTCACAAAAAGGGTGACTGAGATGCAGATAACCTGGCTGGAATTCACAAATAAAGTGGGCCAACCCTAGAAGTTGGACTACAAAAAAGTAAGTAGCTTTTAAAACATGGACAAATAAGGTGAAAGAAGCATAAAAAAATACATCCTGTTTTGTAAAAGAAGATGATAAGTGTGCAGCAACGAATGAGGGCACTTGTGGCAATGACACCTTCGCATATTATCACATCCCTTTTAGTGGATTTTAGGGCGGACGGAGCGTTGTCTCTCGTGTTGTAAAATTATGAAAATCGTCGTAGTCACTATAACCGAGAAGGACATTGTTAATTCTTGTCTGTGCACTTACCGCCTCGAGCTTCTCGAAGAGACACACAATCATTTCATGTCTTCTTCTCGCCGCCTTCGATCGAAAAAAAAAGACACTAAAAAGAGCGGATACAACTGCCCCCCTTTTCTTTTTTGTAGAAATGTTTATTTGGATCTTTTAACATTGTTGTTAGGGTGTAAAACAAAAGATTCAGTGGCTTGGTGTTACAAAAAAGGGCTTTGCGGAACTGAAGAGTGCCAAGCCTCCCTTTGCGCTGGTCAATTTGCGTGACGGTGTCACTGCGCTTAACTTTACCAAAATGAAAACGAACTTTTCTTTAGAAGGGGGGGGGGGAGAGGGGGGGGGGCTGGTTTTGAAAAAAATGTAACGGATTACAACAAATCCGTTACTTAAAAAATGTAAGGGAATTACTTTAAAATTACTCTACAACATATGTAATTATTCCGTTACTAAATTACCGACAAATGTAAGGGATTACAAGTAATTTCGTTACTTGTAACGGATTACGTACAAGTCTGATTCCATGGCTTGAATTTTCAATTCCTTCTATACTGCTTAACTTTCGCTCATATTTACTTACTCGTTCAGTCACTGCCGAGTGATCGTACCAAATGCATCGTGCCAGCCTCCTTTCCTTTGTTCCGTGTCCTGCACACTTTTTTTCTGGGTTACAGAAATTAAACTTGATGTTGTCCTCCTTGCATCCTCTCATGTCCCTCACCATTTCTGATGCGTTGCAGATTCAACAAACTACTCTACTAGGAAAAAATCGCTATCATACCGCTTTTTCAAAATCGGTCAATTCACGAATAATTGACATCACAGTAAAAATAAGTGACACTGTCCAGCTGCCATCTTTTGCATCTGGACAAGATGCAAAAGATTCAAAAGGAAGCGCGGCCTTATAATAAAGGTATAAATCATTCTTCGAAACATTGAATGAGAAAATAGAACTTGTTTCCGGTTGCTGATGTCCTTCATCTTTATGTATGCATTGGATTCTCAAGCCACCATTTCTCAATCACAAATTTCTGAAATCGCTTATAAATGCTAAACCAGATAACGACAAACTCTGAAATGTTTACATATGGTCTGAACCTCTAGCGCTACCATTGGGTCAAGAAGCCTATGGCGATGGGTATTTTGTTTTAATGAAAAGCACCTCTTCTTAAGTTTTAGGGACATCATGCATATTGCCGCGAGCGCAGCTGCTTAAGTAGGCCTGCGAGCTCGTGGCATAACGATTTTCGCGCGTGCCTTCCACGCAGAAAGCCAGGGTTCGATTCCTGGCCGCGGGTACGTATTTTTGTTGACTCTAATGTACTGTTCTGGAACATTCGAGAACAGTGTTGCTGATTCGAGGTTAGAATGTTCTACACGCCGAACCATCCACGCCGATTGTTCCAGAAGCCCAGGCGTGTACAAAAGGGGCTCCGCGTAACCAGCCGGAGTCAGTTTCGCCCCAGCGTTCGACTCTGCTCTTACGCCGACTTCGACGCCCGCGACGCTCTGCTGTTATTTTCTGTTTCTTTTTTTTTCTTTTTGGGCACAAGTTTGCCCCCAATAAACGTTTAAGTTTCCCCAGTTATTCTTTGTTTCACCTTGTCATTCGTGACAAGGTGACTTATGCCCCTGATTTTTAACACCTGTTTCCCATAGTAAATACGAGAAACCCCAATGACACAACAGTGATAATTGGATAAAGTGATAGTGGAGAGTGATAATGACTACTGCAGTTTTTTTCGTGTTATTACCAGAAATGAAACAAACAGATGTTAACTCAAATGAAATAAAATGTACCAAGGCGATTTGCAATTAGAGTGCGACAAGTGAGGTGTAGGCGAAGAGGTTTTATAGCTCACCGTAATTAATCGGGAGATTATTGAGTTCCAGCGGAAGCTAACAAAAGCTAAACTCCTGCTGTTTTTTTTTTTTTTTTTTTATGAAGGAACGCAATATTATGACATAATTTCCTCTGCTGGATTCTTCGATAAGCTACTCCAGGGAGTGTCTTAAGTGAACCATGCGGTGGTTCATTTTCTTTACGATGCATTGTAGTATTTCATTGATTCATTTATTTATTACATAAGTCGCCGGCCACCTGTAGGAGGAAAGGATCAAAGAACAGTTGTTTCGTTTAAGAGTAACCTAATAAAGAAAAGAAAGAAGCAATTTTTTCTAATATGTCAGACCAGTAAAACAAATGTAACAGAAAAAAAAATTGTACAACAAAACTGTAAATGTAAAAATAAAATTAGCCGGTGCCGAATGCGCGCTGCAAGGTGTACGTCTTCTTTTAATTTAGTTTAATTACATTTCGCTTTTTTACTTTTTTTGACACCAATATTTTTTTTTTTATTAAGCATGAAACCTTTCTTGCTTTGGAATATCATTTCCCTGCGCCGAAAGCTCCCTGGTGTACGTTCGAAAAAATTACTATTGGCTTGTAAGCATGCGCCTCTATATTTTCAAATGCTTCGTTACTTGTACTGTCCCAGTTTTTAGTGTGCTGACTATTTTGCAATTTCATATCGGTGATCTCTGTTTGGCACCGAAATATATTTTGCTTATGATAGTTAAGCCAATCCTTGAAGCAATGCAGTGCGTCTAAAGGTATATTAAGGTGTATTTATTATTTCTTTATATATTGTAGAATACTGCTCTACACAGCGAATGAGCTCCCTAGAACCTCATGCACGTTTACCTACATACCAGCGTCGAAGGTCTTTCTGTCGCTTAAGAGCACGGCGCTATTCTTCGGGCGCTTCAAAGTATACCGATTGAAGTATAGGTTTCAGTTTGCTTGCAAACTTGAAAGAAACAACACGTTTTTGTTTTTCTGATTTGAGTGTCCCCAAAACAAACAAACTAACAACAACAAAACTTAGATGTCTGTAAATAAAAGAACACGTGAAATAGAGATCTTTATTTTCTTCTGTCACTGCAACTCGCAGAGCAGAAACATTTTATAATAAAAAAAAACGGTTCCAGATAGTGCCGTCCCATTCATTTCTGGGAACTTTGAAGATTTGTTTTTAACCACCAAGAGGCACCTCAAAAAAAAATTCGCCCACCGTTTTATAAACCAATAAAAAAAGTGTCCCGAAAACGCGTGCACCAATGTAAAAATGTAACACTTGGTAAGCGTTCCAAAACCTCAGTATTTTTGGGAGTCCTCCGGTTGTTAATCTAGTGCAAGATTCCTAAACTGCGTCCAAGCCGGATAGGACAATAGACACCAAAAGAGCCTACCCTTCTGGTGACTAAAAGAAGATTGATGTACCAGATACACAGCAACTGAAGAGGAGACCGGACAAAAGAAAAAGGAAAACAAACATACGCGAGAAAGTCCAAAGCCAATGCACGCGGCACGCTTCAAGACGAAACTAAACGATTGTGTCTGGACCAGATGACACGTCTTCCACTTTCAAAAGGCTTTGCCACATGCGAAGGAAGCGAAGAGGGTACAACGGAGGGTAGAACCCTCAAGCTGATTTACTATTGGTGAACAAACACAGCAAAAAACAGCGACCCCTACCGGACGCCTGTACAAGAGTAATGCGGTAACAAGACAATAAGTGTCGATTATTTTATGATTGCCTTGCAAATTTGTTCAATAAACATGATTGTAAACCTGAGACTGGGGCAGAAAAGAGAACACAACAGAAGGTAGAAAAATAGGAGGCAACGTCTCAAACACAACAGAAGGTAGAAAAAAAGGAGGCAACGTCTCAATCATATTCAACTTACACCAATTTGTCTGCACCCTGACTATTTTTTTTGTTCAATAAGCCTGTACCATTAAATATTTATCAATTCACTTTACTTTTTTCTAGACAATTGTCGGCTTTGATACCTATATCTGGTTATCACCGCCTTTGTTAATTTTTGCAGTACTGTATTAGCTCTTAAAACCTTTCCTGTATATAAGTAGTTTTTAAGCTTTGTGTCCTCCATTTCAGGCACATTGTTCTCCTCCTTTATTAATGCCAATAGCGTTCACCTTACGAGTAATAAATTTAAATTAAGACGGATATAGGGACCTGACGGGCTTAATTGAACGAGGCACAATGACCGGACTCCTGCGACCGTGCGACGTAGCTTGGAGGCAGAAACCAACTGCGCGGAAGATTTTAATTAAGAGAGTTTATTCCCCTCGGACAGAAGTCTGTCGAACGATACTGCAGGTACTATAACATTGAAGAGCTGCAAGATGGAGACTTGGCCACGATACTCACTTAGAACATTTATCTTCCACAAAATGTTTTCTGTAATCAACCTAAAACACGCCAATACGGCCACTCTGTGGCGGATATGCGGAGGTCATTACAATCGATTACATTCGCACTATCCCCGCCCATTTCTAACTGCCAACTCCGCCTCGTCGTGTCTACCGCTGGTGTCAGCATTAATACACGTCTCCAAGAAGTCACGCATCAGATGCTAATTAGTCCAGTGTAGGTGTAAACCAGGCGGTGAGAAATCTAGTCCAGGAACCAGGAGCACACTTTTTCAATACTCGGCTAGTCTTTGACAGGATTTATTTAAACTAAAAGCATTAAACCCTCAATGGTATCAATCCGCTTGTCCCCCGGATAACACGCTAAGGGTATTATACCAATACATAAAAGTGCTGGTAAACGCCGAGGCATTCTATGGATACTCTTTTTCGCAGCACCACATTTAAAAGCAACAATTACCAGAAAACACAGAAATAATATTATTTATTATTTCTTATTTACATTAATGACCTGGTACTGAACATCTCTTCTTCCATCTGCCTGTTTGCTGACGATTGCGTAATATATAGAAAAATAACTGACATATCTGACACATTACTTCTACAATCAGACCTTAACCAGATATCATTATGGTGTAACCAGTGGCTAATGGAACTAAACACTGACAAATGTAAATATATGAGAATATCACGTGGTTCATCGCTGCCTCACACTTATCACCTTAACAGTAAGCCTCTCGGATCAGTGTCAAGTTACAAATACCTTGGTGTTCATATAACGTCTAACCTTTCTTGGAAACTTCATGTTGAATACGTGATTAACAATGCTAATCGCATGTTAGGATACCTTAAAAGAAATTTCTTTCTCGCTCCGTCCTCTCTGAAACTAACCATGTACAAAAGTCTAATTCGCCCAAAATTAGAATATGCCGCCGCTGTCTGGGACCCCTCACACTCTTCACTAATTTCCCTTATTGAATCTGTCCAAAACCGTTCAGCCCGTTTTATCATGTCGAACTATCACCGCACTGCCAGCGTTTCTAGCATGAAAACCTCTTTAGGCCTGCCATCACTAACGCATCCCCGTAAAATCTTTCGTTTGTGTCTTTTCCATAAAATATTTTATCAAAATGCTGACCTTCGTCGTAAACTACTTATCCCACCATTCTACATCTCTGCTCACATTGATCATAGTCATAAAGTCGGTGTGCCAAATTTTAAAACTTCGTTGTTTCAATATTCTTTTATTCCCCAAACATCATTGGATTGGAACCACCTTCCCGCCTCAATAGCTAACATTACTGATATTGTTTTGTTTAAGAGAGTTCTTACTAACATGTGCACATTGTAATTATTATTTGGATGTCCACTCCCCTCTTCAATGTATTACTACCTTGAGGGTATTTGAAATAAATAAATAAATAAATAAATAAAGGACGAAAAAGCACCACATAGAGTTTTTAGACACAGAAACAACAAATAGAGACGTAATGAATCACGTATGAAAGAGGAATCATGACCCTGGCGATAGCCCCATCGTCTTATATACTTCGCACTTCAGAGATACCCATACCGAGGTGCACCTCCTCTGCAATTTACGAGAGTTACACGTACGGTGTTTTGTTCTCCTAAATATTTCACGTAATTAAAAATGTCTTAGGTTAGATTATATCTAGGGCTCCGTGTTTTCGCAGTTTATTTTTTGTCAGATTCGGAGGGTGTTTTTCGGAGTTTATTTTTTAGCGAAAATTTGGTGTTTATCGGAGTTTATTTTTCGTAAAACCCCGATTCTCCGAAATTCGGAGATCAATTTTGTAGTTCTTCCTATTAAAAATAATAAATAATAACCGGATGCAAACCTATGGCACATAAAAAAATAAAACGCGCTTGTATCAATTAAGATTTCTTCAGTTGAATTTGGCGTTGGTGTCATTGGCAATACTAAATTGTCCCACGACAAAAGTCGCACAGAAGTGTGGGCTTCGATAAACGTCGATACCTTAAAATCAATAAACTGCCGGAGGGAGCCGCAAGGATGCCCGTAGTCATTCCATCAATCTATCCTGCGGCCGCGCGAGGTGGAGTGGGTAAGGATGTAATAGAGAAGATTCAAATGCACCTTCTTCCTATTTTATACAATATCTATGGTCCATAGCTTTCACTGTTACCCCCAGAAACATACCCTCTCCTTTCTTTAAATCCCAAATCCCATGGCCGAAAATGGAAACCAAAAGAGTGATGACCTGTTGTCCTGAACCAACCTTGACGAGACAAGCCGTAAGACCCCCTTTTGACAACGGTCCGAGGCCTGAAAGTTAATTATGGTGTCATTTTCCCAGGACCATTGATTCTGCGCTGCTCAAATTGTAAAAAAAAATACTTTTTTTTGTTGTGTGTGTGTGTGGGGGGGGGGGGGGGGGGGGTGGCATGCGCACGTAACAATTCGGAGTTTATCAGATAAATCCGAATTGACAAAAAGTTTACCGGCGGGTGTTTTTCGCAGTTTTTCGACTTTATCCGAAAACACAGATCCCTAATTATATCTCTCCAAGGTTAAAACACTGGTAAAGGCAAGAATTATTTGATATTGTTGCTGAAACAACCTTGATAATGCTGGTGTCACCGCATCGAAGACCCTTCAAAAATGGTGTTTACCTCAATTCAGTCCTCTTCACATCTTTTTTACACTATTCAGAAATCACGGGTTTTCAAAGAAAGGGCACCATATATTACGATACAGAATGGTGTGTTAGGTTGAAATAGGTGTGCTGAAACAGATTTAGTCATGGGTGCAAGTCTTCGGAGCAGCGTTGTTTAGTAGGTACAGCAGCACCAATAGAGCGGCGCTCAAACTGAACTTGTTTTACTCTTTTAAGGGTTTAAAAATATTCTTCCAGAAACACACCCACGAGAAAGTCCTTTCAACAGTTATTTCATGTAATACACACTTTTCAATCGCAAAACTTGCAAATAAAGGGTGGCTACATTGAAGTATTGATGCCTGCATCGATTTATTTTACTTTGAGATGAATTCCTGGAACTTGGCTATCTTATGTTTTACGCGAAATATTGACGAGCAGAAAGTAACTTACATGTAACATTTGTAATTCCAAAGACAATTACTTGCGAATGCAGTGACTTTGAATTGACGGATAGATAAGGCGGTAGGTCATTTAACGGAGTCATGATTCGTCTGCAATGGAAGAATAATTGTATCTTTATTTTCCTTTTTTCATCCATAGCCTGCTAAATAATGTAAAAGTAAGAGACTTTCGCGCTAGAACAATGAACGGCTAAGTCACGGGAAAAGTGGGAGGGATAGCGGTAGGCACGGGAAACTATTTTAAAGGCAGTACCGCCCAGGAAACCTTGCGGCCGTTCAAAAAGCTACCTCACGTTTTTTGTTTCTTTTTTATTTTGTCGGGAGACGCGAAAAGAACAATAAAACCGGCTCCCTCCATTGTTCGCCTCAATGGCTTAGTCTTCTCTCCTAGTGGTAGCAGGAGCAAGAAAACGAATGCACAGAGGAACTACAAAAGGATGGTACGTAGTATGTGGGGAGGGGTGACGGAAAAGCGGTTTAGTATTGGCGAAAATAAAAAAGAGGAAAGTTTTGGAAAGTGCTCTATGATTCGTAAGGATGCCACCAACCTCTTACCTTATGTTTGTCATTTTCTGCCGTACTCCCATTTCCTGTTTTTGCGAAACGACCAAATATGGGCAAAAATAGATGTTGACAAACGGGTGTTGTGCAAGCGAATAAACTGCAAATACCGGATTTTTTGTT
Source organism: Ixodes persulcatus (assembly GCA_013358835.2). Classification (NCBI taxonomy): domain Eukaryota; kingdom Metazoa; phylum Arthropoda; class Arachnida; order Ixodida; family Ixodidae; genus Ixodes; species Ixodes persulcatus. Next base: position 715,799 of record JABSTQ010010167.1, on the reverse strand, counting down.
TTTATTGACAGATAACAGAAATGACCCATAAAGCGTTTTTTATGCTCTGTTTGCCCAGTCCAGTTATTATTTCGATTAATCCAGTCCACAAAAAAATGTTAGCATTTGCTTTGACGATCATGTGCCGGAAAGAGAGAATACGTTTATGTGTTTGATTTTCTGAAAATATTCTGAAGCAGAAAAGCCGCAAGGACTTTGATATAAATATAGAAATATATTGGCACTAAATACCATCTTTGATCTCATGGTTTCTAATTACGGGTGTTATTTGTGTTTGAATTTCCGAGATAGTTTATTGCACTTTTCGGGAGATGGGAACGCAACCATTAATAATCTTCCATGTTCAAGTTGTTTTTTTTTTATTTATTAAAACAGATTTTTCGTACCAGGCAAGAAAGTCGACTGCAAGCGCGGGGGAAGGGGGTATGTGTTCAGCTGAACAATAAATGCCAGAAGTTTTATTTGAACGTGACGCGTGCTCTACAATATCTTATGACGAGTCGTACCGCCTTTTTGAGGAGAAGTAAACTCCTAAAATTAAAGGTCTTCACAAATATGAGAGAATCATTTACTTGGCTTTTAGATTTTAGATTCTGTTTGTTTCTCTCCATCTTCCTAAATGTTTCCACCACTACCAGCCAGTGAGCCACTGGACCAATCAAATAGCCAGGCAGTAATAGTGAGAGCAAAAATTACCATTTTGAAGACAAGCAAAGTTTCATTAAATTTCGCGAATAAACTTTCGTGGTGTGTCTTCCAGAGAGAGAAATTAGTAGGCAATACTAATTTCTTACCGTTAGGAAAAAAAACAACTATTTACCGTTTCACTTTTTATTTGCAGACTGTTTTTGCTTTAATATATGGAAGGACTGCGTAACATTTTCAGGTGGAAGGATCGTGGGTGTCACTACCGCGTTTGTCAAAACATAAATTACAAGATAATTCTGGGCTTAATAGAGATTAGGTCCCAAAACACAGCTGCTATAATATCCGGCTCCTCGTAATGCTACCTGTAATAATTAAGGATTATGCTGCATTTAGTGAACCTCGTCAGCCCTCAGAGAACGACGATTGCATTTTCTATAGCTAGAGATTACCGTAGTGCACGGTCCTTCTATTAGGGGCATGTTTAAATCAAGGCTGCTCTGGGTATGCGCTATATTTCTCATCGAGCAACACCGAGTTCATTTCGGCCGCACAGCACAACCATGATTAACGCTAAAAGTCTTTAGGGTTTCAGCTTAACCACTGGGACCTAAGATCACGCAGGACGAAATACTCCATGGAGAGTTCCGCTGAGCGCGAGGAAGGTTCTAGGAATTTGGACTCAATGTGGGTGCGTGTACTGACCGTCGAGGGTGCGGATTTTCAAATTATTATTTTAAAGGCTTCTCAATCATGCACTATACCAGAATGTATTCCTTGTGCACTGTTTAAATAACTTACTCGCATCCTGGTCACGCAAGATATAAATTCAGTGCGTGGAGGTCTCCCTAACAGGAAAAAAGGCTCTCCGAGTTTGAGGCCAAGGTCTTATGTGATTCGATAGATAGTCTTCAGTATAATAGTTTTAATTGGCCTAATGATCGCGTTAACCATTCCTACACTAAAGGTGGTAATGGGATTTACATTCCTGTGTTTCTCTATTCAAGGGTGCCTTCTCGGGTCCAGGATATGGATGCACTAAATAGACCACGAAATGTTCCTGGGATGTCTGGGTACCTTGTCGGCAGTTTTCGAAACACCAGGTAATTATTTTGGAAGTTAGGCCCATCATTCAGTTATGGAGGTCTAGAACGACCTACGTGACAATTGCAGGGGCAAAAGCGCTACCACAATCAATGTCCAGAAATCGCAGCGCAATAGGTGTTGGAAGAAGCACCACCTTGCACATCACGGCTAGATAAAGATGCTAATGAATATTAGAGGATTTGCTCTATGTAGAGATAGTGTTTATCACATATTGAAACATAAGCCCTTCAATGTTTTATATTTTCCCCCTGCTCTGTTTTATTAAGAATACAATTTCAAAAGAGTTAAATGGTGTTTGGCGTCGTCGCTGTGCTTCCAGTTTACACATTTTACCATGGTGATGAGAATACACGAGGCATGAAGCGTGAAACCAGTCTCGGCCGCTGGGAGAAGCGATTGCTCGTCACACCTCTATTACAGTGAACTAGAATAGGGGTAGTAGAAAGAGCGGAGGCCTCCACTTCAGGTACTTCGTGTTGAACATGCCTGGTGGCGCTGGCGCTCCATTCCGGAGCATCTCTGCCAGCTCACACGCCGGTTATCATTCTGGTAGGGGTTGAAAGAAAACCGAGGTATCCTGTCATGCATGCTAACGCGTAGCAGAGCGCATCCGTCTTCTTCGTCTTCGTTTCCATTGCTTGGCGAGAAACCTCAGACCTACGAATAATCCTAATTCCAAGAACTTGATATAAAGGAAAAAAAAAAAATCGCAGAAAAATCATAGACACCAGAGACACTATTCGAGAACGTGCGCTCTAGAGCTCAAATAAATATAAATCAATATCAATATCACATATCATCTCCTCCCTATTTCGACAACACCACCACTCACGGCCCTCAAACGTTTGCCTTCACACTGCCAATGGGGCGCCACCGACACTTTTTTCTACTACCCCTATATTCTAGTTCACTGTACCTACACTTTTATGCCACAAAGCATTAAGCTAGAGAAATTTTATTTTTGATATTATTCTATCGGCGCACGAGGACAGCGGTTCTTACGAGCTGGCGAGGGGACTGGGCTCGGTACTGCAGCGCTCCCATTGTTCTGCCTTACACTCATTAAGTCTGCTGACGCCGACATCTCAACAGGCTATGACAGCTGTGGCTCTACAGAGCCCCCCCCGTTCCAGTTGCAGGGAGCAAAAGGTGTGGTTGTGCTCTACGTAAAGGTGTTGTTGGGATCATCGTGGGTTGAATGTTCCGGCAATTTGAGTTGCTCCTGGCCGTCAAATTGAAAATATTATAAGATATATCCAAGGGATAACGTAGGCTGTTTTGACTGTATCGGGCGTGTCGATATCGTGACGTCCGTTGATGCTGACAGTACAGGTCTTTTTTTTTTGTGAAATAACGTTACAGGGTTCGCTATGGGGAGCGGGAGAGGTGCTCCCACTACGTCCCTTCTCACGAATACGTGTGGGCAGGTATGCAGGTCGTCACCGATGAATATATGCTGTACGGTCTGTTAGTTTGAGGGGGAGGAGGTGGTCGAGATTTTACAAATTAATTTCTTACATCTTGATGGTATGACGAGATGTTACCAGATGGAGATTGTATGCAAGTAAGAAACTATTCAGGCAATCCAAGCGTGGTATCGAAGACGAGCTCTGCTGACGTGTCGATAATGTCACTCTGCAATCTAAGAAGTAGCACGAATTCCGAAGAAGATTGTAGGAACAAATGGGTGAGAATATAATATCGTTTGTACTCATTGGTATATTTACTGATCGTTTCAGTCTTTAAACCGCTATATGTGCTAGACAGTGGTACGATGCGATCTTTATGTGACGTACGCCTAAGAAATTGTTGCAGGCCGTGCAAAATTGAATGGAAAGATGTCGGCCACTTTCGGTCCTGAAGGTAGAGAGGCAACCAAACCGCAGAATTCATGTGGAGACAACGAGGCGGTATCTGTTGTAATGTTGTATGTTGGGTTATTGACCGTTTTTTATCCTTAGTTTCTACATTTTGTGTTGTCTTTCTAATTTATTTTTCTTTCTACAATTTCTACAATTTCTCATCTACGGCTATTAGGCTCGTCACCCAATAACACTGACCAAGTTCTAGGCTGTATAAACATACACACAACCCAATTTTTATTGACCATTGCTGAGAATCAATCCACGCAGGCCAAAATACAAGAAAGCCCGCTTGAACGATTCGGAGGGCCAACCACGTCAATGTTAAACCACTCAATCAAATCATCATAATCAAATTTTGCATCTGGTTGTCTAGCTACCTGCAGCGATGTCCTCGTGGGTGGACTTAGATGGAAAGTTTGAATTTCCAACATGTTTTCGTTCAAGGCCGGATGTCAGCTTTTATGCTCCACAAAATTTACCATGACCTAGTGAGGCGTTGCGTCGTATACTGTTGCACGAATGGTCAAGACCGTGGATGGCGTGACATATATAACGTCAAAATCGTTGAGGTATGTATCGCAGGGGTTTTTTATCTGGCATATCGCAGGTAGTCTTGAACTTGGCAACTGTCAATGTGACAAGTTCCAGCAGCAGAGTAGAGGAAAACCGTACAGTTTGAAACTCAGTGCCTTCCTGTTGGGCCAAAGTCTGTTCCGTACAAAAATAACACTAAGAGACGAGGAGCACCCCCGATGAAAGAGAGCGCGTCTACTCGCATGTTTAATTTTCCGGTGACATGGGGTAGATATGCATTGTAATAGAAATGAGTGCAGCGTGGCGAATTTCTTTTGCGAGAGAGGAGTCTTGGCTTATGGAGAATGCGTAGATGGAGGGCATCGTCGGTTAGCAAGTGGAAGATTCGGCTTTCAATAAAGCACCGCTATCGGCATACGCAAATTGCTAATCGCAAATCGCAAATTGCGAACAACTCACGTTTCAACGTCGTGTAGTGTGTCTTGCTAAAAAAAACACAAGCTGGAACGCCTAATTATAATTTTATTAGTTCTGCTTCATTATGGCCCCAACAGAAATATCAGGAAAGTCGCACATGACACGCATTGGTGACTATTGTAATGAAATATGTGGAGTTGGTTTTGACCATGGTCAACGCATCCACCGGTAGTTTAGTTCGCGATGTTTTTTTTTTTTAATTTTTTTTTAAAGTGTGGAGAAGGTCTGAGACGTTTGATGATTTTTGCACAAAGTGAGATGAAGCACCAGCGAACGTTGATGAGCTCCAGAACATCCCGCACTTTGCGCAGAGAAGTTGGCTGTGGAAAGTTTTGAATTACATGCACAATGAATTAGAAATGCTCAATTCCAGCGAGTGTCATGCGGTACCCCCCAAAATTCAAAGAAGTCGCACCAATGGTGCACTTTACTAACTAGCGGTGAGCCCGTAATAAGCAGTTGTTTGAAGAGCAGGCTGAGATGTCTGGGGACATAAGTGCTATTCGGGTGATTCGCTTGCAATCAAAAGTTAATCCACGTAGGTGAAGATAAGAAGCAGGTCAAGAAGACCTTTATGAACGAACATCTGAAAGGTCTTTGTAGATCTTCTTAAACCAAATGGCATTGCGATTATGTTCATACAGAGCGAATGAGGTAGTGACATACGTTTCCGGGATAACCATAGGCTCGTTTGGAATTCGGTGATATGCCTTAACCAGGTCGACCATTCTGTGGAATAGATAGATGTTCTACTTAGAAGTGAATGTAGGGTAGCGGGTTCCAATCACGCTGGATATATCTTGCAGCGTCCGGTGCTTGACGCATGGCTCTTTTTTTGGACTATTTGGATTATCGTTGCCCAGGAGCCGTAGGGTGGTTAACGACACCACATTTGACCATACGTTTAAACTCTGACTTCTCACCTGAAGTCGTTCTTCAGACGACGATGGCACGCATAAGTGGCGTTGACCAGAAACGACGATGTGGTGGGTTACACCACGAAGCGGTGGCTCCGTCATGCTGTACGTTTAGGTGCTCTCGGAGAATATTTTAACTATATACGCGAACTCAGGTTGAGAATCTAGATTCCGAATGCAAAGTAATGTCACGGTTGCGAATGCTCCTTTAAAACAATATGAATGCAGTTGTCAATTAGACGTCCGTGGTGCATACGTACGGAGAAATCAAAGTGTGAAAGAAAGTATGGACATAAAAGGTTACGATACGCCACAGTAATAAAGGTTCACAGAAACGTGTTCAGAAACCCCCCATCTACGTTTCAAGAGCACATGTGAGAGGTTAGTATATTTGACCCTATTTGACGCTACGGGGTTGGAATTGGGCTCTGAGCGTCGTCTTTCAGCGAGTGTAGGGGCAAGGCGAGATTCGTCCACCGGTATTGACCAGGGGCGTGGGCCTAAAATGAGGTAGGTTACGAAAAATTGGAAGGTTCTGTTGCACCGACGTTTCTTGTCGCATTTAGTGATCGTTCGAATCATATGGTTGTTGGTACTTAGGTGCGTTGCCGCCGTGGGTCTAGGTTTGGAAGCGTCTAATTGATCAGCCCCTTTAGTTGAAAGGGCAGAAAACGCATGGCAATAGTTAGACATTGAGGAATTTTCGCCCAACAGGGTCAAAGGCGGCGCTCGACGGTGGACAAGGATCCGTCTTCATTGGAATAGTTTCCTGCGTTCTTGTTCATGTTGGTCGGATGTACGGGTTACCTATTTGTCTGCATCGTTTTCTCCTATTCATTACACCGGACCACGAGAATACCAATTTGTACAACCCTTCGCGTTTGCAGGTCTTGAAACCGGGAGACTCCAATTGTTTTGCTTTTGCGCGTATTTTATCTCCTGGCTATCATTGTACAGCCCGTTGTAATGGGCATGCCTTTACAACCTAAATATTTTAGTGTTTGTATTAATACTCCTTTAAGTGGCTTTGTATGCCAAATTACAGTCATAATAATCCAGTCTTCTACCGAATGAATCCCATTCGTTTGGTTCGTTTTATTATTCGATTCTTCAATTACCTGAAAGTTTAGTCAAGTGACTAAGGGTGTGGTGCATGAGTAGCTTGGTGTTTCTAATTGACTTAAAATTGGATAAAAGAATTCATTACGCAGACTAGGTTGCAGCAGTTTCGACGACTGCAGAGTTTTTCGTAGGCTGCCAAGAGAGTTGCCGTAAATGCTGAGCTAGCAGCTTGCCTTTATTGTATCCGGCCTGAGAAGAGAAGGTGCGCATTCCATATTCTGAGAGCAAACACACACGCTGGTGCGCTTTTAGGCGAGCTCAGCAAGAAAACAGTCTGTTACCGCGATCTACTTCTTCATTTAATCCAGCAGAGTTAGTGTTGTATCAGTGAGAGCGCGGTCCGCGAAATGCTTCCGAAAATTTAAACACCATTAATCAATACAGGTGAGCCCCTATCAACCAAACACCGCAACGTTTCATTGTCAACAGCGATATTGGCCTATTTTTTGCGCGTTGTCAGGGCGAACTTTAGGAAACAGTGTCATTATTAGTGGATTTTAACGATCCTTTCGCTCCACGGCCGTCACAATGGTTAACGTGCTTGGGTTTGGACATTTACTCCAAACAAAATGTCTCAGTTTTTCGCAGTTGCCAAATGTCTGGTCCTTGGCAATTCATTCCATCGCATTTGCACGTCCGTATTTTAACCGCAGCGGTAGAACGATGTATTAAAGCAGGAAAGGCTTTTAACCGAACCCCCTATTCCCAAAAGTGTCTCTCCGTCCGTGCGTCCCTCCGTCTGTCCTTGTATTTCATACTAAATTTAGCGGGGAACCTGAATTGATGTTTAGCTGACTTTACGTCAATTGATTTCACGTGACCTCGCGTCACGTGACCCATACACCAACTCAATTTTCCCGCCAAATTTCGCGAAACAAATTGACGTTACGTGACCTGACGTCACGTGACCTATATGTCAATTCACGTTCCCGGCTATATTTGGCGGAGAAATCAATGTCATCTGATATAAACATATCCCGTTTCCCCGCTACATTTAGCAGGGAAATTAACGTCAGGTGAGCTAAAAACATGTTACACACATACACTAATACAACTTGCCCACTAAACCTAGCAGGCAAATTTACGTCACGTGACCCATACATCAATTCAGGGTACCCACTAAATTTAGCGAGAAAATCAACGTAACGTGGCCTTACGTCACGTTACCTATACAACAATTCACTTTCTCTGCTAAATTTAATGGGAAATTTGATGTCCCGTGACCTAACGTCACGAGACCTATACACCAATTTAGTTTGCCCGCTAAATGTAGCGGGAAAATTGGCGCGACGTGACCTATGACCCGTTTTCCTGCTCAATGTAGCGGGCATTTTGATAAAACAAAACGTTTCTATTCATTTCCCACAACGACGGTTTAATGTCTTCTAAATAATTTTAAACAATCTCCCTTTAGAATACTGCATTTTATGCGTTATATAACTTAGAAGCTAAGAGTGGCAGTAATATTTCTTTGACGCTTTGACGTTTTTTTTATTTTAGCTAGTTGACGATTTGCTAGCCGACACACTCTCGCCAGCTCCAGAAAACCTGTTTCGTCCGTTCAAGGTGCCTACCAAGGTCAAGTACGCCACTGAGTGTGAGGCTCGTACCTACAAAAAGCCGGTGCTTAGGCACCTGTCGAAATGCTGCCCCTTCCAACTGGTTTTGTACAGCTTTTTCAACTGCTTCGCCTAAGTTACAACCCGATATCGCCTGCAGGATGGTGGAGTAGCCTTCAAAGGTCCCACCTCACATTTGACGTTTCTGACGAAATCTATGTGACTCCTTCAGCTCGTACGTTTACGTTAAAGAGCGGTTGTCCAGCATCTCAATCGCTTTTTGAAGAAACGTCTTTCTTTCTCACTCTTTTTGCCGTTCCATCTTTTCCTTTCTCTTTGCTGGACTGCGCCGTGGTTGATGGCGCTCTGGTGTGCTAAATCCGTGTTCCCACCAGGCCCAGTGCACTGAGCGGGATAGCTCTCCAGTACATCGGAGCAAAAAATCGCCGCAACGGCACGCAGGTTGTACCCGGCGTAGCGAGGGAGGGCCATGGTGGCGGATTGCACTTTAAAACAGCGTTTATCCAAAGGTTACGGGGGAGCAAATGACGTAAATACTTCGACATCATTTATATGCTTTCCTGTGGACATGAAAGAAGTAGGTGAGAACCGCTCCGCTTAACGGACGAGCGAAGGGTTATATTATTATTTGGCCATCATTGTGTCGATGATTCTTTGAACACAGTTGCCAGGGGAGATGATGGTTCATACAGTGTTTCAAGCATAAACAAAAACGCATCAATAATGTACAGTAAGCACGGGATGAAACCCGAACGCCGGAACGCGTGGCCATCGACACAGGCTGCTCCACCTGGAGGGCCCCTGAGAACTAATAAAAATGCGCCGGGGTGCGAGGGTGCAGGTCCTACTAAGATGTGCTCAACCCTCGCGCGGCGCGCCTGGCACTTCCGCGTTTCGCCGGTGGCGCGCTGTAAGCGCCGTCACTCGGGGTTCTTTTGTGTAGCCAGCACTGTTGCCCGGTCGACACCGGGCGGCCGCTTAACCTGGCTATAGCTCTTTGCGATAGGCCCTGCTCAGACAGGGTGATGCATTTATTCCGCTCCGTAATTGATACGCCTGGCATATAGGTGGTTACCAAAGAGCGTCAGCGAGCAGGTCCTCGCTTTTTATAAGCATCGACTGCTAACCTCGCACGAAAACATGCAAATTGCTTATAAAAACCAAGGCATCAGCGTCGGTCTGTTGGAGCATTTTTTTTTTTTTCATAAAGAGTATGGTTTTGCCAATAAACGAATTTTATTTCGCGTCTATGACGTTTCACTATTTCTCAGGAACCGCGTATGCCACGTTGTTCACCGGACCCTCCCCGTGGTTCCGGTTTCACGTCATCAAGCACTCCGGGTCCTTTGTGCACGAAATGTTTCAACTTTCATTTTGCCCTTGCGATGCACAAAGCAATAATTGATGACAGCGCTGAAGAGATATCGCTGGGCATCCGATACACAAAACGATAAATAATGGGTGCGCTGGACAGATTGGTCCAGAATCTGCACAGAGTGACGTATTGTTCAGCGCTCAAGTCACTACACTGAAGAGAAATGTTTGCTGAGTGCGCGAGTTAGTAGACATGCATTATGGCATTCGCAGCGAGGCATACGAGCCTTAGGAAAAAGAGTGGTTAATGGACGAGCTCTGGGAGTGGACGTATAGATGTGCAGTGCACATATATTATTCACTAAATAGTTGTAGTAGCAACCTTCAGTTGGGTGTTAGCCTTCGTCATGTGGCCCAACTTGTTCTTCTCTTTCGTTATGTCGCGCTGATTTGCTATAAATAATGCTAATTATAAGATTACGATGTGTATAACAAACCATAAGAACTGCGCACGCCGGGAGGAGAAGACACGATGGGCGTGCTCCACTGGCGCGCGCGCAAGCAGCTTGCTGCTGCTCCTAGCATCGACTTTCTCGCGCCGCACACAAGCCGCAGGTGTCGACCGGGCGACAGTGCGGCGACACAAGAGAACCCCGAGTGACGGCGCTTACAGCGCGCCACCGGCGAAACGCGGAAGTCCCAAACGCGCCACGCGAGGGTTGAGCACATCTTAGTAGGACCCGCACCCTCGCATCCCGGCGCATTTTTATTAGTTCTCAGGGGCCCTCCAGGTGGAGCAGCCTGTGTCGATGGCCAAGCGTTCCGGCGTTCGAGTCTCATTCCGTGCTGACTTTACATCGATTTAGCAGATATTCGTGTACGTACTTAGAGTGAATGAACAGCTTATACCATCAGTTCGCGAAGCCTTACTCGCACGTTTCCAACCTAATGCCGGAGAAACCTCATCGAATACTGTTCCCGCACAACACTGTGGGATTAAACAGTGTCAAAAATAAACAGTTACTACCTTTCACCGTCGGAGCGGCGTGCATATAAAAAAATTCTTATGTGGCGCAGGGCCAATTAAAAAACTAGGAGTTGAGCTCCAAATGTGCAATAATGGTGTTCAAATATGTTCTGAAAAGAAAACTATGAAGTCCAAAGAGTCAACCGTTTGACTCTCACTGGTTTGGTCTGCGGGGTTAGATATATTACTAACCATATCAGCACATCAGTAATGATGTCAACGTACAGTCAGCACTAAAGTATATTTGCATAAACGAGGGACGTCCAGGTCGTTGACTGAGCGACCGCCAGCGCTGCTGTCAGGAGAACACAGCGGCATTGATATTGCCTAGTGGGTGCCATATTCTTGTAGCGCGCAGGAAGTCGGCACATAGCAGCCGTTCCCGAAGCACTTTTTCGAAAAGCCGGTTCTCTGCCTCAGACGTTCGGCGGATATGAAAGACTGTGCACAGGGGATTTATTTTTTTCCCTCGCTGACTGAGAGCAGCAATATCTTCTTTTTTATTCACTGTTATATCACAAAGTTCCTTTATGGGGTGGATTTCATCGAAAAGTGTAACGCTCGAGTGTGATTAAAAAGTGTTACACGCAGACCAAACCAGCATAAATCAATCATAGCCCGTAGCAGGCAATGCATAAGAGTCCATACATATAGAAGGCAGAAATGGTCTACATTTCATGCATATTAATAACCAGGAACACACAAGTGACCCCACAGAGCTTCATCAAGTGACTCAGCGGGAATCGAACCGCGGATTATTGGATCTGCTGTCCGCCACCTTCGCTTGGCGCCACGAGTAGGAGATGAACGAGAGCGAGAGCAACAGAACTAAGTATGACACTGCCGACGGTTGCCTGCAGTAACACGCGACTGCCCGAGGAAATTGTTATTTCTTTCAGCATACTTAGTCTGCAGTGGCCATTGGAGGCAAGTTATACTTAGCATATTTTGTCCGCAGTCGACCGTGGGCGCCGAGTCATATTTAATCTGTCATAATAAATCCAGAACACTTAGTTTTCAGGCTACAGGCGCTGGTGAGCTACACTAAATCCGGCATATTTAGTTTGAAAGGGACCGTCGGCTGCCAGTCAAACTAGATAGTTTGAAAAAAACCGTCTCGAATCTCCGATTGGTACGGATACGATCAAGGCAATTACGAAACGACGTGTGCAAGAACGCCTCCTAGCCTCGATCGGAAAAATTCAATTCCACTCGGCGGAACAGTACGAAAAGACTAGAAATATGACCGAAATGAACCGTCATTGCGTACTTGGAGAGCAACGTGTGTGGGTCCTAGGCATACATCGATGAAAAAATCTGGGGGACGCTTAAGCTTCGCCTTTAAGACTGGAACGCGATAGCGTTGTCCGGGTCCCGTTCGCAAAGCCTTCTTATATAAACGCGCGTGATCGTTGCCTAGCCTGTGCAAGCGTGTGTGCGTCGTCTAGTCGGTAGGGTCACGTGTCATGTGACGTCACACGTGATTGTGACGTCATGACCCTATTGACCAGCTAAAGTTTGCGGCAAACCTTTCTGCTAAATTTAGCGAGAAAATTTTCTTGTCGAATTTCGCATTTTAAATCCCACAATGCAACGCGCGCATCCACGTGTGCACGTCACGTGATACACTTGGCTCGCTTTGCATTATGTTACTTTTTTGTCCCACTGACACCGTCCCCGACGCTGGATTTTCTCCGACAGAAGCTCCTAAACATTATCACATTAATATGTGTAGCGAATAGAAAACATAAACATTTTAATAAATAATAACTGGCCATATCGGTTGATCAACGCGGCTGTTGCCTATCTGGAGCCTGGCTCGAGCTCTCTTCGTGCTCTTCCTTTCGGGCTGCTTATTCACTAAAATTACCCCCTCCCCCTTTTTGCTAGGAATCATAGCGACTAAGCTGTTTGGTTTGTTTTTGGGTTGGTAGAATAGTGCAGATATTAATCATACGATGACTTTCGCTGTTGAGTATGGAAAAGCTAGACGAGTAAGTCTATGGAGGTGATGTGCTGCAAGCAAATAAGCTGGCTCAGGTAGCATTCTGTCAGAGTTCTAATAGGCTGGTTTGACATGATCGCTGAACACCACCTGCTCTTGGTTATTTACAAGCACAGTGAGTGTCTTATCGCGACGGAGGATAGGGAATGGGCCGTCATAGGGGCCTAAAGAGGCTTCTTGACGCCATCGTGCAGTAGAGAAGCGTGTGTGCATGTGTCCACGTCTTCGCCAATGAAGGTAGCTCGTGTGGAAGGGATTTCTGAGGCAGCAGGTTGTACGTTCCGCATAAATATTCGTAACCGATAAATATTTTTTCAGAGTTGGGCATTTGAGTAGTCGTTTGCTGAAATAATTCGCCTGGTAAACGGAGTGACGTTCCGTACATCAATTCTGCCGTGCAGCACTTTAAATCGTTCTTAAAGTTTGTACGGTTGCCAAGCATTGTTCCAGGGCAAAAACCTTGGTTCATCATAGTTTTTTGTCCTGCACTCTGATTGCCGCTTTGAATTGTAGAGGAAAGCGCTTTACCATTCCGTTGAACATGGGGTAACATGCTGTAGTATGAATGTGGTGGAGGTCCAGTAAGAGACTCAAGTTCCGAAACTAAGATGATTCAAGCTGTCGTCCACTGTCCGTAGTAGTAGTTCGTGGCACCCCGAAACGACTCACCCTCATTTCGAGAAGTGTGCAAGCGACGGTTTGTTCCGTAATGTCTTGCATGGGTTCCGCCTCTGGCCATTTCGTGCATCTGTCGACTGCTTTCAAGAGGTACAGGCAGTCGTGCGATGGAGGTAGTGGGCCGACGATATTGACATGAATGTGACTAATGCTCGCATCTGGTGGGTTTAAAGAGCTTAAAGGGCACATGAAACGAATTTCGGGCTGGGATAAATTAATTTAGGTTTGGATTTCCTTAATAGCATATCGTTTTAGCTGGCCAAAAAAAAGAAGGTAGAAAGTCAAAAACCTGAATTTCGATACGAAAATTTGAAAACACAGGGGACTATTTAGTATCTCTTTCCCTTCGAAATATCTCTACCTTTTCATTGCGATATATCTGCTGTAGACAAAGCGCGTCATCCGGCCCTAACACACGTCACACGATAAAGGACCTCACTTATTACCCTTCACCCCCAAGCTGACAGTGCGGTAAAAGCTATGCGCTTGCTGGACCAATCCGTGGCCTCCCTTTCATCACCTGACCTTATTCTTTTGGGGTGGGTATATGTGCGAGGGAACGTGGTCACGTGGCAAAAGTGTGGCTGGTCCAATAAGTACGTAGCTTCCACAGCACTGTCTGCTTAGGGTAAACGGGGGGAAAGCAACTTTTGTCTGAGTTTTGAGCGACGGGCTAATCTTCTAGGGGGAGATGGGTGTGTTCATGTACAAAAACGAGGGTCCGAGCAGGATTGAAGCCCCTACTTTCCGTCTTCTTGAATTGTTAGGTACAATGCACGATTTGTGAGTTGAGGAGGAAAGCTAAGAAGGGGAAAAGTTGAAAAATCGTTTCGTGACACCTTTAAGAGGGTTACCGTGTGACGATAAACCCTGTCGCGGTGACAGGGAATGCAATTACCTGTCCACTTCCGCACGTCGGTGATGATGCGTTGCCAGACAGTACCTGTGAAAATCTTCAAAAACAAGGGGCTAACACGATGTTGGTTGGTGCTGAAGCTCCGTATTATCTCGTTGAGCTGCTGCTCAGTTCCGCGTACGGCAACCGGGAATAGTCGAATACGTAGAGGTTGACGCTTAGTCGAAAGAGTGCACCTGTGGTGGCATTGTCAGAGCCATTGAGAACGCGAATGTCGGTGGTCAATTTGGATATATACAGAAGTTATCGGACTTCTCGTGGTGTATGCGCTGCACTGTTTGATGTTAGGTCACATGTGAATGGATCATGATCGTAAGTGCAAAAAATTAGCGGCTTCAATGAAGTGTCCATATTGTCGCATTGCGAGGTAAATACCCAGTAAATGCCGGCCGAAATAACTATAGTGAGCTTTAATAGTCGTAAGAGTCATGGAAAAGAACGCGAGGGGATGCCAGGTGGTCTTTACGAGCTGCTGCAGAACGGCTCCGACTGCAGCGTCCTAGGAGTCGACAATGAGGAAGGTAGGAACGTCACTTGTCGGATTCATCAGCACGGCGACGTCCGCGATGGCCGCCTTAGCTCTAGTAAGAGCGTCATCTGCTTGCTGAGTCTGTTGCAGCGGTGTCACTTTTGGATTCGGGTTTTGTAGCCGTTCGTTCAAAAGCTGGGAGATATGGGCGTAGTGAGGGGCAAACCAACGGTAAAAGTTGACAAGCCATAGAAACTTTTAAAGTATTTAGCTGTTTGTAGACATGGAACATTGTGAATAACGGCCACCTTGGGTGGCAGTGAATTTCATGAGAATCTGCATGGTGTCCGAGGAAATCAATCTCTTTTGCCCCCAACTCGCTCTTTGTTGTATTTGCAACGAGGCGGTACTCTGTCAGTTGCTTGAAACGTTGTCGAAAGTGACTGGCATGCTCTTCAGGTGTGAAACTAGAGATCATCAAGGATGTCGTCCAGGTATGCGAAGCGGAAGGGTAACCTACGTTGGACTCTACCTTTGAAGCGCTGTAAAGTTATGGCTGCATTACGGAGGCCGAATGGCATTCGCTTGAACTTGTACAATGTAAACGGGTTTATAACAGCATTCTTGGGTACGTCTTCGGCTTCGATCTGACTTCGGTTAAAGGTTTTAACCAAATCAATCTGAAAGAATATTTTCACCGCGTGGAGTAATCCACCGAAATCCTGCATATGTGGTACAGGGTAGATGTCAGGCACCGTAGCCTTGTTTAGCTCCCTATAATCTACTCATGGTCGCCAGTCCCTTGTTCTCTTTGGTACCATGTTGAGCGCCGAGGAACAGGGACTAGGAGATGGCCGTTTGTACCCGATTTGTAATATGTACTCGAACTCGTGTTTTCCCATCCTAACTCACTCTGACGGAAGGCGGCGTGGGCACACGAAAACGGAAGGGCATGTGGTTTTAATATGTTTGGTAATGCAATGATTGTATGGTCGCTGATCGGTGTTTCGTACAAAGACGGAGGAAAATTTATCTGTAATGAGCTTTTATGTCTCATTCGTGTAACTTCTTCTGGGAGAAAGGAATTGAGAAGCGGTGTTTTTGCTTTAAAAACGTGGATGCAAAGTTGTGTCTCGGAATCAATGAGCTGGTAATGACGCAGATGCAGGGGCGAATTTAGGGGGGGGGGGGGGGGAGGGGGGGCGGCCGACCCTCCCCCTAAGCCCCCCAAGGTTAACTCTTTTAATGGAAAATTATATACATCAACCAAAAGTTTAGTTTTTGTGACATATCAAATATATAAGTCAACAAAATATATATCAACGTAGCGACCTTAACGTCCAATTTCAGCAGATCCCCCTCCCGGCCAACCGAATGCCTACCGCCACCCCCCGCCCCCCTTTTTCCCTCATGCCTGACCTATTAATCCGCCCTTGCGCGAATCAGCTACGAGTCCAAATCACCGGAAGAAATTCGCGCCTATCATGGCCAAGCGAACGTCAGTGATGATAAATATTCGGCGAAATGTCCGTAGCAGCCCTATCTCTAAAGTGAACGACTTTTCTCCAAATGCAGTAATAGCAGATCCGTTGACAACTTGAATCGGAGGAGTCTCTTGTCGATATCGACAGTCCTCCGGCGTAGGGGGCACAACACGAACTTGAGCTTTATAATCGGCCGAGTAATAAAGTTTGGTTAAGTGGTCTGTGACGTAGAAGAGGCGACTGGATTGTTGTATTGGTCTCGACAATTCCACCTTCAGTGAGCGCCCATGTCGTTTCCCGAGTAGGAACATGGAGCTTGGCATAATCGAGCGGTGTTTCCGTTACGATAGTGACAACAGCGCTGCTGCTGGCTGGTTGTAGTGATTTTCTCGTGGTTGGTTTGATACTTGGGGCTTTCTTGATGACTTGCATGCGTGAATACGCTTCCAGCAAGTAAGGCTCTTGCGACGGATTGTTCTTCACGTGCAGGTGCTTGAGTCATGAGTGGAGTCATCTTTTATGGGCAGACGAAAGGCCGGGAGAGCAGACGTCAATCAGCTGATCTGCAATGTCCTCCAGTGTCACGAGGGGCTCCGTAGTGGTTGTGGATAAGATCATTCTCACTTGCTGAGGAAGCCATTGGAGGAAGAGCAAGCGTAATTTGGAGGTATCCACAGTTGCTGCCTCGTCTATATGGTGTTGCGCCATGCGTCGCAGGAGCTCTGTAGCTTTTCTGTCGCCCAATTCCTCGGATGTTAGGAGCTGCTCAAAACGGCGATATTCGAACCCCGTTGTGCGCCGGATCAGTTCGGTACGCAACGCCTAG
This sequence comes from Ixodes persulcatus, assembly GCA_013358835.2. NCBI lineage: Eukaryota > Metazoa > Arthropoda > Arachnida > Ixodida > Ixodidae > Ixodes > Ixodes persulcatus. The sequence continues at coordinate 698,833 of JABSTQ010010167.1, read as the reverse complement.
TATAGTTAGTCCTGTGGCGCCGACGGCAGGATATCGCGTACTGTGGCTGTCGCTGACTGGGATAAAGCGGAGACCACGTAGTGGAACTTTATGTGCGGTGATATGATCCGATGCTTTCGAAGTATGCACTCGAAGGTTAGAAAACAGAGTTCTGAACCGGATGACCAGAATTCTGGGAACTTGATCGGTGCTGCTCTCGCTACCCATGTGAAAAAGACATTTGTATGAGAACTTTCTTGTGTCCAATAAACACATCTGAATCATACAAGATATATAATAACACATAAAAACCATATAATACCTATATAAGAACTATATAAGATATATAAGAACATATCACAACCATATAAGACACAGATAAGGAACTTCTCACAAGTTTCTTATATTTTTTAAATGTTCTTATATATCTTAAATAATTATTATATGTGCCGGGTGTCCCATGTATTGGTCAGGCTCTAACAACGACCGCGAAATTTCGGTTCTTAGTCTTACCCTATATCGCTACGATTTTGCGCAGCGTTGCCCACAGGTGGTGCATTTTTCTATAAAATCTGCAAGGAGTGAACTCACCTGAGGAAAAAGTAAAGAAAGGAAATGGCGGTGTATCGTTCAAGGCCGGTGGCTACGCTGCGTTTCCATAGGCGATACGCCTATGGAAACGCAGCGTAGCCACCGGCCTTGAAACGATACACCGCCGTTTCGCACGGGAGACAAGAGATGGCGCAAGCGGTCGCGACGCCAACTGCCGCCAACGAACGAGCATACGATGCCGAGAGCTGACGTCATTAGCAGACAATCTTTTCGACTGAAAAGTGGCGCGCGTTTCGCAGGTGGCGACAGTTGCAGAAACAAAAACAAGCGCGGTGACATCAAGGAACTGCAAAGCAGACGTAATAAGTATAACGAGAAAAAAACAGTCAAAATAATCCGACGAACCATTTTTAATCGATTATTGGTAAGAATCAGAAAATAATGCATTGGCAACTGATATGAAAAAATCTCGCGCCGCTTTGGAGTCAAAAAGATAGATCCTCTGCTAAAGACGCCGGCTCTCGGCGCCGTATGCTCGTTCGTAACCGGAAGTTGGCGTCGCGACCACTTCGCCATCACTTGTCACCCGTGCGAAACAGCGCCGTAGTGTTTGAAGACCGGTAGCTTAGCTGTGTTTTAATAGAAGCTAAGCCGTTTTCTTTCTTTACTTTTTCTGCAAACGCTGCAAAAAATCGTAGCGCGATAGGTTAAGAAACCGAATTTTGCGGTCGATTTAAAGAACCTGGCCGCTCCTTGGGACACCCGGTATTTCTTATATGGCTCTTATAGGTTCTTATAGATGTTGTATGACTCATATGTGTTTATTGGAGACAGAAGTTTCTCATACAAATTAAATATTTCATTAGGGTACCACCGTAGTCGGCGATTCAAATTAAGTCGTGTCGTCTTGAATATTCATTTTGAGAAAAAGCGACAAGATATGGAAAGCTCTCCGAGAATTCAAGGTCACGAAGTGTCAAAAGTGTATGTCGCTCTGTCCGGGTCTCCAGTAGCAACTGGACTACATCAACATTTAACTAAATAAAAACTGGTCGGATCGCTCGGTCAACGCGTCCGTTGCCGGTCGGAAGCCGGGCCCTCGAGTTTTCCTCGACCTCTCACTCTTTGGGCAGGCCTTTCAATATATATGTTTATATATATCCGAGACAACCGGTCGCAGCGCCCGGAACTGCTACTGGCGCAGCGCCCGGAACTGATGCGACCGGGCGCAGTGCCCGGAACTGATCTTCCCTACCTTTAATACGATGTGGGCAGGAAAAAAAGCACTCTTCCAGCTTAGAAACACTGATCTTAATATTATTTTGAACACTTGTTAGTACTTTCTTGGCACGTAGTCAGCGTTTTAGTGCGAAGGGAGCTAGATACAAGATAGCAAAGAAAACTGCGTTTGAAACCGCTCTCACCAGGCTGCTATTGCAAGCATTAGGTGGTATAAAAAATAAATATAAAAACTTCCGAAGATGCACTTGTGTACAAATTATGCGCTGGTGCGTTAGAATTTAAAACACACAGAAAAAAAAACAATAAAAAAGACGTGGTACTTGGATGACCTGAAAATAAAGCGACACGTAAGTTGCCTCCAGATTGCGACGCCTCTGACCCTTTGCTCACTATGAAGATGTTATTTGCGGTTGTTTAGTACCTATCTATCTATCTATATCTCTCTCTCTCTCTCTCTCTCTCTCTCTCTCTCTCTCTCTCTATATATATATATATATATATATATATATATATATATATATATATATATATATATATATATATATATATATATATATGTAAACCTAGGATATTTTGGCTTTTTGTTAATCTTCTTTTATTAGTATCTTTCTCGGCCAAAACCTTTACGCGTCGCTTCTCAAGTGCTCGACGACGGTTCATTTTGGCCATATTTCCAGCGTCTACTTGCCCTTTTTCGGTGAGCGAAATTACTTTTTTTGTGTGTGTGTGGCCGAGGCGAGGACGCGTTTTTGCATACGTCGATTGGTGATCGTATCGATCGTATCCGTACCGATCGAAGATGCTAGACGGTTTCTTTAAACGCTCTATTTAGTCCAGAGTGCTTAGCCCACAGACGACCGTCGACGGCTAATCCTACTCAGTCCAGCACACTTATTTCGCAGGCGACTGTTTGTAGGGATTCATACTTAGTCCAGTATATTTGACCCGCAGGCAACCGTTGGCTACGAGGTACAACATGCTTTGTTCCGAGGCGACAGTGGGCGGTAAGTCATACTTCGACCAGCATACGTATTCCGGAGAGTAGAGAGTTTTAGTAGAACGTCCCGGTACCTCCAATAACGACAGTGCGTAAACCATATGATGGATGACCTAAAGCATCGACGGAGTGTCGGGTATCGTTATGGGAGTAATCAGAACGATCTACTAAATGTCCACTGCTGTGAACGTTCAAATATATGTTTTTGGTGTAATTATCACAAGGTAATTTCCTTTTGCTCTAGGGTAATTATCGATAATAATACGATTTATCGTTGAGTAAAGGTGAATGTAAAGTTTTAGCCTTTCTATGTGTAGTAAGTACGTTTAGGCGCAGTGTATGATAAAAAGAGAACAGGGCAGGACGGGATAAGTGTAACAGATTGATGAGTTCGAGCCTTCTAAAAATTGAAAGTACAGAAACGCGAATCGAGTCAAACAAAATCTGAGTAATTTTGTTTGACCTCTGCGGGAAAGGCACACCTCTGCGGGAAAGGCATTACGGTCCATTTAAGGATAAAACCTAATCTTATTTCGTCTTCCACGGTCATGTGCACTAATATAAAAAGTGGAAAAGTTAGGAGTGCTCGAATTCGCGTCTAATCTCATTTCTAAGCATTAGAGCTTTTGGTTTTCATTAAAAATAAAAATAAAGAATTCAGTGCATGTTCTCCGAGCGCTGGTCTATATTTTTGAAGTCTGACCGAAACCGAAATTGTACCACAGACAAGATACTGCACTATCGGGACTAGACGTGACAGAACTTTTCTTTCCGAAACATGGTACATGCGCTATCTCCGTCTCAAGAAAACCACAAAAGAAAAATATATACATTGTATGTATATATATATATATATATATATATATATATATATATATTGTACTGCATTGAGTTACGATAAAAAAATGCTCCGGAGAGCTTTAATGGAGGCCAAAATAGAAAGAAAACTAAAGAAATCGCAACACCTGTTAGGAACGGCGTAAAACATAAATGTTCGCCAAAGTTTAATATTTGGAAAAAAGCGTCCAGAGCATCGCGATAAAGACGCTCCAAACAAAATCATCATGCCACCGAAAAAAAAATGAAGGCAAAATTGTTCTCTTCATCTCCACAGCATCTTTCGGCCGCTTCCACTTTTTTTGCCGCTAGGACCTTGCGGAAGGTCCTTCGACTCTGGCCGCCCACACTTTTACAGGCCTTCTCTTTTCTCTCTCGGCGGTACTCCCTGTCTACCCTCTCCTCGATTCAAGCGCGTCCTCCTTCCCTACTATCTGCTCTCTTCCTCTCCCAACGGGGATTCCCCCTCGCCTTCTCCACCAGCGCCGGTCGACGGAGCCAGCGCGTTGAGGGACACATTCATTCGTCTCTTCGGGTTTGCCCGGTTCGGTCGGGGTCCCACGAGCTGTCTGCTGCGCATGTCTGGATATCCGCTGGGATAGCGAGCGCTGCTCGGGCGATCGGTTCCGGCCAAAAAGTGTGCCCGCATCTTGTTGGTGCTTCCAACCTGTGGGGCGCTCCCCTCCTGCTCCTCTCTTACTTTTTGGCTTGTCCAAACAACAAACCTGGTGCTGTCTTCTACGGTGGTGAACACACACCTTGTGTCTTAGTACTGCGACGGGCGTATTGGCAGGAAGCGAGGAACGTTACTGCAACCGAGTAAGTAATCTGCGTCTCTCTGAAATCAACTTATTGAATATTACCGGGTACCACTGTTCGCTCCCGTATTTATGGTAGCCTCTTTTACTTGTACCCTAAAGTTATTCGGATGAGGAAAGTTTTATGTTGTGATAAGGCTATTTAGGAGCGCCTTCAGTTCTGCATGCCCCAACGACACATTGTAGTTTTGACTCTATCGATGTGAGATGTATGTTATACTATCTCACCGTAATAATGAAAAGTGGTGATTTAAAAAAAAGCAATGTATGGGTTCCTGAAATGAATCGTTTCAAATATTTACGCTTTATTAGAAAGGTATCAACGTAAGTCTACCTTTATTTGCTCTCGCATGTTGCCCATTTAATTTGAGGGAATAACAATAAGACGCAATTATCTACTCTTTGCATTGTACATGGGGGGAGGGGGACAATTTGTTGGTAGGGGTTGGGATTCTATTTGGCATTTGACGAGCTGCTAATCGCACTTTATTTTAATGAAGGTAGGTGGTAACGTTTCCGTAATAATGCCTTCGCCACATGATAAACAATGCTGATGAACGGGCATATAAATGAACGAATTTAAGCGTAGCGTAAATATAAATTTGAATTTTTTTTTGTTAGAGAGTTTATGTTTAAACCCCGTTTATGCTCAAACCTTCATTGTCTTAGAATCTAATTTGTTTCCTCGAAAGTTATCCCGTAAGTTTTACATAGCTGCAAGTACGTTTCAGTAGGTTGAAATATCAAGCAGTGCATATAACGTTTCTTATTTTCCGCCAGCTAATCTTGGAATTTGCACATTTATTTTTCTGAAAAAATATAAAACGAGGATAACGTACCAAATTGTCGTTGGTTGAATATGCAAACAGTATTTAGCAATGTTTTAGGTATCGCGCCATATAATCCCTTAAAAGAGAAGCAAAAGCTGTCTCTTATGTGTAAATAAGTCATCTTGTTTTGAGCACCCTGTTCATTGGGATATGTGCTGACATGTATTGAACGGGTACGTAGGCTAATAAAAATAAAATCAGGTGACGGCATTTCTAAGGCTCCTAGAACGCGCAGGGTTCACATTAAATCTTGTATTTATACTAAAGCTGTCTGCGGCACAGTAGGGGAAAGTCTTTTTCCTTGTAACGATTTCGCGCGCTTCTTGGCGATTCTTTCTTGATTGACCAGAAAGAAAGATGTAAGTAGCAATCGGTCATCCCCTTTCTTTCCACATCGTTTGATCAGGTCCTCTGCGCTTTTAGTTAGTCAATAGCAGTGCAGTGAAGCAAAGTCAATTTTAAAATTATTTTGGAATAAATTGTGTCGTAATGAAGTAATAAAGTAAAACGAGCGCTATACTAATAATTTGCATTTTGAACCCGATGGTTAATTTCTACCGTCCTCACAATTATAGTAGTCGTCGCTAGCAGCAAACATATGTTCCTGCGTCTTTGCGACGATTTTGGTAATTGCGTTCCTCAATAATGCTACGAGTCTTATTTAGGACATAGACACCAACGAAAAGTGTACGCAGAAAATATTTCTAGGCATCCAACTTGATAACAATATCTTTACTACCGAAAACCCCTTTCAATAAATTACATTCAAGATTTTGATTGGGGGCGTTGCTTCGATCTAGAGTCTATAAATAATTATACTGAGTAGTTATTTTGGGAAGTTCCAGTGAGCTAAATGTGTGACTCACTGAGTGTAAAGGAAACACAAAATATCGACATTTCTCTAATTGTTTATATTATTTCTCTATCCACGTTTTTATACTCACCGAGCATGCAAATGAAAAGAGCTAAAACCAATTGTTACCAACACCTGTCCGTAGTGCACCGACTGGTAATGTGTAGACACAATTTGATGATGTATATGTTGCTTGAACTACTCATGCTGCTTTTGCTTCGATTTCATTATTATTGAGTTTACTCAAGAATCTGACAAACAGTTGACGACATTTGAAGCTTGAGAACAGCACATTTATTTAAAAAGTTTTCAAGCAGCAAACATTTGTCGCTGACATATTCAAATAAAAGAAAGTATTTTTAGTGCCCTGACAAACAATTCCCGGTTTCTATGTTTAAACAAAAAAGATGTACTTTTTTATTTATTTGCACATTTCCTATATGTCATTAAATTTTGTTGGTGGAATGAATCATTCCTAATGTGTAGATATGAAAAAAAAAAAAGCCTCTCCGGACAGTAATTTATCTCGGACAGTGACATGGCCTGGGAGTGCAGAACACTATTCTATCGGAATGTCTTAATTTAAAAACTGTTAAAAGAAAATGATTACTGTACTTTTTTCTCCTCTCAAAAAAAAAAAAAAAAAAAAAATTCAAGCATATATTTGTTTGTTTTTTTTGCACAAACTTCTTTGCACACTTGAAAGCCCCAGCATTTTAGGTAGACCTGTAATTGCGATATTATGTGTATGTGCTGTTCATTTTATGTACAAGTTTTAATACATGTTTATATTTAAAAAAAAAATATCGATGGAAACTCTGATGCAGGAAAGTAATTTGCAGGGTGCAGTAATATTATGTGGGTGCGGAAAACAGGCCGAGGTGCGATAATACTATGCTCGAGCGTCTTACTTTTTTATGTTTAACCTGTCAGTGGGAAGAGTGCATAACGACAATTGTTGCTTTAAACATGTGTAAATTGAAAATGTAACTTTTCGAAGTAAAACCAGACTTCTGCGCTGATTTGTCGTATAGTAAGGGTATCTTTGTCTAATAACGTCTTAAAGAGACACTCAAGTGCGTTCCTTAGACGCTAGTTTTTGATCACCAATTGTTTGTTGGGCTTTATTCAATAAAATGATCAGTTCTACATGGCAACACTTGCTAGTAAACTCATAGCAATAGAAATACACAGGCGCTATTTGCTTTAAAAGGGGGCGTGGGGGGTGGGCGTCGCGTCCTCGTGTTTCCACCACCTCCATAAATTTTAACCAGTGAAAATAATGATTTGCTTGGGGACTGCGAACATTAATATTGTTCTTTTTTATAGGCGCGGTGTGCCAAATATTTCCCAGAAAAAGTGAAATATTTGGCTCCATGACGCATATAACACAGCAATTGTGGTTAGAATTGACAGGATAACCCGGTATCGGGGGACAACGGGATGGACAACACAAATCTCCGAATCCTTGTTTTGTCGGTCGAGCTTTTTACCCAGCTCCTGGGTTACCCTACCAGTATTAAATCAGCTTGCGTGCACTCTTGCTTCAGTTTCAATTGTTAAAAAATGTCGTCTGACGCCCCTCCGCCCCCTACCCCCCCCCCCCTCCCCGGCGTCGTGTCAGCTCCAAGGTGCAGGAAGATCCTTGAATAGATTTTTAATTGGAAACTCGGTCACCCATGAGTTTAATTTGGAGTTTTTAAGGTGCTTACATCCCGTAGAGTCATCCCCATATATAGAGGGTCTCCGAATCCACTTGAGTGTTCCTTTAAATGTGCGAGAGTACAGCGTGAATCAAAATTCAAATGTCTGAATTCTAACAACAGCTATGCCATACATTGACGACGGGCAACAGCTATCTAACTTAGTAATTTGGGAGTTCAGTGTAATATTTCAGGAAGCTAATTAGTGGGCTTAAGATAATAAATTTGCTGATTAAATTTTCCACTCGTAAGCTGACTCCCGCCTTTGTCGAGAAGGTTATCGCGAAGGAATATTATTTTAACATCGCTTGCTTTCTTAATTAGTCCACGGGTCTTGAACTGTTGTGGATCCTAAAAGCTCAATTACTGAGATAGCCTGTTTTGCGGGGCTGCAAGCTACATTGTTTTTTTATGTGTCCCGCACTCATACCTGAGTAATCGCAGTAGTATTAGTTTGCCTTAATGAAAATTGCTCGCATCGATCAGAATAAACGTACATATTCCCGTATTCTAGTACATTATAGCCTGGCAAACACTATTTGAGTTTGTAAACAAAGAAATATATATTATAATTATTCTTAGGACAATTTTAAACAATATATGTCATATTATTCGCAACAAAATAACTTATTCCGAGCCGAAATATTACAATATTCCCATCTTTAACATTCATCACTGAACACGGATCTTCTTCAACGAGCCGGAAAGTGTGCAAAACGCTAGATATTGCATTTTTGTGAGTTAATGGCGGTTCTAAGTATGTACCCGAAAGGCAATTCCTCGAAATCAGACACCGCGCGCCCTATATGCGCTAACACACCAACTATTGTTTGCGGAACACTACATGGAGCTACCTTTCCTTTTCTTAATTTAATTCGGCAATGTGAAAACCAACTGAGTTCAGATTAGCAAGGTAGTCAAATTTCGTGGAAGAAACTTAAATAGGAGCATCACAAAGGGCGTCGACTGTTTGCTATATGAATTAACCTCCCGTTGGCGCCAGACCATTCTCGATCACAAAAATACATAGGGTATGGCAAGGAGACGGGGAGAAGTTGGTGAGAAAGAGGTACGGAAAACAATGATAGGCAAATCCGGCTCTCCTCTAAATGGTGTGTGCAGGGGTAAGTAAAGTAGAGGGCGAAGAAAAATATAAAGAAGCGGTGTGCCTTTTACAAACATCGCAAGCCGTTTCTGAAAAAAAAAGTGACTGAGCTTTTTAAAAACGTGGCCTTCAACTCTCTTTAAAAAAGGCAAAACTAAAACGTCAAGATTTATTTAAAAAAATAAAACATGATCGAAAAGTTTTCAAATTATAAAATATATATTCAGGTTTTTAACATTTTGTTTTTAACTTCAACTTTAGGACAATATTTTTGGGTCCACAGCGATATCATCATTATAGATTCCTAGCATTGTTTATTTTAGTGACTCCAAATCTTTATTTGATACGTTCACTTCGATGTCTCGCAGATTCTTGAACTTATGAATATGGTACGGCATTCCGGTACACACTATTTTGTTTCGCGAGGAGTCTTGAAGTAAGTCTGCAATATGCAAACTCCTTAAACGAAAACCGACAAACTCGCTGAAAAGCGCATTTTTCAGATTTGATTTTGAATAGATATAAGCCGATCATTGCGAAAGATGATTACCGTAAAGGAATCTTTTCGATTTCACAAACGTAATTCAGCCCCTCTATGTCCCGGATATTGAGTTGTGTACGGTAGCCTGAAAATAAATCAGTCACCGGACTAGTTTGGATTCCTTTCCGCAGGGAAACAGTGATTGAGGACTGATAGATTCGCAACCTGCGTCCAAATTTAGTCGCGGGAATATTACGGTAAGCGACAAAAACGAATGATTTGCTCATTGACAGCATGTCTTGTGCTAAACGCGATAACTGCCTAGTCCCCTATTACGATCAGAACGGATCTAAAGGTCTCACAAATTTCTAGCATTACCTATTCGCAGTACAACTCTCTTAAATACAACGCATTAAAAAAAGTGTTGGTAAATTGGTATGCCAATGACCCCGAGGCTCTCAGGCAAATTAGAAAATACAGTAAACATGCTACTAATAGCAGTAACTTTCCTCTTCAACTAGCCGGGTCATGATTTTGAAGCTCTTAAATTGTAGCAATGATGTACTAGTTTTAAAATTCAACATAAGAGACACTCTGAACCTTACGATATTTAAAAGTTCAATACCCTCTATCCTATCGGAGTGAATGCGTTCTATGAAAACCGAGAGTGAATGAAGTTAAAAACTTCTCGAAACCAAGAAACTTCAGTTATGTATCTTCCTTTTCGCAAAAATTCCACATAAATTTCGTAATGGATTTCTATTTTCCTGGCTTTTGCATATTTGGTTCCCTTACAACTTAAAACCATTTATATTTCTCACATATGTTTTTAACATTGAAATCCGGAAGAATTTAATTTCGGGCGCCACTCACCTCCTTCTGTTTAAAGCACCAACAACCTTTTCTACTTTGTCGCAATCATAAAAAATACTTCTGAATGTTACGTTTTGTAAGACGATTAATTATTTTTCGGCAGCTCCTCCAAATATTCCCTAGAGTGCTCATTCTCACGATAAAGAGTTTTCCCTTTACCTATTTGCCCTTTTTCTCTCACAGACTTACCTCCGCAAATTCACACATATTCCACCATTGTTCCCCGTCCCACTCACCACCACTATGTACCTTTTTTATACCTCTGTGTGTCCCAGGATGCGCACACTTACGAAAGAGTCAGTGAAATCTCGTTCCTGCAAAACACGGCAGCAAATGAAGGTCGTTGATGGTGTAAGACTCGGTCGACTAATATTTATGTTCCTCCTTTTAAATAATGCAATTAAAATAGATACAAACAAGTACGTTAAGCGATGGGAAGCTAGAGCCACAAGATATAAACCTAGCGACACACTCGTTTAGTATTCATTCACTAACAACAGTTTTAAATAGTAATTTTTTCCTCCAGCAATAAGGGACTGGAACAGTTTAGATACGCCAGGCACTTTTTTAGTTGCACAAGTGTTGATTTATTGTTTAGTGATGCAGTTGAAAAACATCTACATGTCTATTTATGAATTCATAAATTTTTTTTCTGTTACAGGACTGACGCGGTACTTTTGCTATTCCGTTTTCATTCAGTATTTGCCTCTTGATGTATATTTTTTTTGCCCCAGAACCTGCAAAGATCCCAATGGGGTTGGCAGTGTTTTGAAATAAATAAATGAAAGAAGGAACCCCACGAATAACTATGTAAAATTGCAATGTCTGCTGGTATCAAGCTTAAGACGTTTCATGTGCTCTGTGTCCCTGCGCCACTCGCATTTTTTAGGTCTATTTGTATCGTATTCTGAGCCTCGTGATCCACTGCAATCCTTCTATTATTCGCCGTGACTGCATGGCTGTCTTCATGTTCACCAGAAAGATTGACTCACACACATTTTTTTTGTTTTTTTAGTGCAGGCTTTTTTTTAATTTTAAGGTTTCAACCTTAAAATTTCAAAATTTTTAGCCTCGGCTGAAAATTTCAAATTTTCAGCCTCGGCGCGGCATTACTGACTGCCGCGCCGAGGCTCCTTAAAAGTCCATTTCCGCTCTTTCAAAACACCCAGATGTTTAAAGTGCATTTTAATTAAGTTTGGAAGAGATTTTTTTTTTTTTTTTTTTTGCGTGTTAAAAAGATTTTCAAGCGGGGTTTTCTTGCTTGCCGTCCATTTCGGCCTCGCGACACCCTGAAAGAACGCCATCGTTTGTAGCGCTTAATTCTTACGAAAGGCGTCTTCGGACCATTGCGCCACCTCAAACACCGGTGTTCGGCGCCGCAAACGACACTTGCGACACACTTAATCTCGATGCTTCATGGGCGATGCGAGGAATTAGAGTCGCTTCTTGGTATCACATATAGACTAAATCAGATATGAGCTAGCCTTATTGTTAGCGTTCTTGGTTTCGGGTTGTCGGAAAGGGGAAGTTTGTAATCTTTTATTAACATTGACAGCAGAATCTGCGATATCTGTCTCTTTTACAAGCCGCACTTTGCAGGCTCATATAGGAACGCGGCCTAATCCCACCGCTATTTTAATTAGACTGGAAAAATAAATCAAGCAATTCCAACAATAACGAAAAAAATATCGCAATACCGGAAAATTATTAGACATTTGCAAATCGTGCTTAAAAAAACGCGGATGCTGATGTTTATATTTTTATACAAAGGTGGGTCAAGGTGGTTTAAACTATCAGATGGGTCAAGATGGTTTCAACTACGGATCTCGCCGTTGAAACTTCTAGTCATTTTTATCGGTAAACATGCGCAGCTTTGTTTTGTGGGAAAGGCTTCGGCAATTATTAAAGTCAAAACAAAAGTTCAAGCGAGCCTAGCACATAGTCCAACATAAAAAAGTGAACTTATTGAGTTTTTAGAAGAGCCGATGTTTCACTTAGAGACAGTTAAAGTTCCGAACATTTGTTACTTAAAACCAATATTATTTATTTTCATCAATTATAAGGGGGGGGGGGGGGGGGGGGCCCGAGGAAAAAAGCTGCGGTGTGCAGCTTGACTAGCCCTCGATCACTTACAGTGGTCAACTGCCAGTGTGCAGAAAATGCCGATACATAATTCGGAAACATTTTTCAACGGCATGTACTAGCAGCAAAGCTTTATATACATACAAAAACAAATTTCCATTGAAGATACACTTGAACTGTGCTAAACATAAAAGCAATCATTCAGGTGCCGAAATATAAGCTCAAATGTTCAAAGGTTAGTTTGTCAAAATCAAGATTATTAGTAAAATAATTGTTTAACACGTGTGGAAGTATAAACTAAAGCATCTGAGAGCCGTATATTTGTTCTCTGAATAGTTTACGCTGAGTAACCATCCTCCACTTCTACCAATGGCGAGTAGGGTACACCGGTGAACTTTCTTTCAGCAACGCAGTGTTCTAAGAAACATGTCCCCCTTGTTTTTTCCTCTCTCGACACTACTGCATAGTCTATATTCGTATAATTTGTGAATATTAATTATCTGGAATGTTCCAAACAACGCAGCAATGTGGAAGTCCTGAGACACGTTACATGTTTCTTAAAACTTTTTCTTGTATCCAAAACAGTTTTTAATGTTAGTGAATGTCGATGTACCCTACACGAGGTTGCAGTATGTTAAATTACAGTAAAATAAACGGTAATGAATTAGCATTGTAACATTTGTGGGAAACGCAAAAAGATGACGATTTATAATCACCGCTCCTGCGCTAGATGTAGAATGAGATAATTCATATAAATATCCCACGACATGTTCCCACCAAAAAACGCACCCAGAGGTTTGAAAGCGCTGACTATCTTGATTGAAATCGAATTTTAAATTAAAAATTTAAATAATACCACATATGTACTTATTTTAGGACTGAGTAGGATTCCTTTCGTTTTCCTACTGGGCCAGCGCTCTAAAAAGAGTCAGAGTAGCCTATCTATTAAATCGTCCCCTTTTCATGAAGAAGAAGCAAATGAGCTCGTGTCGTCCATGTAGACAACAAATTTTAGTTTACTTTACACGCTAAAGTTGTCATTAAGTAGTAGTTCTAATTGCTGTTTTTTTTTAATCTGTGCCATATTAAGTTCAACAAAAATTGTTAAGTCCATGCTTGAGAGCCCAGGTGCAAATACATCGCAATTGTAAATGCAACCTACCATTGTAAATGCAACCTACTCTGACCAGTACCTTATTTCCAAAAAGAAGGGTCTGTATTTCATTGGCGCCCGATTTATTATTTTCACCAAAGATAATAAGAAATATCCTCCGGTATCAAAGGGGAGCCCTTAATCGTTATCAACGACGAACTAACTGAATGTCGGCATCTGCCCAAAATTGGAAAGCGACTGCTTCAAACCAATATCCGGCGTCCTACAGAACCTGCTATAAAAGATCAAGTGCCGCTGCCATCACTGCCTATTTATATATATGTTATCTCGCTCTCTCATTCCTTCCGTAGTTTGTCCGGTTATTTTATCATACAACGTTGGATTCAAGTAGTCGTTTTCTTTTTTATTTACGTATATGTAATCGATGTATTCAAGTGCACCATTTATTTATATGGGCGTTGAAACTGCTGCAAAACTAGAAGGAAGGATAGAGCTTGTCAGGTGTGTCTTCGCCTTTTGCTTCACCTTCCCAGGCATTAATTGTCGTCTGACTAAAGCTGACTCATTCATTAACTTTCATATTTTAAACAAATGTTTGTAGCAAAGTGCGACCAAGTGCATCATAGGTAGTGTTACCCAACTTTCTTTACATATGTCCTTTAACAATAAACGCATCCTGTCAAGCAACGGCAAAAAATGTTGACCGTAACACGGTGCCCGCTTGGAAACGAGGACCTCAATAGACGGTTTAATAAATGCTTCAGTTTTAACGCAAGTGTACTTTTGTGAACCGTAATTTAAACATACATCAGTAGTCGATACTACTGAACAGGCAATTGAGTGCAATTGAGTGAATAGACAATTGAGAGAAAGCGGGAGTTTGTGTGCGGAGATGAGTACGCATAAGTTCGCTGTCGTCTACTCAAGTGACCGTAACGGGGGTGCGGGTAATAGATTTTTGTTCTAACGCTCACCAGGAACAATATATATCAGAAAGAATTTTGTGTGTGTCGATTGGCTCAAATAAATTATACTTCGCTCGCGTGGACAACCTGAACTTAAACTGCATACAAAAATTCACTACTTCGATTTTATTGAAATTTACACTTTTAAAGAATACTTCTGAATTCATAATTCACCAGTGTTGGCCTCAAGGAAACACAGCAGCTGCGCATAAGATTCTTGTTGCAATTATTTTGACGTGGTAATTGGTCGCTTCAACATCGTATTATTTTTAAAGAGCACTAAAGGAAGTTGCTCGAAGAGCATAAAATCCAGGAATTAGAGATCGTATTATCGTTGAAGTACATCTCTGGCGGCAGGTCCCGCATTTATCCAGTGTATCATGACTGTTTGTACTTAAGCAATATTAATTCAGCAGACCAAGAAAAAACATTATATATTGACGAGCGACCTAGTTTATATGCATAAAAAAAGCCAAAAAACACAGGGTCCTCATGCTTGGTTTGTTGCTTCTTCAGCTCCGTATGATGCTACAAAGGCGCACCATCTAGCAAACCACGAGTTCCTGGTTCCGCATGTCTGCCGTCCTTTGATTAATCCACTGCAATGACAAGTGCGTGCCCATTCTGTTTTTATTCGCGCATTTTTAACCCGAACATAAAAGTCAAACTTTCGGTGGGACATTTATTCATTCAAGTTTGTCTAGCGCGTTGTTGCTCGCGACGATGGTGCCCCTAAGGTCTTGGAGAATAACCTATGCAGTACTCAGTTGATGCGATACATTTAATAAAAGGCAAAAGCTTCCAAGAAAAGTCCTCGCCCTTAATTCTTCACGTTCATCATTTCTGTACCAGACTAGACTGCATATAAACAACTAATTTCGCTATATTTGTTTGTCTATACAAAAAAAAAAACAATAGGTAAGCAAAGTTTAAAAAGAGCTGCTTCAAAACAGCTAAAATAAAGCTACGATTTTTATTTTTTTCTCTCCTTTTTTATTGTCGACCCTGTCGCTAGACCTTAAAAGCAAAATCTTGAAATCGAAGTTGGACGACCTGTTTGCGGCCGATTGATGTTCCTAGAGACGAGATAAAAAAAAAAAAAACGGAATCTTTCAGTTCGCATAAAAAATAATAATAAAACGAAAGAGGCAGACATTGATACTTTACCGTGCGTTAGGCAGCGGGATGAAGGACGGAATCTAAGAGTTCTCGGGCTCGTTACGTAGTGCGCCATTGTGCACCCGGAGTTTGAAACATCTTGCTGTGCAAGTCGTCTCTCAGAGCGTGCTTTTTGTTCTTTATGTGGATCAAGCTGATCCCTCGTCATTAGTTTTTCTCCATCTCTGCTCCGGAGACCCAGAAATGTTGGAGTAGCAAAGTACATGACATGCGGACCGTGTCTGTTATCGGTTGACGATGGCGCTTTGTAGAAAGTCTTTGTGGCGTGCGAGCACATATTATACTCTAACTTTTCTAAATTCCTCAAATATTGTACTAGAGTATTTCGTATCGTTAAAAACCGTTACATTGAAACTAATATAGATATGTTCAAGGGTAGACCGGTGAAGAAGTTAGAGGTATGATAGTGATGAAGAACGAAAGGTAGTCTTTCTGCATTTTTATGTAGAGGGTGTCTGTCCTCTACGAGATCTCATGTTTGTTCAGAAGGGTTTGGATTGGATTAAACCAATTAAAGCTCTGTTGACCTAAAAATAAATATCGCCCTAGTTGTAAAATTCGCACAATAGAAAAAATCTGTGCAAATCGGTCGGTGTACTATATCCCTCATTAAAGAAAAAAAATAGATGCCTATACGGATACAGAATACATAATGTTGACAAGATATTTATGAGACATTCATCTGGAAATTCAGAGAACGTGCACGTCTAATAGCAGATCTCTAAGTGCTCATGTCTAAGTAGCGTAGGAAAATATATCACATTTTCATGCACCGAATTGAACTGGATCATTCCCAACACATTAATGAAGTAATAGAGATTTAAACACGATTTTTTTCAAATATTCATTTTTTTCTCGGTCAATACAAAACTGTAGTTAACATAAAATTTATATTGTAACAATATCTTGAATCTTATATTTTACCGACGCACTTAACAACGTTTTTCTTAAAACTGTCTATATGCTTACGTTTTTTTTATTGCATTCTTAACGTCGATTCCACTCCTGTGATGGCTCAACTACTTTTAAATATATGAATAGTGAAGTGACCCTTTCATTGCTCTGTATGTCAAGGATATATAGTCCTCTCTGGGCATATGACGCATTTTTATAATGGAACGAAAATGACCCGAATATTTGTGCCAATGTATGTCCTTACGAAATGGTTCAAGTGTCTACCATACCTCAAGGGCACCACAAGGTACTATTTGTAGAAGAGTCACAAAACCATAAAGAAAAACAGTAATACAAATCCAAAGCTTTTGTTGGACTTGCAGTCAATGTGTAGCTTAACGAACCATATAATTTGCGCACTGCTCCTTAACTCCTGTAGCTAATCCTCCGTTGAAATTCAATTCAGCAAGTTGCTTCGCTTGACGGCTGTTTGGTTCCTCTTTGTTATATTATTAAGTGAAACCACAAATCAAACTTCGCTATTAACATTGTTTGCATTAGCGTTATAAAAAAAAAAGTGAATGGCGCGCCCTTTTAGTACTTGTAACATTTTGTCAATATAATCCAAAAAACAGACTAATATAATTATCCAACTTATTCAGAGGACGGCTTAGAGTCATAATCTCAGTAATTAAGTGGCCCAATTACCGGTGGAAAGTGCACGACATTGATCTCAAAGCAGAGGATCAAAGATACCCAAAGGGTGATACAAGCTAGCGGGCCAATTACCACACAAGTGCCTGTGCCAAAGAGTCCGTAGCAAATTGCTGATGCAGATGTGCCAAGTCCAGTTCAAGCGGGTTGCGGATTTTGTGAGAACTGCATTCACTTCGTTCTCCTGAACAGTTCAGATTTTACATTACACTATAAACGATTCTTCGGTGCTAGAATTCTTGTCAAATATTTTGTAGCCATTAAGTCGACCGACACTACACATTAACGAACGAAGAGGTCAATGAAAGTTCTAACAAAACTCCAGAGCTTTCATTTATTTTCTCTCTCCCTCTCAATAGTTGAACGCATTTTTTGAGGCGTCTTTTATTGAACCAGGTTACTCATGAGTATTGTTCAATTCCGTGCACTATCCGAAATTCACCCTGTTAGGAGACGTTTCCTGAGAGTCATCACTGAACGTGTACGGCTGACAAGACATGACCAGCTTCACTATTCTTACTTCCACAGCACGGCCAAAAGACCGAAGAAAACCCGATTCGGAGATTTCGGAAACAATTACGAAGCAATTTATCTCATCTAAAATAGCCAGCCGGCAACAGCCAGGCGGCGCCAGCAGAGTGAGAAGCCACGGTTATACCCTGTCTCGTTGTAACTTGACAAAGAGTGGACGATATTGGAGCATGACGCCGCGAAGAGCCTTCTTCGCAGTAAATGCGATTGGCGGGCCAAGCAGAACGTAGTCGCGATCCGATGGGCCAGCCAGGGCCGTAGTTTCGGCCGTACTGTCATGTTATGTGATCAAGGCTTTCTAACCTAGCCAGTAATTACTTGCTTCAGACCATAGGCTAAGCGGCGCCACCAGAGTCATAGCTAACGTTTGAACAATGCAGCACCCACTCACTGGCATACCCAATGTTTCTTGCTTCAGTCGCCAGATAGGGCCAAACCAAACAGCATTGTAGGTTTATTACAAGAACGTGACATATCTGGTGAATCGTGCTAAATATGCCAGAATGATATCTCAATTTTGCCACGACGAACGAATTGGTGATTTATTTACCTCTACACAAAACACGCAAAAAACACAACACACAAAATAACATTGGGCACGCATTTATGCTCAGCACGCATAACCAGCACAAACAGCCTGCAGTTAGCAGCCATGGTACGTGGTAGCAACGACGCGTTAGAATCTGGCTGATCCTTCTGTAGATGCCGGTGGTCAAAGTTTGCACGGTGCTACACACCTTTCCGGCGCTTATCACCAAGACGAAAAAAGTTGTGTCACAAGGTTGTGCGTTGATTGCGTCTGATATTTTACGGTGGAAAAGCTACTGCGCATATTCTAAACGCGTTCGCACAGCCAGTAGACGAAGACGGCAATTCGCAGAATGAGATTATTTGAATGGTATATTCGACTGCCATGGACACCGACAGTTTAAGACACGCAGAACGTGAAGCGTTAGGAGCACCTTATTATCGGTGCGAGGCCGCCGAGAATGTTGCATAAGCCGATAAGAACGTCGAAGAACGATGCGCGAAGCAAGATGCAAGAAGCGCTGGAATAATGAGCCAGCACCTGCGACTTCTAGCTCTTAGTGACAATCCCCTACGTTCAGTGATTATCCTCGCGGTTGATGCGCATCGACACCGGCAGGTAGTAAATTATGACCTCTCAGTGCGCTGTGTGAGTTTCCGTGCAGCGGCGCGTCAACACACGCGGCCACCGAACCTTCCCGTCCTTGCAAAGAAGACAACACTCGCAATCGTGAGCGAGGGTGTTTTCATAATTGGTCGTAGTTGGCGGAAGGCTCCCGATTCCGGAGCGTAACTTTGACCTTGCATGCGCGAAATAAGCCTGCGAACGACCACAAAGGCCCTTCCGAGCCGCGCGTAAGCATGTTTCCTTTAATGCGACCTACAATGAGCCGTCGAGACACGCCACACGATCTGAATGCCAAAGTAGGACTGCCGGCCCTGCGCCGCTGCCGCGAGTGCCGCCAGGCCAGCCGAGGAAGTTAGAAATGCCAGATTGAGCAAACAAAAGAATCGCTGCACGTCGCCGTCCTCTTGTCTACTTTCCGGGGGGTTGAAGGGTCAAGGACTCTCTACGTAAGTAGAGCTTAGCCACAGGCGAATGAGAATAGTGGAAATTAAGTTGACGAAGGATTATACGTTTTTCCTGCTCTAGTAATCGTGAGGTTTTTAACACTGACGTCGTCGCGGAGAGTTCGCAGTTGCCTCTTTGTGATTGAACGCTAAGGCTGGAGTTTAACACTTGTTAACAGGGATTTCATGTTTTATCTATGACAGTTTCTGATTTGCCTCGCAACCAGAGTCGTCTACAGTACGGGTAAAATGTTCGCGGGGCACCTCTTTGAAACAAACGTCCGAGTTAATCACCCCAAACGTTTACCCCCAACCCATCTAATGAAAACATAGATGTTTCCAATTTGTTAAAGCGCAGCCAAATAAGTTTACCTATTTTTTTTTTTTTTTCAAATATATAACTGTGCGTAAACCTCATGTTTAGTAACGCGCTGGGAAATTGTTGTTGGGTCAAAGGTCGCAGCCGTTAAGTACAAGGCGTATCCCATAATCAAAAACAGAATTTTTCTCACCGCAAAAATGAACTACGGATCGCCATACGCTCGTTCTCTGGTTCATACCAGATTCCGCAGTTTCAAAACCAACCGCCATCTTATCCAAAATATAAAAGTGACTTCCTGAAATCTTCAATGGTGAAATTGCGGCCAACAGAGCTCTCGAATACACGTGACTGAATGGCGAAGTTGCCAGAAACATGCAAAATTGGGACCCATTTTCCCCAAGAAATTTGCAAAAAATGTTGGAAATTTTTTTGATTGAGATAACGCGTATATTGTTGATAGGTTTTGGCATCTGGTTTGGACAGTTAGGGTATTCTCTAGTGGAAAATGAATGTTTGGCAATAAAAAAATTCCATTTGCTTTGAAAAGAAAAAAAACAACAGCAGTTTTTTGGGGCAGGACACGCTTCACACAGGGGAAATTGTAGGAGGCTGCTAATTGATTTGCTCAACAGAGGGCCGTTCACTTTATTTGCAAAGTGGATGTCTGCGACAGGCAACGCTTGAAATCAGAGAGCCTGTATTGTGCAATGGAAAGCACCGGTGCCGCAGCTTTGTGTCCCTGCTTTGTTCTCAACGAGTGATTGTTCGAACGTCGCCTCCATGTACGAGATGCGAGTCTCAAGAGCCGCTGACATCAGGCTTAATATATCAAGACGTAAGACATCAACTCTTTTTTTTATGAACTGCACTCACATCTCTTGCACTGTGACAGGATAGGTCATGACACCTCTCGGAGAAAAAGGCGTATTTTAACATACGTTATTTAAGCTTTAATGACACTACGACAGGCATGCTCAAAACATTATCTTATTTTAGTTAGGTTGTATTAAAAATATAATTTTAATGTGAGTACGTCTTAGTGATCGGAGGCACTCCGCGTGTTGCTATAACAAGAAGAAATGAGATAAGCTCTATGAGTATTTTAGAAAGTCAATTTTGTATGTTTACCTGGTAAGCAGCGGACGACTGAAAATTGTTTTGGTCTACCTCGTAACCCTTTGACGTGAAACCCAAATCTCGGTCACACGGCACGTAGTCCGCAGTGAGTGTTCGTGAAATTGAGACCACCTCGGCAGAGATTGCCACCCGCCAAGTGGGGATGCGTAACCCGGCGCACCGACTAGAAGCCACCGCACGAGGCGAACATAGAAAGTATACTCCTTATATTTAAAATATATTTAAGTACGCACCAATATACTTTATGTGTTGTCTATGTCCGAGAAAAGTCAAAATGAATACGCATTTCGCGTAATGTTTGAGGCTACAAAAACAACAACAAAGAACGCAAGAGCAGAAGGGACAAGGATATATCACCTACTGCTGCAAAGACAAATTCAAAAGAATGACCTGGGAGAAATGCCTGTATTCTGTTCGCCCCTAACCTGAGAATCCTGTAGAAGCTACACACTCTCAGGATCTATCAACCGCTTTCCTTTCGTCACCTGATTCTGTTTTGTTGCGCGTTGATATGAGCGGGAGCGTAGTCACGTGACAAAAGAAAAACGCATCACTGGTATGACGGGCACGAAGCTTCAACCGCATTATTAGGATGGGATGAACGAAGTATGTATCCGAATACCGGTGGCTTGGGTGTTTCCTTCTGGGAAGAGCATCATGATGATGTAAAAAGAAAAAAAAAACATAAGCTAAAAAAAATATCTTCGGCCTTTACCTTCCGCCACATTTCTTGCGACACTCTTAAAATGTGCAGGAGAGAGAAAAAAACAACTATAACAAAGCTTCTTCCAGGACTACATTGAAGACCTCACTTTGAAATATCCGTGCTTCTGTGCGCCTTTGAGCAAAATGATGTCAAGCAACAACCATTGATCTGTTTGGTGCGTACTCCTGTCGCGCGTCAAAGTGGCAAGCGACGGATGTAAAAGCAACACTGCGAAGAGAGAATTTCATTTATATAACTTAGAGCGAACAGCGGAATGTTCGACACATTCCCCAAGGAATGGTTAGGGCGTGTCGCGGCAATCACCTAAACCAGATAGGCAAGTGGCTCGTTCGAAGGAAGAAAGTAACTCATTAATCAGAGTTACAATCTTTTGCGAGGGACGTCGCCCGTTGCTTTATGTGTCCAGTGTCACACCAAGTGAATGGAATTCTATAATTATTGCAACTTGTTTTTCTAGTCTTGAAGGCCGTGATAGGTTTGTTTCGTGTTCTTCGAGTGCTAGAACTTGCTTCTGCAAAGGCGTTGACGCCACTGGTCGGTACCGAGTGCAAACGCTTCTAAACCGCCTGCTTTATTGTGAAGGTCACTTTAACGCCGGAAACGATGAGTTTCTTCCTTTAATCACCGGCGAAACCAGTTACTGCCCGACGAACACGTCTTTAGTCACAATTTTTAAGGGCATTAGATGCCGGTTAGAATTTACCTTTGTTGCTCGTAATCGACAAAACACGTACAAGTTTTTCTCTCTAAGTAATTTCACTTGAAAAAAAACAAAAAAAGAAGAACGAGCACCGTCTACCGCCTTAACTCGCAACCAGAACAAGCGGCCACGTGATCTGGTTCCCCGAATATATACATTCATATACACGTACTAGAGTTGAGAATGAACAGTGCGTGCAATGTGCATTCTCAACCCCGGACATTACCGTAACTAGACTATTCCGGTCAAAACAGACATTAGACCCGAGCTCTGACAGACGTTATACAGTATATATACAGAGCATGCCAGGTAACTTGAGCCAAGGTTTGAAACCATTTTGGTGTACTTAATAAGACGAAACCAAACGAATAAGTTCGTTCATCGTTCGGAGAAAGTCAGGATTTCTTTTTTGTATTTTCTCCAATTAGCTAATTAATTAAGATTAATTGATTAACTTTTGAAATATTCAATTTAGAACAAAAGTTACAGTGACAAAGTTGTAGAGCGTCCTCAGAAACATTCAATTCAGTGGTTTTTAACAAGAAACCTTAGCACTTTTTTAAGGGCTTCAAAAAAAA
Source organism: Ixodes persulcatus (assembly GCA_013358835.2). Taxonomy (NCBI): domain Eukaryota; kingdom Metazoa; phylum Arthropoda; class Arachnida; order Ixodida; family Ixodidae; genus Ixodes; species Ixodes persulcatus. Next base: position 676,021 of record JABSTQ010010167.1, on the reverse strand, counting down.
AAATAGCGAATTACGAAAAACAAAAACGCGTAACTTGCTCATGTGCATCTTGTATTGCAGCGCGTTCAGCCGTAGCTTGAAGAAACTAGGCCTGCATGCTGAATAGAGCACTGTTGACTGGGCACTGTTGACAAACTCGCGTTTTTTGTGCCTCTTTTTTATAAGTCGGGGCTTCTTTTTTTAAGCCTGTAAAAGCGAACCGTGTTAGAGGTTTCTTGATAACAACCACTGAGTTGGATGTTTGTGATGACTCTGAACAACTTCGTCATTGGAACGTTTGCTCTAAATTGAATATTTCAAAAATTCATTAACTAACCTTAATTGATTAGTTGATTGGGCAAAACACAAAAAATGGGCCTGAATTTCTCTAAAGAATTAACAAATGTATTCGCTTTGTTTCGAGTTAATAAAAGGCACCAACATATTTTTATACATTGGCTCAAGTTACGTGAAATACCCTGTATATATTAAAAAATTGCTAAAACTTTCTCATTGGGATTGAGCAGAGTAAGAACTGGAGAGCTTTATTTCAAAAATTTCACGCTTTTACGAAGTCAGCAACTTTTTTGTCGTAATTAGCAATCGAGGTAACCCCGACACCGTGCAGTTGTCTCATTTGACATATTTTCTCTGTGAGTGTTGAAGCAGTACCAGCCGGAGTAAAGGAGTTGCTCTACATTCGGTGCCACTCAAATTACACTACTCAGAACACGCTCCAGGGCACATCAACAACCTAATTGCATGTCTTTATTAAATAATGCCAAAATTAATCATCGATCAGGAGGAGATGCATTTGTGAAGCAGTTATTAGATTATTATTATTATTAGAACAATTATATAGAATTATTTATTCGCTTCGGGTTTCCTATGAATGCCATTCATCAGGTCGCCTGCATTTTTTTCCTTTAATTTTTGTCGGTGGTCTGCGCGAAAATGAGATTGTCTTTTGTGATCAATTCGCGATCGTTTTTCCACCTGATTCACTTTGCATTCTCAATCAGAAAGAGCTTCGGCACTACTCGGAGCAGTTTGTGCCGACACCTGTGAAGAAAAGAACGTAAATTATAAACTCATTTTGGACCTTTCGCTCAAATAATTTGCTTTATCATGTACGGGCTGTCTTCGCTCGGTGCTGATCAATACTGGTTTATGCACGTATGTGTCGATCCCTTCCCGCGCCACATAAGCTGGCATTTCACCTCCCAACCTTACAATACCAACTATAAAAAAAAAAAAAATTATGTTGAGTATCTGATAATGAAGTCTTAGACTATATCTCCGCCTTCATAATGGATTAATAAATCAAAGCATATAACGTCATAAGTCACAGTCAAAGGATGCTCAGAAAAGAAGCGATTTCTGGTGACAACGGCGTACATAGCCGGTGATAAGTATGCCACTATAATCAATAGCGAAATGGAACTGTATTACAGGGGTCACAGCATGATTGCATCTTCTTTGTTACAGAGGCGGCCTAAGGCGAAAGGTGTAGTTAGGTGCCCTAAAAGACCTTAGCCCCATCTTGGTTTACCACAAAAATACAAACCGAAAAAAACAAAACATACACACACATAATCGACATACATAAAGCTGCAAAAGTAAAGCACTACAAGAATATTACAAGTAACAACGTAATTCAGAGGAAAACACAAACATTTTAACAACCATCAGTCACATCTAGTTCACTATTGAAACCTAAACATGAAAAACAAAATAAAACTAATAGACAGTCCCAGCTATGAGTGCAATATCAAAATCAAAGCCTCTGAGGGAAACAACAATATGCACGTAGAGTTACAAAGGAGTAAATTAGAAAGGAATAAAATTAACTAAAAGTGTTACCAACCAAAGAACCAGGTAAAGGGCATATCACGATACTAAGCATTAATATGTGTGGAAACACTGTAAACAAAAATATATTTGTCACGAAGTAAATAAATAAAGGAAATTACTGCATTAGTCGATTTTGTTGACCGCATCTGAGACGCTAATAATTATAGGAATGATTTTATTCAACCCCTAATGAGGGGTTAAAAAGTGTGAGAGGGATAAAAGTTTTTTTATAGTATTCACCATATATAGATACACATACTAGTTACATTTCCGCGTGATTAACGCGTACATTTAGGCACTTATCACGACGTGGAACAAGCTTTTGCATATCCTCATCAAAGAAGGTCACCGCCTTGGTTGGCTGTCTGGCGTTAAAAGAGACCGTCAGTCGCCACAGACGTTCTTCCCTGACGCCCACTGTCAAGAACGTTTTTTCGTCCTTCCCGAAACTTCGTGTAATTTTCTGCATAGACATTACACGTCTCTGGTGATTGACGGTCGTTTAGACGCGGGATTGAATGACTGAGATCTCATAGGCGGAAACCTTCACAGTGAAGGGCATCCAAACGCTTGTGCCACGTCATGTTAAGTGCGTAAGTCTTTTGCGGGGATTACGTGCAGAAATAGCTGCAATAAAGTTTTCTGCTTCTAAAAAAAATATATATTGTGTTTACTTTTTATTTTGCTTACTTTGGAGACGCAAAGAGAAACAAGCTTGCTTGGAAGGCAACACTTTCCACATTATGAAACAATTTTCACGGCCACGTCGTCATCTTACGGTGTCGATAACTATATGCAAACATGTACTGCGCCAAATGGCGCCCAAAACGGTTGTTTTCTTCTCCAGAACACACTAGCTATGGGAGCTTATAAAAGAATGCCTTCAAAATGGCCGCTTGTGGGTGGCGCCGCAATTCACACACCTCTGTTCGAAGAGAGTCCTTGTTAGTGCCTCATTAGAGTCAGAAAGAAGCTGTCGCAATAGCGTTAATGTTTTAATGTTCGGGCCGAGCTACCTGTTTTTCCACCTTGAATAAAGGTGCAAATGTGATAAAGAAGGGAGTGAAAAAAAACAAAAAAACTAGCTGTATTTCCGTGTGCGACTTCGTGCCAAATTGTGCCGCTGCTCCGTGAAACCAAGATGTCGACACAAAAAAAAAGAAAAAAAGAAAGGGAACTTTTGCCGCCGATTTTATGCCGTCCACACCCATCCCACCAGAACCTTTTTATGCACAAATAGTTGTTCTGCTGCGTGCTATCTTGCAATCGAGTCGTGCGATACCCGTAAAACACACCAGGTTAAAAGTCGAACTTCAATAATAATAAATAAACAAAACGCTGCCACGCATTTGTTTTTATAATTTTGAAACATTGAAGGTGTTGGGTTGTGTTCCGCCTTCTTTTATTGATATTTTCTCGTGGATTCTTCAGTGAGTGCTGCCTTACCCATCGGTGTAACGAAAGTCACTGACAGAGGGAAAAGTACAGGTCGTGTCATTCGAACGCCCGGCCTTTAGCACGGGCTTAATATGCCTTCCGTCGTGGTTTGACTACGCGCGCGCTCCCGAGGTGCATGGACCGCGGAAGCGTCGTCGAAGGAAGGAACCTCGCGCTGGAGGCCAGGCAGTCGAGGTTTTTTTCTCCCTGGCATTCTCTCATTGTTAGTCACCATAAAATTGTCTCAATCATCTGATTTGTTATTTCGCACGCGCAATCATTATTTTTGGCGAGCTCAACTCAGGAAGTGACACGTCTTCTTAGTGGTGGAACAAATTTTCATCGCTAGACTGAGCCACTAATACCAGTCGCAGCCAAGTGGAATGGCGAAGCGAAGTAAAGTGCTGACACATGCCATGTACAGTGATGCGATTTCTGCGCCATTGGAGCCAAACCATGCCGAGGTGCTTACTCTGCTAGGTCGTGCTACATTTCGCGAAAAACATATGAGGTATTTCTTGCCTCTACGTAACGCCAAAACTTCGTTTAACTTTATTAATTCTGAAAATATAATAGCGCAGACCCCGCTACGTTGCCAATTCGATATGGTAAACTTGCGCGTATGTTCAGAGCTTTCAATTATTGCCTCAAACACCGTACTTTCTGATTTGTTTCAATTAAACACTGACAGTATTTGGAAGTTTCGAAATATTTCTCATGCTCGTGATCCGTTCTAGCACTTCAGTGAGCTTCGTTCAGTGCACTTCTCACCGCGCACCGGTGTACTGCAGTGAAGCGACAACCTCGAAGTAGGGACTATGATTCTAAGTGCCTTCCCTCTCAACACTCGCGTGTTGAGAGGGAATGACTCCTTCACAGCGGGACGTTACAAACGCAAGTGCCAAGCATATTAAAAAAAAAGTATAATAAAAGCCTGTTGAGTGCTGATGTAACAAGCGTATCTTGCAGTAAAATGTTTGAATAAAGCCGACTAGTCTGTACGATAGGTTGTTATCGTTTCGAAATATAATTTTTTTTCTTCAAATGAGTACTCTCATGCCTGCGCGTCTACTTACCCACAAAACACTCAAATAGCCAATCTCTGCGATCGACGAAATCAGCTCAGCGGATGATGAGGCGGAACATCCGTTTAGACCACAGAATTAAGTCTGCGCCGTGGCATTACGCAATGCAAGCATGACGCTTTTGCATTGCGTAATGCCACACTGCAGACTTCATTCTAGGTCTAAACGGATGTTCAGCCTCATCATTCGCTGAGCTGATTTCCTAGATCGGAGAGATTGGCTCTTTGAGTCTTTTGCGGGTAAATGGACGCGCAGGCATTTCTTAGAGTGTGGTTAAGTTGTTGCTCCTCCCAGTGTTGTGGGAGGCAGGTTCTGCTCCGATGGCATGGAGCGTGGTGGCATGGACGACGCTGAGTGACAGGTCAACTCGCTGTTAGCATTTGACTATGTACATTTATTTACATAAACCAGTTACCACTCCCGACTTCGGTGGCCATCCTTCCGTCTCCGCAGTCTCATCCAAAGTCCCGAAACATCCTCCCCGTTCTTTTCTTTAAAATTCAACCTTACTCTTTCTTACGGACCATGCGATGGATTAGTTCAAATCTACCTTATTTACCTTGACTGGACCAGTCAAGGTAAAGGCATCCAATTACTACTACTACGAACTCCACCTACACTAAAAGTTCCCAAACGTTTGCACCTTTCCTTAATTCCAAGCGACAGAGAGGCGCCCGACTAGGCTCTCCGTAGTGTCTCCTACGCTAGACAAAAAACAGGAAAGAAAACGTCGGGGAGACTTTCTGATCTTCGTGGCGAGCCACGTCAATCTCCGGGCACTCCCCGCGTCACCCCTTGCCCCCCAAGTTCACACCACCGCCGCTAAAGTGGTTGCAAAGGAATATAAAAAAACAGCGTTTCGGAACTTAACTTGAGTAAGGATAATTATTGGCATTGGAAAATATATAAGCTCTATAGGTTCAATTGTTAACTCAACTCTACTCTTTAGTTATCGCCTTTATACCGGTTCAATCTGTTTTACGGCACAGTGAACAGAGTAAATTAAACATATAGTAATATCTCGTTAATATTGTCCTCGTTAATATGGATACCCCGTTATATGGATACCATTTTCGGGGACAAACTGGGGAAATACATTAATTTTTTGTCTCGTTATTATAAACGACTCATTATGGACGACTTTCTTTTTTTTTGTGTGTGTGTGGGGGGGGGGGGGGGGGGGGGGGGCGGGGGGGCGCGGAGGTGTCCACATTAACGAAACATAACTGTGTAAGGTGAAGTGGATGGAGGCTTAGAGATAACCTTAACCTGTTTGACTGAAATGTTTAAAAGAAGGAATATTTATCATTCAAATGCCAATGTGTGTTTTCATGAAGTTCGACGTACAAAACATATTGATTTTTATAATACAATGGCCACCGCTATATTTTATTTTAAATGAGAATTGCAGTTTACTTACAATTGTTCTGATCTTGAACGATACAAAAATGTTGGTGTTTAAAAGGTTCATATTCCAACATCGTTATACTGGAATTAACTGTATTCGCTGGCAAGGTGAGAACGGCAGCGAGGAGCTACTGTTATCCGGCCTCCGTAGCGAGCTTCATAGCTTCGGCAACGCTTCTGCCTCCCGTGACCTTGGAGCGCGCGCGCTAAACCAAAACACTGCGGAAGGGATGGAGCTCGTGATGGAGGTCGGGCCTTTCGAAGGACACCCTACCATTATCGCTCTTTCAGGAACTACATTATGCTTACCTTTATTCCGTACCTAAAATAGCGATCCTGAGAAGTTTATACCATGCCCTTCATCACTCGGCCACTTTTTGCCGTGCTTGGTGCTTCTACACCCAACTAAACATCTTGTTCTGTGTTTGAGGGAATTAAACCGCCCGTGCAGCTTATACTAGCAACAGGTTGCACGGAAGTGGGAAAGCAAAGTAGACATAGTATTTTAGTTGAACAGGCCAACGCATGAATATGAAAATGATATTCGCAGTGATTGGAGTAACATTAAGTGCGCTCAATATATTTTTGCTTCTCCAAAATGAATGTTTGGTTTCCCCAAGAGGTGTTCCAAATTGAATCAGACCAATCCCAGAGCCGTATATGTAGAGAGTTTGGCCATTCGTTGGGAAGTATAGGAGACAAATGAGGAGGCGCCATTGGCCGAAAGCGGGCTGGGCGTGTTCTAGGGCGTCTTCCCAAATTCGAATGTGGCCAACCAGAAGCCGGAAATAATACCCTGGCGGTGGTCGCGAAAAACAAACCTGATAAGTGCGTCAGAGTAACTCTCGGAGACTGAAAATATGGTGCACGTGATGTTTCAATCATGGTCATCAAAAATCATGGTGAAAGAGTGTGACTAGCGAAACGATCGATATAATCCGTACGCCAAGCGCCGAGGGCTGGGAATCTGCGATCCGAGCGGTCACACCGTATCCGAGCAAAACAGAGTTGAGCGACGCGTTTGTTTCTTACATCTGTTGCATGATCATGATCTAAACATCACGCGTACCCTATTTTCAACAGTAAACGGTTACTACACTTCACTCTTACGCGCTTATTAGAACCCTATACCAACATGTCCCTTGGACCAAAACAGTTTCTCTCTATTACCGCTAGGGGATTCTTTCAGGCTTCTGGTTGGCCAAGGGAGCATGTCTAGCCCACTTTCTGCGTCTGGTGAACGCCCTGGCTCTGCCCGCGCCTCCGATTGACCAAACTCTCTGTATACACGGCTCTGATCAATCCCATCACAGTCTATATCTCCAGCGTATCAATATTTCCTTTTTAAAAAGTAAGGCTCATCTGTTGTCCATTGCTGTGTTTTGTAGGTGGCGATAGTACAACGAAATAGCATAAATCACGCATTTTCAATTGTGTGAGTTAAAGCGATCTTAAATGGTCACTTTGTGATAATGAGGTTTCCCTCGCTTCATAATGATTTTGCTGACGCTTTGGTTTTTTTTTTGTTTTTTTGAAGACATGCACTGTGTGATGTCATCATTAGTGTGTCAAGTTCTGCCCTAAACAGCATAGGTATAAAGGCATTTCTGAATCGCGTCTTTCATGAGTGAGAGCAACCTCAGGTCTAAAGCCGCGTCCTCACGATGCTTGTTTTTTAGAGCAATGTACGAAGTATTGCAATATTTACAAGAACCTATGGTGCAGACTATGATAAGAACTCTTCAGTTTTTAGCCTCGGCAAGCAAAAAAGTCACCGTGAAGCGCATCAGCAATTAGAATATCACCTCTCGAACCCCCTTTCACAGCCTAATGGTTTCACAACCAGCAACTAAAAATTGATTCCATGGACTCAAATAAATTGTGGCATATGTCTTCATAGCTCTCGAACTTCGTTTCTTGGGGGTTGATGTACAGTTCTAATATCGTGCCAAACAACATTGAATTAAAAGACTTCCAAGTAAGCTTATTCGGGGTTCAGAGTCGAGTCTGCAGTTTTAGGGCAGGGTTCGTAAGCACGAGTAGTCAAAACCAATCGATCGAATTTCTGTAATATTGGTCTGTTCAATAAAAAAACAAAAGTCAATTGCTCGCTTGATTTTACCTTCAGCGAAGTTCTAGCATATTATATCGCAATGATAATCGTCCTCGAAATTCCACACCACCGTTTTATATAGGCCATCTGAGGCTTGTGATCAGGGCCGGATTAAGGTACGGGCTAAGGGGGCTGCAGCCCAGGGCCCCCGACTCTCTGGGGGCCCCCATGACGGAAGGTTAAATGACGCAGCTCGTAGAAAAAAAAAAACGAAAAAAAAACGAAACCTAAAAATATTTTGGAAAGCGATGTTGCTTTGCCGCAGCCTTCGAGAAGAGGGATATACAAAGATAATGGCGATATCAGCGAGGCCAAACGCGCACTTCGCGTAGCACACTCCTATCCCTGTACAAAGCCGGCCCTTTGGGTGGGTGACAGGCACCTTAAGGCCCGTTCACACTCTTGCGACCTCTTAAACCTGGGTTCCTTAGAACTTCTTAAACCAGAGGACACGCTGGCATTGTGGCGCCATCTATGCGGTGACCCTGGAACTGAATTTCACAAGAGCAAAGGTTTTGCGGGATTTCCGAGGTCAAATGTGCGTAATACCCATAGAAAGGCTCGTTTATAACATTGACAAAAGCTTTTCGAGCCAAGAAAGAAAGGATAATGCGCGAGAGAAATAAAAAAATATGCCGGACCGCCGAGTTTACACTGCTACCCAATAGATGGCGCCAGTGTGTCCTCTGGTTTAAGAAGTTTTAAGCAACCCAGGTTTAAGAGGTCGCAAGAGTGTGAACGGGCCTTTAGGGTGCTTGTCCGTTTTCGTTTGAAAGCGGCTTCGAGCAAACGAAGAAAACACGCGAGGGGCCCCACGATCTGGAGTTTTTCGCTCCTCTTTTTTTTTTTTTTTGTCAGGAAGGGAAATGTCATAAACACCTCCCCCTTCACCCTACTCGGGCTCATGTCTCGTGCGCGAAAACACGTGTTTTTGAGCAGCGCTTACACTTTGAAAGTGCGGCCTTCGACGCTGCTGGGGAAGGAAACAAAGCTGCATGCCGCCTCCGCGGTGGTCTTGCCGGAGTGCTCCCTAGTTGAAACTAGACGGGAATGGTAAATGTTTTTGTATTTTGAGGCTTTTTCTATTGATTAAAAAATAAAGGAAACTGCAGTATTTCCCAGGTTCATTGCCTTAACCAGACATCATTATCATCATCATCGTCGCCATCATCATCATCTTTAAGGCCCCTGAAGCGTCCTTAGCCCAGGGCCCCGAAATGCCTTAATCCGGCTCTGCTTGTGATGAGCCAATGCGGGTAAAATTATGTGGATTAGACAAGGTTACTAAATAAAAAGTAAAAAAGACCTCTAGGTGCAATTAATACAGATTAGAACAACGAAGCTCGTAAGTTATTTTCGAAGCAAGTACGATACCTTCTTTTGTTTCACACATAGCCATGAAATTTCTTATTGGCAAAGTAGCAAGGTTTGTAGACGTTGAATACTGTTTCTGCTAGTATATTATAAAATATGTGTTGTGAATGCGAAACCATTAATGTCCGCTCCCTTAGTTCGTCTGTAGTGTGATGGCGTGGACGGCCACGTTTCGCTACTGCCGAGGTTGCGGCCGCCAACAAAATATAGATGCCTCAGGCGCCGCAATGTTCCTCGGCGCCGAGAGGAGCAGAAGTTGCCACAGCGCCGCGCAGACCAAGCAAGAACCCCCCCGCCCCGCCGCCCCCGCCCCCGGTCCGGCCACGCCTGACACGAGAACGGCGGCCGTCTCCCTTTTACCGACGGGCGGGCCGCAGCGCTATGGAGAGTGTTTCTCTGTGCGGTAGTGTTCCTTGCAACTATGGCGCGTGGCAGCCAATGGGAATTTAAGTCTCCATTCGGCGCCGTTTTTTTAGGATTGATCAGTTTTTTTGCAGCTTGAACGCTGATAATGTCGTTTCGCTCCATGTGCAGGTAATGAATGCTTTTGCGTTAAAAAAACATAAGCAGCTGCACACACTTTTGCGGGAAATCACTCTTGACGGGTCTTTGAATCCCTTGTTTTCGAACGAACACATTAATGGGATGCACCTTTTAGCAACCCTAATTTCGTGACGTTCACTGAACCGCTGCAAGTACCCTTGATATTAGTCTAGGGTGGACTTATTGAGCCTTCTATTATTACCGAGTAATGTTCATTCTCGAATAGACAACACTATTTTTGTTGCCTTATTTGTTATATATTGTTTCGCTGAGTATCATGCAATGCCTTAATTTTTCTTAAAGTCTGACGGTATTGTTGAAGTGACATTTGCGAAGCGAGTTCTATATTACATGGCATCCCAGTTTCGCGTGAATTATATTTAATGACACAAAAATATTAAATAAATTTTCAATCACACCAACACACTTTACTTTGAAGTTATCAAGTTTAACTGGAAAATATTTTATTACAATTAAATTCCACGTAAAATGGAAGCTCAATTTTCTAAGAATAGACACTTACATTTGCGTTAACCCATAGAGTAGGTGAATCGATTATATTTATATCTTATAAATATTCCCGAAACAATATTTTAAACGGCGAGTTTATACCCCCTTGTAACGCTCCATATTGTGGCTGGTTACCAACACCAGCCTTCCAAAATAGTTTCTTCATTTTATATTTAGTCTCTATATGAGCTGCTGCATAGCTAAATTATGGGACACTCGGAAAATGCTCAAGTGAACTCTATCACTATGATAAAATAAATTAATACAAAATAGACACCGCCCACTCACAATGTTCCATCGAAGACATGTTTTGTTTTCTCTTCGATGACACTATCATCAGAAGCCAAGGTTTCTAAAAAAACTAAGAGACTTGCGTGCGATGTTCATCTGGAAAAACGTTGTTGAATCTTGTGTTCAGCAAAACGGGGGGGAGGGGGGGGGGGGGGGTTCCGCGTTCTGACAAGCCAGTAAGACAGGGGAACTGCGAAATGAATTGCGCATGCACGCCTGTCACACCCACGCTAAACGTCTGCGTGATTAATTCCTTCCTCGCACAACTGCCTCCTCTTTCAGCGGTGGTAGGATGATTAATACTTCCAATTACTTAGCGGACAATTCACGGTCTTGTGACAGGCGACGGAACGAGCAAGTGTCCACGATTAAATCGTCCAGAACCTCGAAGGCAGATTATATTACGGAGAATAGGGTTTCCACACTGGAGATTTGGCGAATCAGCAAGAAACAGATTCAACATGGATCCGCCGCAAACCAAAACCCTACACGCCGAACCTATCTTCCTCTTTATTTTAATATTTTTATCAGAAGGGTATTTTCAAGCCTCTAAGCCCGGAAATATCCTTTTAGAAAGACAATTAGCGAGACAAATTCACTTAAGAACGCAGACCTTATTCTTCAACCATTCATTTCAACTCTAAATTTATTTCTGCAGTAAGGCGACAAGCATCGGATTCTTGGAAAGAAAATAATTTATTATCCTTCTCTTTTTTCCCATTTAGTCTATTTGGCTTCAGATCCATCATTAGAGCCAAAAATCATTTTTGGCATATTTCCTGATTGGTGTTTCACACTGCCAAAAAGCGAACAAAAGAGCACGTAACCACAGAGTCAAGAGCTGGCGTAGTTTCGAGTATTGTACTTTCGTATCGTTCTCAAGCAGTAATGTAAACTTCATGCAATCAAATGAATTGATAATAATACAAATATATTTAATTAGTGACAGTAAGTCTGAAAACATAAATGAAAGGCCGATGACCTTAAAGATATACATCATAAATAAATGCACCCGCAAATTATCTGAAAGATGCTCCGCAAATCTTTTTCGGCGTTTTTATCCTCGATAGGCTCCAATTAGATTTGGGAAAACTTTAAATAACTATGCGTTCCTGTCAGATATATAACTTCTTAGACATATAAAAATATGTCATTGCCTCTTTTATGTGATGAAGAGCGATTTTCTGTGTATGTGTGCTGGATAAAAACAAGGTATACAAAGGGACGTCTGGCGGAACTATGACGATTCCGCAAGCAGACCGTCAGAAAGTGACCAGTTAAGTAGCTGGCATGTCGAGAAGAGTATGCAATACTATTTTGTTATATTTAAAAAACAAAACGTTAATAATTAGCGAGGGTGATGCTTCTTTGTAAATTGAATTGACCGGCATCTTGTCGAGAACAAACCTCAACAGCCAGGCTATGACAATTTATAGTGCATACGAAAATTGTACACATGGGTAGACGCTATTTTAGGCCAGGTTCGATTTCAGTACGAAGGGTCCTGCAAATTAGAGCGAACAATTTGGATCACTCCTTTGTTTATGATTCTTCGCCTGCATCACGGTGCTGAGCGTAAACAATTTTGGTTACGAAAACCACCGTTGTGATTGCCGCTCAGTGTTTCCATAAAAATTAGACTGATAAGGGCGTCCTAAAAGTTTAGTGACATTTTGAAAACTGTGCTGCTATTAGCAAAGTTGCGTCGTCATTATATACAGGGTGACACCGTAAGGACTAACACATTTGGCACGCTTTGCAAGATTTGAATTCAAAACGTACATGACTAAAATTGGGGACGCGAACCTATATTCGTGAGAAGTTTTAGGACAATTTGTTTTTCACAGCTCAAGTCAGAGATGGTAAAATATTAAAAATAGAGCATAAAGGGACGCTGTACATTTCCTATGCCGTATACCGGATATTCTTCGTTTTCACACTGGTTTGTAAGCTTGCTCCCAGGTGGGCCTTGTTCATGTATTTCGTTAAAAGTATTAATAATCTCGATTATCTTGCTCTTCACCAGCCTCTGCCATGGGTGTTTAGCGTTTTTGCATTCAGCAAGCCACCGGGAAGCGAGCTCATAAAGCTGAGTGCAGACGACAATTAGGCTAGCTGGTATAGGGCATTGCAAATACACGGCCTCCAATTTTGCTTTATTTCTAATAGTTCACTACCTCAAACTTGAGCTCTAAAAATATGGGCATACATCTTCTTGCTCAGATTTGTTCGAGTACCAAAGTTTAGGTATGTACGTTTGGAATTCGAATTTCGTAAAGCGTGCCAAATGTGTTGGTCCTTACGGCCGCACCCTGTATATTGTAACGCTGATTTCGTAAACAATATATCATTATATATATGGCGACGATGTATTTATTCTGTGTGTTTATGCACTGCAATTAATTTCTTAGTTTAAAAGCACAACTACGATTCAGCTTTTAATATTGCGATGCAAAGTTGTACCAATCACGGGTATTTTAGGCGACCTACCAGACTTAGTGAGAACCTTTCGGTTCAGATAAAATATAAGTGACTGATGTAACCAAAGCAATTTAGAGTCGTATAAACATGACGTATGGTATGTTAATCTAAATTTTGTTTTACTGCTGCATGGAAATTAAATAAAGCAATTTCTTTTTTATGGTGCCTGAGAACGAAAGTGGATTTTACAAACTATAAACAAGCTATATAGTTACCGGTTTCACGGCAAAAATAGTGCCTATGGCCAAAATAACGCCCAAAATGTATTCTAAATCTATCGGTTCAAACCGATTTGAATCGTTATTTTTGATCTCTGGAACTGAACCGAGTGCCGTGAGCCTGAACGTGAACCGAACCGATAAAAATTCCGGTTCGACACTTCGGTCGAGAGAGCGGTGTAGAATCGGGGAAATGGGATAAACGTCGTTGAAGATAGGGACAGGAAAATTCTCCAATACCGGTAAGCGCGAATATCATTTTTTTTCGCGTGCATCTACTGAAAAAGTAAAGATGAATTGCCTCAAAGCATGCAATTACTTCAGCAAAAGGTGCAATCAGTTTATGAAATATTTGAATTCTAATATATTTTCTAATATTATAATATGGCAAAAAAAAAGGATACGAAACCGCTGCAGCTTTTAGATTGATTTTTAAATACAGAAATGTGCGTTAAAACGAGAATATATATTATGTAATAACAGTCTGTCTCGACAAAACACTAGCGTAAATAATGCCTCGTTTGTTATTTTAGCTAATTGTTTGTTAATCTCTTAAGCTTTGTGACTAGAAACAAACAAAAATGAATAATTTTCTACGCGCTTCAAGTGATGTTTCTATATCCTATTGATGTTATATACCTCTCCATTATACTTGTATGTTATCTCTAAAGCGTGAAGCATGTTTAAGACCACAGGCTAGTGGATTTAAAGGTGAATGTCTTAGACAGAATTATATCTCTTTGACGTAGTGCCCTAACTATATATCTCCATGTACCAGAGAAACCAGATGTAGTTCTAAACATGCTTAGATTTGTATTTTTCAGCAAATGCGAAAAATAATCAGATATTTGTCTAGATATGCAGCTCGCCACGAGATAAGATACATATAGTTCACAAATAGTACACTTATAATCACCAAACAAACCTTGTGCAGATTTTTGGTGAAATATATTACGTATAGACGTAATGATCGCTATAACCGGACTAGCTTCAAAGCACGTTTCCGGTGCATACAATAAACATATATTTCGCAGATGTTACATTATCTTCTTGCTTTCAGCCATAATCTGCCCTTAGGTTTGCACCTGCTCTTGCTTATTCGCGACTCCAGCGACCTATAGGGGTTCGCCACCACCAAACAAACATGGCGGCTGGGAACAGGTCGCGTCGGATCGGCGGGGCCGCCTGAACTGGTGGCGCATTCAATTTAGCAGATTTTCTTTTGTATGATGTCCTATTTGATAGGTATTTGAACTGCGACGGTTAAGTGTAGCCGGTGCACATAAACTTGCAGAGCATAGTTCTGTTTTGTCGGTGCTTTTTGTTCTTTTCGTGTCAAACTTTTGTTTCGGAGATTTCGTTCAAAACCAAAACTATGGGCTCTGGAGAGACGGTAATAGACTCTTATCAGTTTTGATCAAATAAGGAAAGCGGCGATGACTACAGAATTGTTTCACCGAGGGTAATGTTCAGCGAACTCGCATGCCTTGACCATGCGACTTATCTCTCCGGGAAATCGAGCTTTTGTGCGTATCCGCGTTAAAGAAACAGCTCCAGTCGTGTGCTCAATCAAAAACAGAGGCAGCAGGAAAATTATGAAAATTAAGCAAGCGCTTCTTGAGCCAAGCAGCATGTTAATCCGCTGGCGCCCCACGAAACAGCTGATACTCGTATTTCAATTCAGGTTTTAGTAGCAATCGAGAAGTCTTTTTGAAGAATATGCCGGTTATGTATTATATTACGTACTATAACTCCAACTAAAGTGATATTGGTATATCCTACGGGTTGAAAATGTGAGCTTAGTTGACTAGCTATTAGGTGAACTGCTGAATAAAAGTATATTTGACAGACAGAAAGATACTACTTAAACTCAGCCCAATGGTTCTAGCCGGCAGCACGGAGACCCATGCGGACAAACTGAAGAGAGTCTTCATCGGAGATTCACGCAGAACCTCTCTGCATTGAACTTGACTTTGAATCCCGAACGGAGAAACTGAGTATTTTTGTGGCCGGACAACCTGAGCCATGTAGACGTAGACGTAGGTGCTGGCTTCGACGGGGTATAATTTAAATATTGGAAGCGCAATAGATCATATATAATGTCGTGACAGCTTCTAACCTGGCGGGACGCGTCCCCCACCTTTCGAAAGCACACAATTTCCATCATTAATCGTATGCAGCGAGCAGGGTTTCCGGAATCAAGTCATTGCGAAATCAACCCAACTCCTTCGGCGTGGTCCAGAGGCTTTTTCGGCGAAAAGCAGCCAAGTGAATAGCCAACGCACCGACCGGCGTGGGTGGCTTAATCTTGAAGCTAATCGGACACAACCAAGCTAAAAAAAGCAGCTATCGAACCTTCCCATTCACTTGACTGCAACATTGGTGTTCCCTCCAGTGAAAAACCTCGCCTGTCGTCCTTAGTCCACGGTTCTACATCTTTATAAGAAAACCACTTATCAGTTACCATGTAGTCGTCACTTTTATTGTGATTTGAGACATACAAGAAATCAAGACGTTTTTCCGTGATTCCTCCCTATCCAAGAAATCGAAAGCTCGCGACCCTGTGTTGTGGAGTAAACGGTCTTTCAAACACGTGATGGAAGGGAACAATCTACTGAGGCTTCACCACACTAATGAACACTCAGGCAAACTTAAGAAATGTTCGAACCTCCGTAAAATTACATTGTTCGCCACCGCGCCGACAACGCGTGTCCGCGAAAGCCGCCAGGGACGCGGAGTGGCGCAAAGCGACCTGTTCCGGCTGGTTCCCGGTTTTCCCGCTTGGTGACGTCCGTTTGCTCGAGTCGCGAATACCTTGGCCAGAGGTTAATCACAATGATCCTGATGTATACCTTAGGCACCATTCGCCGTAGAAAAAGCTCAATCTACTGGTTTTTAAATTGAAAAAAAAAAGTGAGTCTAGGTTCCGTCTGCAAGGGTTCTTATTTGTTTCGAATATCGAATACGCTCAATATTAGGATTTTGAGTTGAAATACATGTAGTGTTTTGTACTGGTCCGCCATATAGTGTAAAACGTGCATTCTCGGGTAAGTGTCTCGCTAAAAATGTGATTATTATTATCTTTTTTTTTTTAATTTCCATGCCGATTGAGATATAGCGCATCCATCCTGCCGTCATGACGATCGAACTGACCACTCAGATGCCATTCCGCGCAGGTCCTGAGCTAATTCTAGCTGACACAAAAACCACTGAAAACGCTATATATCGGGTCTCAGAACTCATGCACGGTGAAGGCTACGTTCCTCTGAAATAGCGGAGCCTTTGCACAGGAAGTACCAATTATGATGATATTTACCCAGTACGCCCAGGAATGCAGCACAACATATTCGAAAACGTCACCGAATGTTGCCGCTTCAAACAAAACGAAGTTAGAACGTCTTACCAACTTTCTTTTGTCAGCTTTCCGCATCCGCTGGTCATTCTTGTTGCACTCGAAGGAGGTTCGACGAGGCACTCCATGTCCTTACTCTCCTTAGGCGACAATGGAATAGCGATGATCTCTAAACGAGCTCTGGTAATTGCACAAATGAAATGTGACTCCGGCGTTTTTTCGACGCACACAGCTGTCGTGCGAGAACAGGACAGTAACCTGTGCGCGCTGATTAATTGCACCCCCATATTAGCGCACGCTAAGTGGTGCGTCGTAAATTGAAAATGCTAACGATGGTATTGGCGCCGCGCTGATTCGTAAACACAACACGATCTCCCCAGTCGCAGCCCCTTGCTTCTCAATGTGCTCCTACAATTTGGCGACGTTAAATGAATTCCTAAAGAGGTTTTCACTAACGTTTAGACGGCTGAAGCAGCTGTTGTTGATTTAGCGCTCTCGACGACCCCTGACAGTCTCGCGTTGTTTACATTGGTCGTCCGGCCAACGCGCTTTTCGACCCGGCAGGGCTAAACTACTTTCGCACTTAAAACGTTTGTCCATCTAGAAGCTTGTTCTAGGATCATTTGTCTCACGCGTTGTTATTGGAGGCGAGTTTGCATATTCTCTGTATTTTAGTGCACGTTCGGACGAGCGACAGATGTTTATTGCTCGATGCTATAAGGACAGGCATGGACGTTCTCGAAATGTTTGCTTGTGTTCCAGGACTTCCAGTAAATCCTATACATTCCTGTGCCGATCAAGGAATAAACGTCATTTTTGTGTGTGTGTGTGTGCTCGAATGCGTGTGCGCGATAGTCTGTGTTTGTTTATTTGTGCGTGTGTGCGTGCGTGGTGCGCGCTTGTGTGTGTGTGTGGGGGGGGGGGGGGAGGGTTGTAGTCAAGATGCTGAGCTTGTCACGCAACAGGAGGATTGGGTCGGATAATTTCAGTTGACTCTGGCCAGTCATACAAAAAACCTCTGAACGCAAAGCTGACCTAAGTTATATTCGTTAGAAACGGAGGGAAAAGAATATTCAATTCGGCCTGAGTAATGCAGCCGACCGATAGGGTCTAGGGCGAATGTGGGTGAACAAAGAGCTTACGTTGAGAATTAAACGTTGATTGTATAGATTCTGCTTAGTGTTCTCTAGAGTAACCGGTAAGGTTATTTCAATCTCCGAAATACGTTTTTCTTTTTTGTTTTTTTTGTGGCAAGTTTGTTTTACTTTTAAATAATTCAGGCGCATTTTATTTTCATTTATATTTCGCACACTGTAGAAACGCATTGGAAATATCAAAATCGACAAGCAAGAAAGGTGCACGCAACATAATCTCAAATGAGATATATATGAAATGAACGGAAGGAGCTTTGGCTACACAAATGGCTAGTGAGTATGAGCTCTTTGAATGTAGCTGTGTGAAATTCTTTAATTTTGTAAGGAGAGCTTCTGTAAAAGTGTTGGCAAGAACAAAATACAAACACTAAAAAGAAAACCCAGTAAGCCGACCTCGTCATGAACACTGCACCCATTGCCAGATGTTTGATGATCCCAGAAGCAGACTTAATATAGAGAGAGAAATATATATAATTATATTAAAGAAAAAAGAAAAGATGCCCCGGGGTTAATTAATATATCAATCAAACGTTCCGTTGTGGTACAATGTCAAAACATCTTTTATTACGTAATTAGTATGAATAGCTGTATGGTGCACTTATACCTGGGATATTTCGTTAAAGGTTACCCTGAAAACATCCTGTAGAGGTTTATTGAATTGCAGCTAACTGATTGCAGCATGAGCCGCGATACTTTCATGGGCTTAGGTATACTAGATTGTCCTGCGCAGCGAGAGATGGCAGCATACGTTGCAATTCGATATGTTGATTTCATTAACACACCGCTTTATAGCAGTATCAATATTACAGGCACAAGAAGACTACGAACTTTAGTCCCTACTTCTTTACAAAATCTCAGAAGTGTTCTGGTGACTCACCAGTATATAGCAAGACCAGTAATGGTGACCCACTTCGTGGCCTTCGGGGTGCGACAGTAAAATATCATGAGCGTTAAGTGATAAGAAAGTCATGCCACACAGCGTGGTTGACTTTTGCATGCCAAGACAAACCTTCGGCTGCGACACTTTTCGGGTTCTCACCAAACATTTATGTTTCATACGCTTCTGCTCGTATAAAAAAATAAAAGTGGGAATGCGGTCGAGTTGGTTCGCGCTTAAGATAGAAATACGCAGTGATGAAAATTATAGACGATGAATAAAAAGTTGTAAAGAAACGAAGCACTAAACCCCGAACTGCGCATTCATTGAAATAGAAATACGGCGTTGTAACACCAGCGTCATGACGGCATCAAGCCGTGTTTACGAGCGCCTTGAGCCTACCAAGTCTACGCAAGAAAAAACGACAGAGGAGATATCTGGTTCACCAAGTCATCTGTTTATTTATAAAGAAAAAAACATTTTGTTCTTAGAACCGAATGATTTCGTCATGACGGGGGTGTCTACTCGATGGTGATTATTTTATAAGTCTTTAGTCGTGAGTGGAGCGCTTGTCGTACCTACCCAAGCAGCACACCATTGTTGGACCAACATGGGCCCGCCACTGGCAAAACTTGGCTCCAATATTGGCCTAACGTTGGTTTTTGTCGAAAGCGCTACCCGATCCAATGGTGGACCATTCTCTAATGCCAATGTTGGACCAAGATTCGACCAATATTTGAACCAATATTGGACCGTCCTTTATGCCATCGTAGGACCGCCTCTTACCCAACATTTAAGCCAACGTCGGGCCACAATTTAACCAACACCTAAGCCATCATTGGACCGCTACTGGTTGTGGGTCTTACAACCAATATTGGCATCCAAGTTTAAGCATTGGCTTATCCAATATTTGCTCCCAACCTAACGCTCTGGATATTTCGATTTCGTCATCCGATTTTAAGCTCGAGCTGCACTATTTTCGGCAGCCATTTTAGCGGGCATACAGCTTTCTTTTCAGATGTATTTATAGTGTTCTACTGAACACTATAAATACATCTAAAAAGAAAGCTGCTGTAGACAAGCCACATTCACTGTGGAAAATATTAAGTCAATATTACATGCAGGTAAATATAAAAGTCTGAAATGCAAAGTGTACCGTCAATACATTTTATTAAAGTTTCGATTGAAGGAACATTTAAACAACAATGAGTGCAGGGTCCATCACTGCAAGCTGTCAACCGGGCAGGAACTTGATGGAATTCCACGCAGGGGCCTGGCCACAGGATTCTGAAAGAGACAGAAGCGGGTGTTTGGATTCAGGTGAAAAGTTTTCAAAGGCTCTCAGTCCTCTCTTACGCTTGTCAATATTGAATATCAAAACAAAACATAGCTTCATTACTAATCGCCGCCCTTTAATTAACTATTCGATTAATCGGCTCAGTTGCTCCTCAAGTTTAATATCTCAAAAAGGCCTACCGACTTTTTTATGTTTTTTTTTTCCATAATATAAACTTTCGTTTCCAGTGAATTATTTTTTGTTATTTTGTATGTAAAGAAAACTTAGTACTGCCTTCTAAAATAAATATATGCGGAGGTAAGACGCCGGGGCCGGCTTGCTGGAATCAGTATCTCAGCTGAGACTGGGTAAAAGAAAGTACTGTAAAGGCTGGGGCGCGCGAGCGTCTTGAGTCGTGGTTTGAGTCCCGTACAGCTCGTACGCTGGCTTTAAAAGTGCTTTCTTTCCCCCCGTCTCAGCTGAGACGCTGTTTCTAGCAAGACGGCCCAGGCGTTTACTGTTGTTTTGTTCGTCCGACTTGTCCTTACTCAGAGCACGATCGATCTAGATTAAAATATTTATAGTGATTTAAAAAATTAATCAAATAGTACGAAGGTTATTTCATAAATTGCTTAGCTCTACTCTTGCAGCATCATAGCGTCCCTCAACCAAGAAGTCCTAAGAATTACAATCTCGCCATTTAAGATCACACCGATATTTCTACGTTGATGCGAAAAAAAAAACAAAAACGTTTTTAAGATTTACGGTGTTTGCAGCACGGAAATATGTAGTTATAAATGTATCCATATTGCCTCGATAATATTTACAATTTATAAATCTAACCGCTGGCCTCCCTCTTCAGCTCACCACTGCCAAACGCACTATTAAATTAACAGTTCAATAAATACCCCGTTATACATAAGAACATAACAGATGAACAGAAATTGATGCTTCAATCAATAAAGAATTTAAAATAAATCAGGCATATAAAATAGCTTGCCGTGTAAAGACAATTACTGGCAATTACACTCGCAGAGCGCGGTGAAATAACTGACACTCCACTCGCCCAACAAGCCGAAACTGGGCAAATAAGGACTACTCAACGCTATGGGGTATTTGGCTTTGGATGTACCGGGAAGACTTTTTACTACAGCACACATCTACCGCCAAGAAGACAGCCATATTTTAACAAAAAAAATGAAATAAAAATTAATTCGAACACAGAAATAACCAATCAGAACGTCTCTCACGGTCTATTAAAATAAAAAGCACTTACAAATAGCTCTGTACAGGGCATTCCGGGCCGATCGCTCTGAATTACACGTTGAACTCGTCGGAGATTCCTGGCACAGTGTTCGACACGGTTCAAACTCATCGGATAGTGACAAAACGCACATTTCGTAGCAAGAATACCTATCCCCAATGGTCAGGAGGAATTCTCCTTGTCACTCACGTGAAAGAGAAGGCGGTCCGTCGTGTCTTCGGTGCGTCGAAGCCAGTGGTCACATGTATGCCCAAACAAAGGAAGATCACCGGTGTGTAGGCGCTGCCGACAGAATATCGTTGTTCTTGGCAATCCGCATGTTGAAGATCGCACTTGGCACTAAGACGAAATGCGCTGCCGGTGATCGGAACTCTAGAACCACCGTTCTCGGCGGTGGATGGCGGAGATGCCGAGCCGCTTCGCTCGATAAAAACAGTCTGCTAAGCAATCAAATGCACTCAGAGAACTTACAAACTGACACCACGGTGTCCTGATATGCGCATGATCATCCTGCCAACCTTGTTCGTTGAAAAACAAAAATGCCACAAAAAAAAATAAAACATGCATAAATTGCGAAGCGCACCTGCCCACTTCCAGTTCGCGAATGCGAGTGTTGGAAATTGAGGAGACCGTCCCGACTCCCCACTGTCTTCTAGCCACTACTTTATCGTGTGGCCTTGGTGCATGCGATCCCACTTTCTGTGTGCATGTGTTTCGCGGGCTCGGCTCCACCACCCCTAAGCTGAGAGTGTAGAGGAAGCTAAGAAGCTCGGTGAACCGATCGCAGGTCTATCTTTAATCACGTGATCACGCTCTCTCCCGTAACCACGCACAGAGAGCGGTGCAGGTGATGACTGGTCCGGCCGGCGCGTAGCTCCCACCGCACTGTCAGCTTAGGAATGCAAAGTGTCCTCCTCCCTCAAGGACGCCAAGTCCTCATCACTAACAAAGAGGAGATTTGGAGATTAGTGACGGCGTGGGGAAAAAGGGAGGGGAACTGTTTACTCAATACCCTCTCTCGCCCTTTCCGAAATCGTTCCGAGGCCGTCGGCGTGACCCTACCCCTGCACACTTCTCTCTCTCGAATTCTTTCGTCTTTCTCTGCTGGTATTTGCTATCCGGGTTTCCAAAACCCAATGGAGTAGAGATTGCTTAGACATGATAACTCCAGAGCAAGAGGACGAAAAGGAACTGACAGACACGAAGCTCCGAAATTAGCTTGGAGCCTAATGTCAAAATTAAAAAGAGGCAATGATAAATCAATGCGGAAAAAGGGGCGATATAAATTTCCAGAAAATCGTCCGCCACTTTGGCGTTCCCTCAGGGCACCATTGAAACTAACTTGCTTATGCTTCAAAATAAACAAAACTAGAGAGCATGCGCACAAACAACATGCGCACAAACATGTGAAGTGCGCCACACCGGTAGTCTAAAATACCAACAACATGTGGGCGATCGTACGTGTGTTGCATGATAGCCCGACGTGCAGAATCCCTTTACGCGCTTCAACCAGAATTGTTCCACGTCATCATAATATGTTGAGGGTCTACAAATGACGACATGATTACGTTACACACGCTCGCGTGCACACTTGCTGTCTCTTAATTAAAAGTTGGATGCTCAACCGTCATGGTGAGGACCCGGCCACTTCATCTAGGTATTCGCGTCATGGGATTCTGATAAAACTGGTTTTTGAAGCCGTGACAACAGGGTGGGGTGTCAGTCGTGGAGCATTTGACATCGGGTGCTTTCGTGCACGACCCAATCGTACATAGCACACCAACTTTCTGTAAAGCGGTATTCTTCGGGGAACTTGGAAGTCCACTGTGATAAATGTTCGTGTGATCCTTTGCTGTAGAAAACGCAAATTCCGGGCAACTGGGAAGCAAAAACAAAGAGGAAAATTTTCTTGGCGTTCAAAATCAGTGTAAAGGAGGATGACGGTTGCATCAGTGCGTCGTCACTCGTTTCGTAAAATGCGGAATTTCGATTTATTTGGCTGAGGTATAGTAACGTATTATATTTGTTCATGTTGTCTAAATAAAATTCAGTTGCCAGTAGCGCGCCGAGTTTGCAATCCTACTTTTATTCTCGTTTTTTTTTCGTGCTTTTAAGTTTAGGTTTTTTGCGCCTGACGTCGCTTCCCGCTAGAATCTAAATCAAGACCAACATTGTAGTCTGCTATCAGTGCATTGGCGCCATGTTGGAGGCATTAGGGCTCTTATTGTGGCACCAGTAGTGCCGTAAAGTCATAGAGCCGTCATTGTATAACCGCATTTCAGAATGGTGTCTTGTTCGAGTCAATCGCAAAAAGGTATCTTCACCTGACACGAAGTGCAGTCCACAAGCCCGTAGTTAGGGTACGAAGCTTTTCTGTCGAGATCATAGAGAACATAATAATCTATTATGTTGACTCTATAACGCGGACATCGTTTTTTTTTTTTTCTTTTCAAGTTGGCGTTCCTGATGAGCCCATTTCGCTGGCGACTCCTTAATGTGCACGGTGAAGGAGCAAAATATCGCCATTAAGTTCTGTACCTTGTTATTCTTGTTTACTTTGCAGAAAAGCACCTGAATCACGCTTTGACAAAATTAAATAAAATTGAAACGCGCTCGAGCAATTCCAACTTGTTTAGGCAAAGCGAACACGTCTAAACCAGCATATTCCAACATGTTTCCACTATTAAGCCAATGGTATTGTCAGACTACCACAAACTGACCATTATCTGCCCCTCTGTTTTTGAAATGACGATGATCCAATGGTACTAACAGGACAACAGTAATCAATATAAGCTCGTGTTTATCCAACGTTGGCAAGCCAATGCTACAGTGTTAATTTTATGCCAGTCCCCATCAAATATTGGAATGCCAACGGCCCGGACAGGCCAACGCGGACCATTTTATTCCAGTGTTCATCCAATGTTAGCAAGCCAAGGGTACTCAAAGGCCAACATTGTCCGGTTTATGCCAGTATTCATCCAATATTCGCAATCCAATGGAACTGACAGGCCAAGATTGCCCATTTTATACCAGTGTTCATCCAATATTCGCTAGCCAATGGAACTGACAGGCCAACATTGCCCATTTTATGCCAGTGTTCATCCAATATTCTCAAGCCAATGGAACTGTCAGGCCAACATTGCCCATGTTTTGCCAGTGTTCATCCAATATTTGCAAGCGAATGGAACTGACAGGCCAAGATTGACCATTTTATGTCAATGTGCTTCCAATATTGGTTGGTCATTGGAGAAGCTGGGCCATCACTGAAGATTCTATATAATGGCATAAACAATATTGGGAGCAGATTGGCTAAAGTGGACCATCATTGGACCTTTTTTCGCCAATGCTCTTCCAATATTGGCCCAACCCCTTGTGCTGCCTGGGTACATTTTGTTTCGCTTATGTTCGTTTTTTATGGTCGTCGTATAATTTTTGTAAGCACAGGAAAATGTATTAAAAAACATTTCATCTGGACCTTGATGAACGGCGTAGTACACGAGAATAAATATTTCAGCGAAGAAAATTAATATATGCCTAACAAGACGCCTCTTCTGCACATTTGACTCAACTCGAAATAGTGCAGTTTATTTAGTGTTTCGGTTGAGGAACCACTGAAATCTGCAGACGCGACTAAGAGGCTGCCTGGCATGATCACTCCAATAGTGAAGAATATTTCTCACCAACAAGCTCGTCGTCCTCCCCCTTAGTGTAATATTGAAGCGAGGATTACCTGCTTATACCAACGTCAGAAAAAAAAGGTTCGAAACTTGAGTTATATCTATTTACATTATAACAATTTACGCCATACTTTTTTATTTATGCAATGTCAGAACTAGCGTTTGTTCTCAATATTTTTGGCACGACAAAAAGAAAACATAAACAAGCACACTTTTTTTTATTCCAGAAAATACGAATATCACTACTACCACTGTTCGGCCCACTAATTTTAGTTTATATCTACAATCTGATGTACATAATTGAACATCAGATTGCACGTGCGGCAGGATTCCAAGAGGCGTCCTGCCGGCACGTAGTTTGGACTTGTCCTCGCGGATTGAACCTGTGGGTGGCGCAAACCACCATCCAATAGAAAAGGCGGAGTCCTGTGCCACACATCTATTCATTAATCCGACCCAATCTGCAGTAGTTTGTGCGCCGGTGCTTGGTGATCTCTTTATGTGGAAAATACTAATTCTGCCCTTCCTCGCAGTCTCGCACACATATCTCGCTCCGTTCAAGACAATGTTGCGTCGATGCTGCAAAGTCTCTTTGGGCACGCAGCCACCGCTTTTATAGGAGAGCCCCAAGCATTTGTATACTCCTTTCTAGCGTGCGGTCAGCAATCGACGCGCGCCGCTAGCCGATGACACGCGAACGCTATGCCAATCCTGCCGATCGTAGCTTCTGTGATCGCTTACATGAGCGCTCTCGTCGGCCTACTATATTTTACACTGAGAGAATGCTTCTTCTCCAGGTTCATTAATATTTTTTCGTCTTTGTGATGCAGATGTAAGCTGTGGAACGTATACCTATTTTTAGCACAGGGGCCCGCGCCTATGTTTGTGAGTTCCTGGTTTGTTTATTATGAAAGTCCTGACCGCGCGCCAATAAAATATAAAAAATAGGCGGGAGTCTGTGTGACACTAATGTAAGTAGCAGGTTGTGGAGTTCTTAATAATATATTATCAAACAGTTAATGGTCCAGATCTGTATTTTTTGTTCTTGGTTTCTAAAGATTCTAAAGTTTTAAGAACGCAATTTTTTAGAAGGTTCCCAACAAATAAGGTGTGTTTATTTATAAACTGAGGATATGTGAGTTTTTTTATACTTGAAGTTTACTTATGTATTCAGTAATTCTTATACTGGTGCTATAAAAATCAAACTGATATTTTATACATACAATATGCACATCGTGCGCATTCTTTGGACGAAACTTCTGCTATCATGTCTAGAGTGTTTCATCGTCGGTATCAAATCTTCCATCATCTGTAGAAGGTAATTGAGAAGCCTTCATTTCTCGGTTATCTCGGTGGTCTGGTGTTTTTATTGTAATCTTTAATGCGATCAACTTACTCCCAGAAGACGCTTAGTAAATACGGCATCCACCCCCCCCCCCCCCACGCCCCCCACTCCTCTCCCCCCCCCCCCCCCGCAAAAAAAGTGCTAGTTTTAGTGGTAACTAGTATTTTTAAGGCGTTTGGTGCATTTGGTTTCTTCTTGTACACATCCAATAGAGTACTGCGCACACAATACGGAGCACAATTTGCACAATAACCCAAAATGACTGGTATTTCCATTTTTTACCTCACGGCCCAGGATATGTTATTGATACCATATGAGTGATAAAACATGGGCGAACCTGAGACATTTGAAGATATATACCGGGAGCGTGAAATCTGGAGGCCAGGATTTTGTGAATGAACTAAGAAGACTTGTTTTATCCAAACGTTGACTGGCACTGTGAAGTATCCGTGTGGATCATTTTCAAGTTCTTCTCTCTTTATTTTTATATCTTTATGGTTCATTTTTGAGTACGAACTCCCAGTATAATTTGTATACATAAAAAAAAAAACTACCTTTTTTTTGCGCTATAAGAAACCCTGATGACAGCGGGCTAGGTCATACCCCGTCGCGGAGGGTAAATTGCGCCCTTGAAGGATCTGGTCATTTTTTCATGCGAACCATAGCAACGTCTTGCTCGTTCAGCATAACGACACCCTAGGAAATCTAGAGCGAGGCCGTAAATACAACTAAAACAAAAAAGTCTGTGCTTTGGCA
This sequence comes from Ixodes persulcatus, assembly GCA_013358835.2. Lineage (NCBI taxonomy): Eukaryota > Metazoa > Arthropoda > Arachnida > Ixodida > Ixodidae > Ixodes > Ixodes persulcatus. The sequence goes on along the minus strand of JABSTQ010010167.1, from coordinate 649,028 downwards.
ATTGGCACGGTGAAACGTAGTTCACATTGCCACAGCCCAGATAGTTGTTCCAGGTCTAGAGATATTGTAGCCTGATCATTCGCCGTGCTCAGTCCGAAGATTGCAGCGATTGACTCTCCCATGTGCATTGCAGGAAAGTAGAATCTCCGGATGTGTTAAAATTCCCGATAGGTTCCTAGTAACGCGCTTTCTGTTTCAAACGTATTTCTTGCCACAAATTTAATTTCTTATTTCTTTTTAATTTTAATTGAAAATGCCTTGCGCCATTCATTTGCTTAAAGCCAAGGAAGTAGGAGGCTTTTGGAGGTAACATGACGCCACCAGAGGCGAAGCCAAAAGTGTGGAGACCCCCCCCCCCCCCCCCCCCCCCAATGATGACTAAAAGATCTGTTGTGTTGGTCACTGTTGGATGCGTGTCCCTCCACACTTCTGGCTTAACCTCTTGTGGCGTCATGTCGCCTCCAGAAGCTTCATGCCTCCATGCTTGAAGCGAATGATGTGGTCTCTTCTATTATAATCGAAGTAATAGGCAGACATTATGCGGCTATTATGATTGGCATACGCGAATGAGCACTTCAATTTTAAAATTTGCCGTTCCTCTACTTTCCCGTAGAGCACTCAGGCAGTCAACGACATGCCGCTGTTTTGATTGGCACACGCGAATGACCACTTCAGTTTTAAAATTTGCCGTTCCTCTACTTTCTCATAAAGCAAGCACTCAGGCAGCCAACGACAACTATAAGGGTACAAACTGAGGGAGGGGAGGAGTTGATAGCGCGGGGAACATCAGAGCACCGAGCTCTGACTGGAATTATTAGTGGCCGTAGATGCAAAGCTAGCTGCCAGTGTCCTCTACTCACGGTTCGAACGCGTTCGAACGCGAATGTCGAACTCTGGACGTCGCTGTTCGGCGTTCCAACACGTTCGAAGAGTGAGTAGAGACAAAGGGAGCTAGCGTTGTGTTTATCCATTAATCATTCCATAAAGAGCTCGACACTCGGGAGCAGAGTTGCGCCTATCTGAAATACTCCACTCAAGATACTTTATTTCAAATACTTTTGGTAGGATTTCGGTATCTTGTAAATACATTACGTTTGAGTTTTTGGTGCACTATCTTAATTATGTCTCACAATCTTGTACTCAGTATCTTAAATAAATGTTTCAATCTTCAAAAATATTTGTCGACGGAACAATATACGGATCTACGGATTAGCAGTCTCCAGGACAAAGCTGAACCGATTGCAGACTTCGAGTCCAGCGACCCAACAGAGTACAGGAAACAAGCCACGAGCGAAACGCAGTCTCCGAATGCCAACAAAAGACCAAATGAATAGTCCCAAGTACGCCCGCCTTAATGTGCCCTCCTGTCCGTTATTTCTTTTTTTTTTTCTTTCAAGTTTTGTTTAAATGGCACGTTACGCTTGGGGCTAGCACAGTGCTGGTGGCGCGTCATCGGGATTTTAATATTTTTGCTTGAAGCTAGAGTGGTTCAGTCAGCGGAAGATTATAACACCAACGCTTCGTACGGTCACAATGGACCATTTTTGGGAATCGGCGGTTCAGGGTGTTCTGATATGAGACTGCGCGAGCACGGTTTCAAGGGAGCGTGAAAACTCCCTTGGCCATGGAAGCTATATCCTGCTCGCTCTATTGAGCTGCAGTGACCTAGAGTGGGCTTCCCTAAAGCCCCTTGTGTGCCTATTGCGAATTAAATATGGATCCCAAGCCTGTTCAAAAGCGTTTCTTTTATTTATTCTGAAGGCGCACATTGTTTCATTCTCAGAATCGTCCAACCTAGTTTTCCGCCAGGTAGAGCCAGAGATTGAAAGCGGTTTCCTGGACTCTCTTTTGTTACCTGTGTTTCTCTCTTGACCTTCCTAATATTTTTTGACAGTGTGAAGGTACGGGTGCTCCTCCTCGCTCTTGACTGAGCAGACAAAATACATTCTCTTGGTTGTTGATCAGCGACAAAGGCTGCTGTCCTCTGGCCGATGTTTCTCCTGTGCGTGCACGTTTGCCATTCACTCGCGTACTCATCATCAAGTCTAGCAGCGTGATATTTCTAGTTCGGCTGTTCGGAATATGAAATGCCGGACTATCTGTCAAGTCCGCCAAATCGCGTCAATGCATAGTACGAATTTATTGCGGAATATGTCATGAGCCGAGCCTGCCGCCAAATTTAGCACGCCAGTTCCCATGCCTACAATACGTGAGTCCCCTTTGTTCCTAAGCTCTTTGGTATCAATTAGGTTTCGGTTCCAGAATTGTTAAAAACAAACTTCGATTGCAGCAGCTAAGTCGCTTCTTGAAATTCATAAATATCACCACAGAATGTGATTTTCACCGAAGTAATTACAAGTAGAGCACTCCCTTTTGATTACTTTATTCTTATATTACCAGCTTCCCACTCACTCGACGAGTATCTTCGAATGTAATTCTATTACTTTTTTCGAAGTATTTGTACTCTACTCAAGATATTTCGTAGTAACAGTAACTTAAAAACTATGCTAAGTACCCCTTCAAATGGGTACCTAGTATCTTATCTTAAATGCTTTTATTGAGCATTTGGCACAACACTGCACTGAAGCCCCCCGCGCGCTATTGTCTTGCTTTTCCCCCTAGCTTCTACCAGCACAATCCGAAGACAGCTCACCAAATGACAAGGCATAAAGAAAAAGAGAAATGTCCGATGAGACATTTAACATGATTGTTTCACGTTTTCACGTCAAGATGTCAAATTGTGGACTTCATCGTCAGCCTGATCTTTGCTACGTAGTTTGGCGACCTCCGAGTGCTCCGAGGAAACGTAGGCGCACATGTGAGAGTACAGCTCTAGCTTTTTATTGGACAGGAGATCCAGCAGTCACGCCCTTAGCAGTCCTCCTCATCTATGCCGGTGACAATCTTAAATTACTATACTTCGTTTCACCTTCGGTCCGAGCGCGGCCGATGTTATCAGCCGAAGGGCCAATGAAACAGCGCAAAAAGCGCAACGTCATGGCGTGCTCTCAGCGCTTGATAGGACTAGCCGGCGTAGGAGCACGCACAGAGAGATGGCGAATACCCGCTGGTCCTATCAACTGCAGAGAGCACGCCATGACGTTGTGCCTCTTCGCTGTTTGATTGGCCCTTCGGCTCATAACATCGGCCGCGCTCCGACCGAAGCTGGAACGAAGTATAGTTTGTTTATTACGGGGCGCTCGGCTGACGTAATTCAATTCTGCGTCCGTGTTTGCGTGCGACTTGTATTGAATCAATTAAGCACTAATTAAACACGAGTCTAATCCTAACGCTGACGGAGCACTCGAGATGTTCCCCGCGCTCGATCGAAATAGATGACGTGAAAATCACGGTCCATGAACGTCGTGCCGGATAAACGCCATGGTGTGTGGCACACAGGCTGGGTGAAGCCCCCCCTGCCTATAGTTCCATTTTGTCGTCAATCATTCAGTGATATACTTCGGAAGCCGCTGTCTGGTCTGCGACTTCACGCCTCGTCCTTCCCAAGTTGTCAACGACACGGTGGCCTTGAGAAATACAGCGGCAGCGCCAGGTCGACGGGGTTGGAAGATGCGGGCTGTTGTGAGCGCTCTGCGAGGGAGGGAGGTCAGCGCCGCGAAAGAAGAGTACGTCGCCGCTAAATTCCAGGTCGTGCGCTACCCGCAGGGGTACAGTATTTTTCCATTCAGTTCAAACTTACAATATAAAAGAAATGCAAAAAAAAGAGAGAAAAAACTTGAAAACTACCCCACGAATTATGCCGCGATTGACAGCGGCAGGTGTAGCGTTATTTAAAGACAAGCTTTCTGTGATTCGCTTTTAGTCAACGTGGTTTTTATATGTGCTTTATGAGCTTTTAGTAGAATAGCGGATGATATATTTAACGAGATGTTTGGAAAGGTGTCTTCGTGCTGCCTCTCGAGCGTGATACTCGGGGCTCCGTGCCCATATTGCTGTTCACGTGCTGCTGCGGCGCCCATACTCTTCCCGCTCCCCGGACGGAGAGCGAGTCTTGCGTGGTCTGGCCATGTCTTGCTGCTCTTGCACAGGTCCCCCCCCCCCCCCCCCCAACTTGCGCAAACGCAGCCTTAAACGACACTTTTTTTTTCTTTTTTCCTGGACGCGTAAACTATTTTTTTTTTTTATTACGCGAGGCTGCTGCGGTGAAGGGCACGTGAGAGAAGGAGTGGTGCGCGTCTTGCTATAGATGACGTGGTTGTGTCAGGAAGGACGCCAACGGGAGGAGATTATTAGCGCGGTGGCGCTATTCCTCTCTCCCAGCAAAGAGGTGAGGTTTTGCACGCGGACGCCGCCGGATTTTGCCGCAAAGGATCAGAAACTGCTACAGCCGTAAAACAAAAGCATTGAGATGATCTTTAGTAGGCATACGCCCAACAGGGGTGTGGACGAAAATAATCCCTGGAGAAGGGGAACAAGAGGGACAAGTGTTTGGAGTTTCTGTTTGTCCTTTGTCCCTCTTGTTCCCCTTCTCCAGGGATTATTTTCGTCATTCTTGTCCAGCTCGCTTGCACCTTTGCATTTATTTGCATTATAATTATAACCTTAAATTTCAAGCTTCACCCTTGTTGGTGTTAGACTGCGGGCAGCTGATAAAACCCGTTTGCTCTACTGACGTATAACCCCTGGTTAGCTCAGTTGGTAGAGCGCTCCACCTGTAATGGAGAGGTCCCGGGTTCGATACCCGGACCAGGCGGATTTTTTCGGTCGCTCACCAGTCACCTAGCTGTGTTTGGAGATTTCTGTTTGTCCTTTGTCGCTCTTGTTCCCCTTCTCCAGGAATTATTTTTGCTCATTCTTGTCAAGCTCGCTTGCACCTTTGCATTTATTTGCATTATAATTATAGGGGTGTGGAAGTTTTGCATTTTGTCTTGTGGCTGGCGTCCCGTTTAAAGCTTGTGGTATCCTTTTGTATCCTTAAATGAATTGTGGGCCGTCGGGATTACTTCAGTGTCCTATTGTAACGCTTTTTGTAGGTAGATGCTCGGGCCCCTGCTTCATCGAATATTTCAACATTGGCATTTTGGTTGGGAGCAAACTCAAACGACGGATAAACATACAATTATTTCACTAGCGCTTGCGTTGGTGATGCCGCGCGTTCTTACTCCAAGGTCGAGTTTAAAATAGGAAATGTTTCGCCAGGATGCCTGCCTCGCCTATGCTCTTTCCGTTAATTGAGCTCTTCTCTCTGAAAAGTCTAACTGATCTGCGTAATGCGAAAGAGCTTTCATTGACCCTCATAGTGCAAAACAGGTTCTGTAAAAAAAGAGGTTATCACATATTGATGACGATGTAATTGTTAATCAAATGTTAAAACAAAAAGTAAAACCAAAGGGTGTAGCTGCTACTTCGAGAGAAAAATAACTATGCTAGTAGATTCATGGACCAAATGCGGCACAACCGTCTGATTTACGCACTAAAAAATATTGTTGTTTTAATAAATTGCCAAGCACTTATATAAAAATGCCTTTCTCTCTTTAATATGTTTCAGTAATTTTCTCCTCTTACTGATGTCTTCCATACCATTGGTTAATATTTTATCCGCATTCCAATGCAAGGTTTTTTTCCTCCTTTCGCTCTGTGATAAATATAAAAAGATAAAGTTTTCTGAAGTTGTTGTTGAGATAGCCACGACTCTAAAAAAAGCCCGTGCTGTCTACTTTTCAGCACAACACTCGGAAAGCCAATCACCGCAACTTGCGCAGGTAGCTCAGTGAATGATAATGCCGAAACATATGTTTGGACCAAGAAGCGTAGTCTGAGTTGTGACATTCAGCAATGCAAGCGGAAAGTTTTGCATTGCTTAATGTCACAACTCAGACTGCGTTTTTTTTTTTTACTAAACATATGTTTCGTCATCGTCATTCGACGAGCTGCCTCCCTCTGTCTCGATGATTGGCTCTCCGAGTGTTGTGCGGGAAATAAGAGGCAGGGGCTTTTTTTATAGTACATTGGTAACATGTGACGCGTTATCTCATAAAAATAGACTTAGTATACGTTAACGGGCCGGTCTTAGACGTCATGTGGAAATTGCATCCGATTCCCCCTCCGACCGACGTCAACATAAACAGCTCTTGCGCCTTCTTGGAAAATTCCCCTTCTTGCGTGTAATAATTTCTTGAGATGCACTTTACATGCCCCAGGTAAGCAGCCGTACTGCATTGCCAAAAATAATCAGCGTGGCAACCCTCTCGAAGTTTCTTCTTTTTTCTTTTTCTTCGTTATACGCGAGATGAGCAAGTTATAATGTGGCGAACACGATACGTTGCTTAACACCGGCGGAAATATCGAATTCAACGTGTTTTCTTAGAGCGTAGTCGCAACGTGTCCCTGCTCCCTACTTCTATTTGCCATTGTTTCGTTCTATAGTTCGTTTCACATTAATTCTGACAGCAGCCAACATTACGATCCAATGAACCTCATCGAGCACCATTAAAATTAAATTTATAGCTGCAGCGCGCTCATCGTCTTTGTACTTACGTTTGCCAGTCTAATCCAATGAGTAGATAGAAAGAAAAAGTGCCAAATCGTTGAAAATTTACTGCCCGTGATTGGTTTAGTTGGAGAAAGCAAGCGCACGGAGACGACGAGGCGATGCACCGTTCGCGCTGCTTATAATAGGCTCCATGCGGAGCGCAAGTTGGTCTGCTTTCTGCACAAGGGTTGCGATGATGTAAGAACGCCGAACTCTTAGTGGCTGATTGAAAAAAAAGAAAAGAAAAGACGTTTACACCTTCCTGTAATGCTGAATTAGAGCGCAGCTCTTAAGGAGGAGGAGGGAAGTGTACGGAGGGGACGGTATGCCCTCCTCCTCATCCGTACCGTCTCCTCCTCCCTCCTCATCTAATCCTCTCGTGCTCCTCGCCTCCTCCATCCCTCGCTCCCATCCTCGCTCCTCCTCCCATCCTCCTCCTCCTCGTTTCCCTCCCTCTCCTCGTCCCCTCCCCCTCCTCCCTCCTCCTCTCTCCCACGTGGTGCATTATGGAAACGTTTCATAATGCAACGCGCGCGTCACCGCGGTGCATTATGTGACGTTTCTTATAATGCACTGCGCGGTTACGCCGACGCCGACGCCACGCCGACGCCGCTCAAGCCGGAAACGGGCACCTAAGAGCTGCGCTCAGAGCAAAAACAGTTGGTAGACCTCAAGGCATCTAGCGTTGAGGTCTACCCACAATCCTTCCAATCAAAGTCAATCAGAACTCGGCGTCTTTCAGGCGTCACCGCAACCCCTGCGCAAAGAGCAGACGACTTGCTCTCCGCATCGAATTACGGCGTTTGGCTGCGGTCGGAATTAGATGAAACGGAGTTTAAAAAGTTTAATATGTGACTATTTTTCTAATATCCGTCGGGCATGACGTTTCACCATGCTCATTGCCACAACGCAGACTTTTTTTTTTTTTTTTAAGGATTAGGCATATTTTTAATTTCGTCTCTCGGTGAGCTCCTACCCTTAAGGCGCATACGTACATTCGCGTTTGAACGCGTTTGAGGTCGTTGGGGGGTCCTTGTGGCCAGCAGCTGTCGCTTGCGGTACGACGCGCGCCGCCCCGCAATGCTCGGTAGCGCTATGCAAAGAGAGTAGAGACTATCTCAACTTTCCAAGCGTTGCGGTGCATTCGACAAATAACAAGCCGAAAAAGGAGAGGAGGGTCACGTGGTCGTTCGCGCCGCTCAGCGGTCTGTATCCCGTTCTCCGTTCGCGGAACCTACTTTTCCGTTTTGGAGAGCGGTGGGGAATGCCCGAGCAAGTTTTTGAACGACTGCGATGGTTCATGCCCGATAGAATGTCGGGGAAGCCAGCAGGATTGTCCCAAGATGGACCGCTTCGGCCCTGCCGCCGGGCCCCGCCATGTTGCCGTGAATTTCGCCGTTTGTTGGTGAGCAGCTACCGACGATAGCGCGCTCTGGACTGCGGTTGACTGTGTGTCAACGCAGCCATGTGTACAAGCTGGCCGCAAGCGCTCTTCACAACGCTCCGCGTCCGTTGGCCGCTACGCAACTCACCGCGCTCGAAGGCAAATGTGCGTATGGGCCATCAGAATGCAGCTGTTTACTCTTCTAAATATTTTGTACGAATATATAAACGCTCCAGATTCCTTAGATTGTCGGGAAACAAAATTTGGCACAAGTTGGACTTCATTCCTCCTCCTGAAACGCTCATAGCAATGCAATAGCACACTTTTACATTGCTGCAACCAGGTTTCCGCGTTCTTATGCCCCCTTTCACCGTCTTCGATTTTTCGTTATATATGACAAGTGTCCCAACTACGCACGAAGAAACGTTAGCAGCGGGCGCTCAATCATCCTGTATTTGCGTTATTTTAACTCTGAATTAAATTTAAAAACGAAAAAAAGTGTAATGTGAAATATTTATTTTACTAAGAAAATGCAGTTTTGAAAAAAAAAAAAAAAAGAAAGAAAACTTGTCGACAAACAGACATTGTGAAAATAGTATATTTTTTATCGCTGTTAAGCTTTGAGGTGCGTGACTGTTTCTCCTCAGGTGAACCTCCCATTTCCTCACACAACGTCGCGTGACGTGCCTCTTTATTTAGGATATAAGCCGTCGTGCGCTTATGAATGGACAACGCTGAAGCTTCCTCGTGATGCCGTGAACCTCAAAAGGCGTCCCTGACTTGTTTGCTGTTTTTATTTTCACCGTTTCGAACCACTACTCTCTCTTTGAATGTAAGATAGCCTTGATAAAGTACGCGAGAAAGAAAAGGCAAAGTTGTAAATACACGCAAAAAAAAAAAAAAAAGAAAGAGCTGCTAGCAGAAGGAGCGAGCGGAGACGGTTCGGACAAGTGCATCGCATTTCTGAGCGCCACACTTTGCTGTCAAGGCCCCGCGCTCTGCTCATTTGTTTTTCTTTCGCTCTGCGCTATTTCGATCGTATTCAGAAGCTCTCAATGGTGGCAAAGCTTAGAAACTGTGGGACCTTTTGGATAGCTGAAGGAAGTTTAGAAAACCATTCCTGCTTTGACGGCTTTGAGAGCGCTTCTCACGTGGTGCCCCTGTACCCATAGTTGCACAGGGCGGTTTGACTTTCATTCCGACAAGTGTTTTTTCTAACTTTGAAGAGTATTGATGTAAAGCAGAAATGTTGTTCATTCATCGAGGTCTACATATTTCATTTACTACATAAACGAAAAAATAATAATATAGCATTTCAATCTATCAGATCAAAATGCTTATTTCCTCCAATTTTCAAGCAGAGAAACCTGTGTGCTTCTTACGCACATTAGGGGAAGTGAATATTTTTATCCTTATAAATTTATGCCATACTACCCTGGAGTTCATCGAAAACTGTAACACGCATTCGAACCATTAGCGTCCGATGCAGCATTCTCGCTCTTCCATAAAAAAATATAAAATAGTTTCTTTTTTTACAAATGCACGTATTAGATTGATTTGAACATTTATATGAATCAGTACTGTACAATATTTTCTGACATATTAAAATAAACATCTATCTTAATTTGCTTTTTCTCAAGAGTTAAAGAAAATTGTAAAAAAAATAAAGACGTTTACAAATTCCTGTAATGCGAAATTTAAGCGCAGCTCTTGAGGATAAGGGGAGGGTATGCCCTTGCGTACCCCCCACTCCTCCATCTTAACGCGCTAAACTAATATTAACGGGAAATTTTCCAACTAAATTTAGCGGGGAACTTTCCCGGCTAAATTTAGCGGGTTAACTTTTTCCGCTACATTTTGTGGGGCAATTGACGTCACGTGGCCTCACACCAATTCAATTTCCCTCTAAATTCAGCGGGGCGGTGACACCGACACCGACGGCGACGCCGCGAACCGTGGAAAAGGCGCTTAAGACCTGGACTGGAAAACAAACACTGCTATGACACTTTTCGTCGGGTAAAAGCATAAATAAACTAAACACTACTATAGCATGAAATTACTTCACGTGTTTTTTTTTTGCTTTCGATTTAATGCATCTTTATTAAGGCGGAAGCCTTTTATGTCTCAATGTTCAGTCGATCTTCAGTCCTTGAGCGAAAACACGTCGGCGTAACGAAAAGTACGAAAACACGTCGGAGACACGAATGGTACCAAAACGAAAGGTACGAACAAAATGCCACCAAAAGTTCGTCGTCAGAGAGCGCGCTGTCTTCGGAGGTTCGCTATCACCGGGATCACGGCCGACGCCACAAACCGAGTGAACCAATGAAACGGCGCAAAAAGTGCGTCGTCAGAAAGCGTGCTGTCTTCGCAAGTTCCCTATGAGGTTCACATCGGCGCTTTGGCTGTCGTCTTCAAGTCGTCTTAAAGTAACGTAAAAGACCCTGTGAATTTTTTTTAAGTCTCAAACAATATTTTTTTTTTTTTACTTTTAATGGTTCAGGACATTTTAAGGTTTAAGTTTCACTGCTTTAAACGGTACATGGGTGCCAAGCTTTTTATGACGATTTAGGCTGATGTTCGGTATTGTAATACAAAATGTCTCGTACTTAATTTCTTATAGCTGTGAATATCCTGCATTACTAAACTGCTATATGAGCCAAATCATGGCAATATACAGGGTGTTTTACGTGACAGTATTTAAAAATAAGAAAACGGGAAACTTGATATAACGACTATTCCTTCGGTATTACGTTGTCCACGGCGGCGGACGTAAGGACGCCAAGTGGAAAGTGCGGATTAAACAATTAACAAAAAGTCACTAATTTCGCTTTAACCTTTTGTTTCTGCATGCACGTTTCAATTAGATATTTTAAGCCCGTCGTATGCTGAGGCTAAAGTCGTTATGACCTCGAAAAGAGCATTCTACTTCGAGTTATTGCGTGGCGAATTTCGGTAATCACGGCGACGGGAAGTCGAAACTAAAAGCGCGTCAGGAGCGGAAACAGTTTTGCTGTCAAAGAGGCGTCAGAGTGTGACGTGTGGTGTCGCGTAATTTGTTCGGAAGACGTGACCAAAAGCTTTGGCCCAATCCCAAATCGGCTTTTGGGAGCAGGCAACGAGCCGATTTGGAATTGGGCCAGAGCTTTTGGTCACCTGTTAAGATCAACTTCGGCGTCACCACACGCTACATTCTGACGCCTCTTCCCAGCGAAGCTGTTTCCGCTCCTGGTGCGTTTTTGTTTTCGGAGTTAGTTTCAATTTTCTGCTGCCGTGATTGCCGAAATTCAACATTCAATAACAACAACTAGAAATTCTTTTCTGAGACCTCTCAACCGCTTTAGCCTCAGTAAACGGTGGGCAGCAAATCTCTAATTCGAACGGGGTAGCAAAAACATAATGATAAAAATATAATTATGGACTTTTTATTAACTAAATATGTAATGAGTATTTTACATTTGTGCTCTTACGTACGACGCGGTGGACAGCGTATTCCCAAAGGATTTGGCCCTTTATTTCAAGTTCCCTCTTTGGAAATACTGTAATTTTTACGTGAGACACCCTCTGTATAAAAAAAAAAACGAAACCGTACAGAGTATTGGGTTGATGGCATGACTTCTATAAATTTCGGAAATACATATCGCTGTTCTT